>JAUTXW010003526.1:0-588319 GCA_030620095.1 Kuschelorhynchus macadamiae | reverse complement strand
AACATTTTTTTAAATCCTAATTCTGATGCTATTATAGATAAATAACTGTGTGGAATTTGATTCACGTCTTTTATGCATAAAAGGGCATTTTTTATCAACAATCAATTTTTGAAATTTCTACCAGTGGCGTGCATATGTAATGCATAGAAGACGTGTATCAAATTTCATGCAGTTGTCTACAATAGCATAAGAATTGGGATGAAAAAAAAATGTTTTCTTTTTTAAATTTACCATCCTGTATCTCAAAAGTTAAGACTTTTAGGACATAAAAAACACCCCTTTAACATTAGCACGCAATTAGGAAACGCCCTGTATAGTACTTCTTCACAATGACAGCCCTGTATAAAGTAATATGACAAACGGAGACAGACGGCCACTTTTGGCATACCCGAGTAGCCCAAAGTCGAACTGCACAAATTGAAATTTTGATAAATCGTTCACTGGATCTGATGCTGGCTGTCCTTGTAAAATCTGGACTTATAAATCGTGTATCACTATACTGGTGGTCCAATAATAGTGGACGTAGGCAGTAGCCCGGGAACCGTTAATGACAGAACTCAAGAAAAAATATATTTATAGGTAAATCGATCAAGAAAAATCAAAATTAAATCATTTTAAAATTCGAAAGTTCGCCGTTTTGCAACACAAAAGAGATATAGAAGGGCGGTACACGAAAGAAAACAGACAAATATAGATAGAGGTTCATTAAGCATAGTTACATTTTTTAATTATCTGAAGTGCATATAGTCAAAAAGGAGTGCCATATTATTTAAAGAACGATGGGACACCACTGGTTTAAAGAGATTTCTGGGCCGACCTTCCTAAACCAATTGACTCCGCCCGGTTTTTTTTCGTGTCCCGCACTATATATCTGCTATGAAAAATCTTTTTGTCCTCATTGTTTAACATTCCAGAACAATTTGTATAGTCGTCAGCTTTTCCAATTGGGTAGCTTACACGCACAGGCGGATTTCTGTTAATATCATAACGATGTGCTAGTCTTCTAACAGGACCTTCTTTGCGCCAACAAACTTTCATGGCAATTTTCATCAGGTGTTCGTCTAGTTGACGGTTTGTTTTTTTAACTTAAATTCTCTCAGCTTTTAACAACGGAATGGTTTAACTTATGCAAAATAATTATGTGAGTAAACTCGGAAAATGGAGTCCCTGGGGCTATTATGAAATTTTGAGGCTGTTCCATACATGAAGCTTACCACTAATAAAATATTATTTTAGAACTATAATCACAACAATTTTGATTTGGCCTAAATGACGTGTAAACATATTGTTTCGTTTACTTACCTTGAAAAACTCTGAGATACAAATTTTGTTGTAAATATTCACACATATCTCTAGGCCGGTAATTAAGTGTGCGAGCCTTGACGCCATAGAAAAACCATATTGTTATGCTTTTCTTTATAAGCATCCGGAGTTTTAAAAACTTTTTTTAAATGATTAAATTGATTGGATCCACCCCATGGTTGAATGTCCCATATATTCCCTTACTGTCGTAATATAATCATGTGTTTTACAGGGTTTTTATTGGAATTTCTCTTCACGTAAAAAAATAAACGAAAGCCAAAGTTTATATAGAAAAGATCTTATATATATATATATATATATATATATATATATATATATATATATATATATATATATATATATATATATATATATATATATATATATATATATATATATATATATATATATATATATATATATATATAGAAAAATGATTTGTTCAATATTAAAAATGTATATTAAATATATAACTATAAACCTGATCTAAATTTAAACCTCTGTAGTGAATTCAGGTGTTAATGTCTAGATTACAAAATTATCTAATATTAATTTAAAAATTGTTGAAATTGATCACCAGCAACATCCTGACAATATCCTAGGCGATCTTCAAATTTTTGCAAAACATTGTGCACTACTTGATCTTCTATCAATCTAATTTCCTGTCTTATTCGGTCTGTTAGCATACACTGCAGATTTTAGGCAACCCCAGAGAAAATAGTCTAACGGGGTCAAATCAGGGTACCTGTAAGGCCATTTTATTGGACTCCGTCTACCAATCCACCTACCAGGGAAAACTGTAAAAAAGTTTTCACTACGCTCCGGTTCGGCTGACCGCTTCGAACCGCAAGAATTCATAATGCAAGTAGTGACATCACCGACTTAATGTTTCGATAACTGGTCTGTCAAATTGCTAACCATGTCGGGGATATGGTTCCGATCGCGGTTCCAGAAACAAACAAAATATGGCGGTTGGTTTACAAATTGGTAACAGCGAAATTATTTATTTTTATCATTAAATATATGATTTTTATAGTCTTCTAGTGTTGTCTGTGGTTCTGTGTTTGATGTTATATGGGTTTTTGTATATTATAATGTTGGTGTTATAAGATTCATGAAAAATGACGAATTGCTTATAACGGGCACAATATTTCCATTCAAAAATAAACTTTTGCACATAAATTACTGATTATTTTTCCACATTTGTTGCTATTTTTTTGCAAAATCAAAACACAATTAATCATTTGCTTTAGCTATCACTTGAAATCTGTAACCAAACGTTTTCACCATGTTCTACACATGACGCAATCAAAGTGTCATTATCTGACAGACCAGTGCTAGATATTTGAGGCTGGCGGTACCGGAAGTGGATCCATAAAGTATGGTTGGGAATATCGGGATCTACTGAATTTGGATACAATACAGCAAGCGCAGGTATCAAATCTAATGTTAAAAATTATAGATATCTTTCTCCAGTTAAAGTCTCTTCAAAGAAGAAGAGACCCAAAATTCTGTTTCCAATAATCCTAGTCTATACACTTGGTTTTTGGGAGTATTGTCAACGTCAAAATTACATAAAATATGTAACAGATAACAATGTTAACGCTTTCAGTGGGTTTTTTTTTTAAACAAAATCCTTTATTGTATTTAAATCATACATGAAACAATTATGTAACTTTATAAACAAAATCACTTAATGATAATAAGTATACTAAACTTAGGATATTTTCCTGGAACAATGCTTGTGAGCATTGGTTGCGGAAAAATAGAATATATAAAACAAATAACAAGTTGTGATATCACAGTTCTGTTAACAGTACAATTGTTTGACTAATCTATTAAATTGTAATTCAGATCTTTCTTCTCTTAATTCTAAAGGTAATCTGTTAAATGTATTTGCTGCCTCATTTAAGGGATTTTTCAATGCAATATTAGTTCTGGCTGATTCCAAATATATGTTTTTACGTTGTCTTGTATTAATACTATGAACATCATTTATAAATTGTATTTTAGAATTACATTTTAATTTGTGATTTAGTATTTTGTACATCATTTTTGCCTGTTCTAGTTTTAGTAAGTTTTCTATTTGTATCAAGTTTAGATATTTGTACAGTAATTCTGTGTTTGTCCTAAATTCAAAGCCAAACAGAATTTTAACAATTTTATTTTGAATAATTTTCATTTTATTGAAATTTGTATTGTTGCAATTACCCCACACCCGGATTAAATATCTAATAATTGATAAAAAGTGTGCATTGTAGATTTTATATTTGGCTTCCTTACTCAAAAAATCTCTACATCTATATATTGCACCAATCATAGGTATTATTTTGTTTTTCATGTGTTCGATATGATAACTCCAATTTAAATTACAATCCAATACAAGACCTAAGTATTTAATTTTTTCGACTGTCTCTATTATAACATTATTTATTTGTATTTGAAAGTCAGTTGATGTCCTATTTTTTTGTTTAAAAAACATATAGTTTGTTTTGTCTAGATTTATTTTTAAGTTATTTTCTAAAAGCCAATTATAATATCTATGCAGGTCATTATTTACATTTTCAGCTAGCTTTTTATGTCATTTCCTGAATAAATCAAAACTGTATCATCAGCAAAAGTGAAATATTTAGCTTTTAAATTAGCCAATCTTAAACTTAAGACAAACAGCGAGTAAAGAAGGGGCCCCAAAACAGAGCCTTGAGGCACCCCACAATTTAAACTCTCTATGGAGCTGACAGTTGTATCGACATTTATATATTGCTGACGATTTGACAGATAAGACTTTATCAAGTTATGAAACACACCTCTAAATCCCATGTTTTCTAACTTCTTTAATAGTAAATTATGGTTTACAACATCAAAAGCTTTTAAGTCTATGAACATATAATGTATTGACCATTGTCCAAATTCACTGATAAGTAATTTACTAGATCTAATGTGGCACCCAGAGTGCTACCATACCTTTGGAAGCCATATTGAAAATCATCATCAAACTATGTCTATCAACAATCCGATATTCTTATTTTAATGACTGATTCAATTACCTTTGAAAATACACTGATTAATGATATGGGTCTATAATTGTTTATGTTTTTCTTTGAGCCACTTTTGTAGATTGGGACCACTGTGGATAACTTCAGTTCTTCTGGGAATTCACCTGTTGCAAGAATTTCATTAGTTAGAAGTACCAGACATCCAACAATATGTTCTCTTAGCGTTAGAATTTCATTCAAAGTTACACTGTCATGTCCAGGAGCTGCATTTCTTTTTAGATTATCCAGAATATGTATAATTTCAAGTTCATTTGTGGGGTTTATATAGATACTGTTTTGACATGATACTTCCTGAAATTTTATTCTAGAATTTAAACCTAATTTTTCAGTCTCTACTTCCTCAACTATGGTACTGCCTATTTCTGTGAAGAACTTATTCAGTTTCTTCCTGATCTTGAGTGATAGTGCCCTCTATTTCTAATTCTTGAATGGTATCTTCGTTTGGCTTGTTTTTTAAAAAATAGTTAATTGTTTTCCATTGTTTTTTAGAATTATTTCCAGCATTTTCCCATTTTTGTTTAAAGAATTTATTTTTGAGGGTTTTTATTTTATTATTGACTGTAGTTTTCAATTTTACAAAATTGTTTTTCAGCTCAATGTTATTTGGATGCTGCTTGTGGATTTTGTAAGCCTTATTTTTAATTTTTATTAGGTTTATCAGTTCTAGTGTAATCCATTCATTGTTTTGCTTACATTTTATTTCAAAAGTAAATTCTGATTTTTCTTTGGTTTGGCAGATAAGAGATATTAATTCCTGGAATGAATTTACAGTATTAGTTTGTATTTCTTTTTGAAATTCAGATCCAAATTTTTCAATGTTCAATTTTGATTTTTTTATCTTGGTTTTTGCTTTGTACTCAATTGCTTTTTCCTTTACTGATATTATTAATTGCCTGTGGTCAGAGAGGGGGTATCTTCAACTACCACCTTACACCTATTTTTAATAGCATTACTACATACCGCATGGTCGATCAATGTTTTAGTATTGTCTGTGACTCTTGTTGCATTATGTTTGTCAATTTTATTGATTATTGAGAAACCACTTATTGTAACTAAATTTACATAGTCTTTAGTTTTGTAAGAACCACTGTTTAGCAAATCAATGTTTATATCACCTACAATTAAATGATTTGATGGATACAGATTGCACACTTTTTCAAAGTCATTTAAGAAATCAGAGCAAGTAGGTGGTTTATATATTGCACTAATTTTTAGTTTACCTATACTTATGCACAGCCAGTTATATTCTTTGTCACACTCATTTCTTGCTAGTTCACTACATTTGATAGAGTCCTTCACATAAACTGAAAGTTTGAGTTTGAGTGGTTTGAGTTTATTTAATTCTTAATTTGAACTGCGTTCGGATATGAAGGGTACCTAGTGCTAAATTTTGCAACTTTTAGATAAAAAAATATTTAAGAAAGAGCAAAAAAACGTTAATCAAACTCTTGAAATACGTGTGACAAGGAAAGCCTAGCAGGGGAAATTGGTGCATCTGGAACTTTTTGTTTTTTCATATTAATATTTCGCAATTAAAAAAATATTAAATTACTTTTTAATAATTTTTCATTACGTATTCTTAGGATGTTGTTTAGATAGCTATTTTTATGTTATGTTAAAGTTTCATTGCAATACATTTAAATGAACTTCTTTAATCTTGGTTGCTCCTCCCTTAACAATTTTTTAAAGGCTCATGTGTGTATACAATAATTAAGATTATTACAAAACAAAACTAATGTTATTTAAAAATATCAAATGTATATATTTTAAGTATACAGTATCTCCGAAATTGGTAGGGATTGTATTGTAATCTGGGAAACTATAAGGAACAAAAAGACGGTCAAATGGAGAAAGTTGTAGGCCACTAACTTTTCCCATTTCACCATCTTTCTATCCCTTATAGTCTCCAAGATCCCAATACATTCCCTACCAATTTCGGACACATTGTGCTTGTATTTTTTGAGATTTTTAAGCTTGAAATCACACCATAAATAATGTTCTTGATGCATTTTGAAGTTCCAGCAGTTAGTTGCCAATTATGCAGTTATCTAAATTAACAAGAAAAAATCGATTCAATCAAAATCCATTTATCACTGTTTTAAAAAGGGCTTAGTAGTAACAAATGTTTCTTAAATATATCAAAAATTGCTGCGAGCAAGATTGAAGAATACTCATTTATTACATATAGAATGGTAATTGTAAGTGATTAGTACGTTTAAAAGTACCAGTGGAGATCACAATAAAACATAGGTGAGCAGTTTTTTCCATCACAAGTGTTATTGCCATAATGAACCACCTTTTCATCGGGGACCATTTATTATATTTACTGTTAAATACCAGCACGCAAGTATTCGTATTTTTGCTATGTTTGTAATTGTGTTGATGGCATTTTGCAATGGCAATTTCTAGTTAAGTAGATCATTTTTATGCGTCCGAGTAAAATCTAGATCTATTTTAATTGTCTAAAGTACAAAAGATTAATTAAAGTTAAAGAAGAGCTAATTAATAGCTTGTTATTTATGTATCATTGCAAAATTCTTTTGACAGTCTCAGGCATATGTATTTTAAGGTTAATTTGAATACCCAAACCATTAAAATAGAAGTAAACATTTCTATTTTAAAGTTACTAATTTAAATTAGTTTTATGTCTATATGTTTACATCTTTTTTAAACTGGGCATATTAATTTTCGAAGCATAGAGCGTTCAATAAAGTTCGACTATTATCTTTTTACGGTTAGTATTGCCTTAGGTATATAAAAAAGTTAATGCAGTTAGAATGGTATTTTGTAGATTGAAAATATAAATGCCTTAATTTAATAATTAATGACTATATTTCGTAAACATTTTTTACGCATTTAAAGAGTACACAGGAAAAACGATCTAAGTCACGTTATTAACATTTAGAGAAAAATCGATTTAAATTTTGAAACGCTATAAGCTAAACAATTAAAAAATAGGCACAGTTTGTTAAGCCAAATTAAAAAATATACAAACCAAGTCTAGGTCTCAGTCGAAAATAAGTTTATAAATTAAGAATAGGTTACATGTTTCGCTCTAACGGGCATCATCAGACCTAAAATAAATATACATTACAACGGAAAATACAATTAAATAATATATAACTTTACCATAAACAAAACACATTTTACAAAGTACATAAAACAAACATAACCAAACAAAGAAACAATAAAATACGAAACAAGGCTACGCTTGAATGACCAATCAGAGACGTCGATGTATGCGTCTACAGTCTCTCCTGCCCCGTTGAATTCCTCACGACATTTTTTATGCGTTTAAGTGTTGAAAAATTGCGTTCTACTGATGAACTTGTGGCAGGTATTGTCAATACTAATCCACACAATTTCGACACTTCGGTGTAGGCATCTTCCAGCTCCTTGTCTTTTAAAGATTGCGTTAGTTTCTTAGCGTTATTTTTTGCGCTAATGTCATCAGTTTCGTAGATCACTTTTAGTTCAGATGGCAGTAACATTCGGTCGAAGAACTGGCCATAATAAAGAAAGAGAGATTTAGGCGCATCTTCTGGAAAAGTTTTTTCTTTAAATGCATCAAAATTGCAGAGCTCGAGGAATTTAAAATCATTTAAACCGTTAAATCTATAGTTTATTTGCTTGATCGATTATTTCATAAAAGAGGCGTCTGTATAATATTTGAACATCTCCCACGTTATCTGTTCGAAGACGCTTGGCTTGTGTCTCTACATTTAACGTCATCGTTTTTTCCCAAAATGGGTCAAAGTCATCTCTTTTTTGGCTTAACATGGATTTAAAATCGTCCACTTTTTAAAATCGTCCACTTTTTTTAGGCAAAAAGCAATATCATTTGTTTTAGTTTGTAATATATCAAAAACATTGCCCGAGAATGGAAATATTTCTGAAAATATGTCCAACAAATAATTAAAATTAAAATCTTGTTTGAAACAGTCCAAAAACCACCTCGAACTATTTATTGCTTCTGAGTCCCACGTTTCATTATTTTCTATTATATTCTCAAATAGTTCAATCAGTGATTCACGATTTTCAAATACTGTTAACACAAGTCTTCCATTATAGTTCCACCTAGCAGGAGCTACTTTGGGCAATCGTTTGTGGACAATGGAGTCCAAAGCTTGTGTACGTTTTATTGACTTGGAAAAAAAAGCAGCCATGCCACTTAAAGTATGGTATATAATGCATCTGCTGTACGATTTTCGGACACATTCTTAAAACCTAAAAATCGCTCTTGAATACTTCCGTCTGTTTTAACGTAGCGTATTACTATGGGTTATTGGCTAAAATTAGTGATATCAGTTGTTTCGTCCAAAACATTAGCAATGAACCGCGCCTCGCCAATCTCCTGCTTAATTCTTTTTAGAATAATGGTTGCAACAGCGGAAATTAAATCATTTTAGATTCGATTCGACGTTCCGCGAAAAAGGCTAGACTGCTCTAAAGGTTTTTTAAGCAATCATCATATTTAGCCATTAAACTAAGTAAATCTTGAAAATTTCCTCTATTTGAAGAAACCCTTGTTTCGTCAAGACCTCTAAATCCCAATTCGTGCTGTCCGAGAAAACAAACAACATCGATAAGTTTTCTTAATATATTCCTATTTTTATCGACTAGTTCGTTGTGTTGGCGGTGACTAATTTCCAACTGTTTATTAAGGGCGTGTTTAATTCTCGTTTTGCCGAAGACTTTTTCTTTTATGACGGCTTGCAAACTTTGGACATAATGGGTCTTTTTACAGCTTTATAGAAATTGTTTAAATCGTAAAAACCAGTTTTATTCCAGAGACCTTTTTCATTTTCAAAAAGTAAACATGGCCAACAAAATAATTTACTTATATTTTCACATCCTGTTAGTCATTTAAATTGTTCATATTGTTTTTCCGGATAAAAATGTCTAATACAGTTTTTCATTTCTGTGGTTAAATTTTTCATAGGCGGTTTTGCCCTTCCTTTGGAAATTATTTGAAGCTTATCAGCGAAGTTTAATGTTGAAAATCCCTTTATTAAGACACACGCCACACATTCACACACACTCTTCTTACTAAATTCTCCAACATTTTCAACGTTATTACCGATAGCCGAAGTTGACGGTATTTGCATATCCACGTCCGTATTGTTGTCTTCCATATCGCACCATGCACGACGCGACGTTCGTATCACACAACACACGGATAGCCGTTCAAACAAAGAACCTACTCGAACGATAGCTTCCGCCCCCACTTAAAGCACGCGACAGAAATGCAAAAATTGCAAACAGCCGGTGGAAAGTTCAATAACCTCTGGCTCGATTCACAGGAAATCAAGCATACAGGACTTGCCTGCAGAGGTTCTATTCCATTTTCTATTGTCGCTCGGTCGGAGTCAAGGCCGCATTTATTGGGCTTGATAATTAAGATAATATTTTATAAAATTTAATATAAACAAAAATAATGGATTCCTATTTCAAAAATTACATTTTTGAAGATGTTTTGTAATTTTTTTTGGGGAAGCACTGCTTCACTTTCTTCCATGGACTGCTCGGATTAGTAAAATTGTGGTACTAATTCAAGATGGCAAAAAAATTGCAATCAAATAAAATATTTGTAATCGTGGAAAAAATCACCCTTTCAGGTTTTACATATCTTCATGTTTTAGCGTCTCTAGATGCCAAAAAATATGTTTTATCAATTCCGTCGGTCCGTCTGTCGGTGCGCGGCACAGCTTAAAAAGTACTTACCCGAATGACTTCAAATTTTGATAAAAAATTCAGGGTCATGTGGAGATAATCTGGTAATATTTTAATTTTTATTTTATTTAATAATAATTTAATATAGCAAAACAAAATGGCGGCCTAGTGTAATGTTAATGTAATGTCGTTTGTAAATCCTTAAGCTAATGTGTGACCCTTGGTTAAAAAGGATGTTGAAAACGAGTTACTCGTACGTCTGAAGTAATTCCTTGTTATTTAGAACAATAGATGGCAATAGTGTTTTAGAAATAATTTAGTATTCGGCTAATTCTACATGGTTCGGTATTCCATATTTGGTCACTTTGCACTTCCTTTGTTTATTTAGTTAAACCTAACCTTATGATTATTCTACCCCGGGCTGTTTCTACAATATTTCTCCACTGGATAAGATATCAAGAATGGCATCCCTAGAAAAGATGAGCAGTCTTAACGATATTTATTTTTTCTTGCTTGCAACAAAAGAAATAAGCAGTTAAGAGTATCCATCCTGCAGTCCAGATTTCTGACCTTGCGATTTCTATATTTTTGTGCTAAATTTTACATATTTGGGCCACTAAAATAGGCGTAAGCGTTTTGAGTAGGGCGAGGAAGTATAAAATGTCAAAAAACAGTACATTTTAAAAGCAGGAAATGCATGTGTATGTGAAACAATGGGGTAGGCGCCTTAATTGTAGTAGTATTTATTGGTAAATACGTTTCTGAATAAATCTTTTATAGACCAACGATGTGTATTCGAAATTATTCTCCAAAAACGAATTAAAGCCTAATTAAGACTCACCACCTGTATACAATGTTCTAGCAATTATTTTTAATGCAGCGGGAAAGTACTAACACGTACATTGCGAAAAAATATAAAAACCATATGTTTTCCCATCTTGATAAAGTTTAAGGATGTCTTGAAAATGGAAAAATAATTTAACAACATAGAAAAAAAAATCACACAATATGGTAGGGACCTCTGTATTTAGTCGGTGAGCCGCCCAACAATGCATCCAAGCCATATCAAGTGAAATTGTTTTGAGCTAAATTTCAAATGTCAGCAATTACACTAATTTGTTAGTTATTTAATTGATAAGTATTTAACACGTGCCAATTGTGTCGTATATTTTGATTTAAAAGAAATTCAATATAATAGTTATAAGCCACCGATGTGTTTAATTGGTAGAATGTTGCAATTAAAAATGAAAAACATCATCAATTCTATATAAGCCGGTAATATTATAATCGTACCAAACCAATCGTTTTATGTCGATATTCCAATAAGTATTTTCGCTCAGTGGCGGCTCGTGATGAATTATATTGGGAGGTCAATAACTAAATTTAAAAATAGGCATACTTAAAATAAAAATAAATATCTTATCTTTGAATTGCGCTTTAAATTCTCTTGAAGTTCAGGTCTACTTTTCGTTCTTTAGAAACACTTTAGAAATGCTGAATGACACGTTCGTTAAAATTGCACGCACATTCATTTTAAAAACGATTTCTCGATACTTAACATTGCTAAAGCGGATAGTCTATCTTGGCCCAACTCCTTAACAAAATTTATAAGCCCTCGAAAAACCCCTGGATTTTCAGGCAAAGCCGTTTCATCATGGCCACGTAGTGCCAGCTCGAATGCCGCACAAAATTTTTCACAATCTATAATTTTGTTTAAAATATAACGATTTTTGGATACATTTTCATCAAAATCTCTAAGGAATTTTCTATAAGCTGTGTCAAGCTGAGTGCGACTATCAACACTTCCGACCGTAGCATAGTTCACCGAATATTTCATGTGATCTGCAGAAAACGCATGTTTTTTTATTTTTTCTTTTGAGTGTTTTAAGTCCTTAACACCGGTTTTGCACCATAATGAGTCCGACGAGTCCTTAGAAAACAACAAACAAACATAACAGTAAAATGAGTTGGACACTTCAGAACCACATATCCAGTTAGCTAAATCGTAATACTTTTGCGAAAGTTTCGATGAACCCCTTTATATTTGCCTTTACTAGTTTGTCGTATACTAAGTTCTGGCAAATTGTGACCACTTACCTTGAATTCGGTTATTTTCTCAAAATTAAGTTGGTTGTTTCATTTTTTTGTACTAGTCACTACCAACATTTTATTTCCTGTATATTTCCAATTCACACATGGATCATAAAAATAAAAAAAAAATATATTACAAAAAATAGTATATAAATCAATTTTCATCGATTGAAAACGTCCGAAACAATATCGAGTTAGAATATCGACCGCGCGACCTCTGAACAATTGAACTTCTGCATGCCGACGTAATGCCGCGACCGATCGATCGAATTTGAGAAGAGACCGGCTGATGACCCAAATCGCGATTTCATATTCCATTTACTATCACGTTCGGCTGCCGCTCGGTAGCTGTGAAATCTTCGGGTACTTTCATCAAGCTTTAAGGTAATCAGGGCAATTCGGACTGGCCAGCCTAGCTTAGTAAAGCGTATTTTATTATGCCTAAGGAAGGTAACGAGACCATTCGAACCGCCGCCCGCGGCTTATAGTGTAGCGTATTTAACTTTTCACAAGGTTCGCGTTTTATTACAACTATTAGGAGGGACGGTCAAACGAATAATTTATTTTCTGAAATATTTTTGGAGGGTCATTGACCAAATGACCCTATAGAAGAGCCGCCACTGTTTTTGTTCCATAAAAATCGGGCAACATAGCGTGGGTGACGTCAAAAATCGTAATGCTTTGGCACTGCTGGAAATCGGGAACGACACTTTCCCGAAATTCGAAATTATGTCGAAACCCTTAATGAAGACTTGGCCAAAGTCTACAGAATAATATATGATAATTCTGTAATATATGACAGCTTTAATTTGAATATAGTACAGGCCATGTCACCAGGGGGGCTCCATGGGGTTTGGCTTGGACCCCCCCGCCCCGAAACTCTAAAAATATGTTGGTTTTTTACTTCCCTCGTAAAAGGGAAGTATTGTAATCGTGAAAACATCATACTGCGAGATTTTTTTAGATCTTTCGTCTTTCTTTTCCGTCAGTCTATCTGTCGGTCTGTCTGTCCGCGGCATAGTTAAAAAACTACTTACCCGATTGAGTTCACATTTTGGTCAGAAATTAAGGTTCATAATATGGGGATGACATGGTAACATTTTGGTAAAAGTCCTATATGGCAAAACAAAATGGCGACCTAGTGAAATCTCAAATAATCATTAGTAAAAACTTCTTATCCAATTTATCTAAAATTTTGCACAAAAATCAAGTATTATGTAGGAATCAACTAGTAAACTTTCCTAAGAATCCAAAAAACTGCTTAATGAACTGATTTCAAATTGTATGTCATAACTAATTGTGGTATAGAGATTAGTAAAACTGTGGTACTAATTCAAGATGGCGGAACAAAATGGCGGCCAAGTAAAATTTTTTTAATCGCTTCAAATTTTGTGTAAGCATTAAGTGTGATATAGAGATAAACTAGTAAAATTGTGGTACGAATCCAAGATGGCCGAACCAAATGGCGGCCAATTAATTTTTACTTACTTCCCTCGTAAAATCATGTTAAGTCCTAACACTGGAACCTATGGTGGAAGATAGATCAAAATACAAGAGTTCTAACCACACTACACCACAACTTGTTACGTTCTGGACGCGCGTCCAGCGTTGTGGTGTAGTGTGGTAAGAACTCTTGTATTTTAATCTGTTCCCTCGTAATAGGGAAGTATAGTAATAATGCAAAAATCACCCTGCGAGATTTTTTCAGATCTTTACGTTTCAAGATCCCTAGATGCCGAAAAACATGTCAGTCTGTCCGTCCGTCCGTTCGAGGCATATCTAAAAAACTATTTATTCGGTTGACTTTAAATTTTAGTCCAAAATTATGGGTCATATGGGGATGACCTGGTAACAACTAGAACTTAACATGTTTGAAAAGATAGTATATGTGTTATTAAATGACTACGCACTGAACTAAATTTGGTCACACTTCACTTTTCCTAATAAAAGGAAAGATTCATAACGAAAGAAGTTCCAGGTAAAGGAAATTGACCGATTTTTTTTCATAATTTAATCTACAAATGCAGAATTCCAATAACTACTGATTAGTAGTTCCGTATTGGGTCTTCTTACTAAAGCCTTTTTTTAACTTAAACCTCAGGAAAATCAGAGAGCAGCCCAATTTTTTTGAAAATTGATATTCTATATTTTTTCTTTCACTAAGATGTCCTTAGAAATATTTATAATCAACAGCAAAAGTTATGGTATGAGCGGGGATCGAACCCGCACCTCTTGATCACTAGTCCATTGCTCTAACCAACTTAGCTATCGTACCACTGATAAGCAATTCGTTAGAGCTTGTACATATTCAAACCCACCAGTATCATAACCATTGTTGATCCTGCCAAATATTTTAACCTTATGGCGCGGCGTTTCTGACTGGATGTCAAATCTGACATCGCTGTTAGGTACCGTACATAATAGTAAATTTATAATATAAACCAAATTTTGAATGGAAGTATTTTGTCAGTTTGTTTTTATAGCTGTAAATATATTTTTAACACTGGTTATGATATTTACAATCAACAAGTTTTAAAAGTCATCAGAACGCTGCGCCATAAGGTTAGAGCAACGGACTAGTGATGGCAGAATCAACACTGGTTACCATAACTTTTGCTGATGATTATAAATATTTCTAAAAATATATTTCACAGTTTAAAAAACCAACTTATAAAATACTAATATATCATGTCAAAAGAAAAAATTTCAAAACTGTGAATGTATCCCTAGACAAAAACCTTTATTTTTTGATATCTAAAAATAAATTTGAAAGGGAAAATGTAAAGCTACAAGAAGTAATAGTTAGTTAATATATTGTACACAGTTTAAGAAACAAACTGATAAAATACTTTGTCTAACTAAGAGTTTTGTAATGGCTGTCAAATTACAAAAATTTCAAAAAAATGTACCCCTAGAAAAAACTTTTATTTTTTGATATGCAAATATAAAATGAATTTGAAAGGGAAAATCTAAAGCTACATATCTTTGATATGAATTTTTCGTACACGTGGCCATTATTTTGGTCTGCGCAAGCGCTAACTAATTACGTATACCATATTATCTGACAATGTCACAAATCAATGTCAAAAACCACCTGTTATAGTATCATTTTTGGACAGAAAGGATGCAAGTTGATGTCATAAGCATTTAAAGAAAATCGGTAAATTTCCTTTATTCGGAACATCCCTCTTTATGAATCTTTCCTTTTATTAGGAATAGTGACCCAACTTAGTTCAGTGCATAGTCATTTAGTAAAACATATATACTGTCTTTTCAAACATTTTTGTTGTGCCACCAGTTTCTACCTATGCCACACTTGATTTTAAAGCATATTTTAAAATAAATTCAATAAGTAGTTTTTACATTGACACATTGAAGAGGGCAGGCAAATAAAACTACTATGGTAATTTATATCCCAACGTTTCGTGGTCAGTCACCACTTTCTCAAAGGCCTATAATAAAGAAAAAGAAGAAGACACATTACGTTTGGTCGTACTATGATAAATCTAACTAATTGGAATGTCAGAAATTGTACTTAACCCTATTTAAAAAATGACGAGCAACAATAAATTGAACACATTAAGACAAGAATAAATAACATTGTTTAACTTACCAATACCTCACGCGGTCTGGATGCCTTTATAAATCATTTTAGTGTATGCACATTACAAAGCTTTATGAGATAACTACAAAATCTTAGCAAATACATCTTAGCTAAGATTTTGCAGTTATCTCATAAAGCTTTGTAATTTACATACACTAAAATGATTTATCATTTAGGCATCCAGACCACGTGAGGTATTGATAAGTTAAACAATGTTATTTATTCTTGTCTTAATGTGTTCAATTTATTGTTGCTCGTCATTTTTTAAATAGGGTTAAGTACAATTTCTGACATTCCAATTAGATAGATTTATCATAGTACGACCAAATGTAATGTGTCTTCTTCTTTTTCCTTATTATAGGCCCTTGAGAAAGTGGCAATTGACCATGAAACGTTGGGATATAAATTACCATAGTGGTTTTATTTGCCTGCCCTCTTCCCACTATAATCCTCTACACTGAACGATTTAAAGGGTGCTATACGAATTCCATTAATTTTTTTAACGTTTCACTAGGACGGCATCTTGTTCCGGCATATTGATTTTTTTCCAAAATATTACCAGGTCGTTCCCATAAGACCCTTAATTTTTGACTAAAATTTGAAGACAATCTGATAAGTAGTTTAAGCGAACTGACAGACAGACATACATATCAACAGATCGACCGACCAATTAAAAAAAAACATATTATCAGGTCATCATC
This sequence comes from Kuschelorhynchus macadamiae, assembly GCA_030620095.1. Taxonomy (NCBI): domain Eukaryota; kingdom Metazoa; phylum Arthropoda; class Insecta; order Coleoptera; family Curculionidae; genus Kuschelorhynchus; species Kuschelorhynchus macadamiae. The sequence continues at coordinate 571,892 of JAUTXW010003526.1, read as the reverse complement.
ATATGACCCCTAATTTTTACCTAATTTTTAAATCAATCGTGTAAGTAGTTTTTTAGCTATGCTGCGAAAGGTCAGACAGACCGATGGAATTGTGAAAACATGTTTTTCGGCATCTAGGGACCCTAAAACGTAAAGATATGAAAACATCTCGGAGGATGATTACAATACTTCCCTTTTAAAAGGTTGGCGCCTATCGGCCGCACCGTTCCTAAAATATAGTTTTTTTGATTTGATATAGTAGGACAAATTTTAACCCCTTTTATCGATCTGTTGCAAAAATATTTGCGAAGATGTAAAATGACGCCGTAAGAATAGAAAAAAACCAAAATTTGGAGATATCAATGCCCGATTAAAAAACCAACCTAATAGTTTTTAGCCATTAGTATGAATTTCAAAGCGCGCCGCCGCCATGTTTCCCACTACCTGACCTTGGGAATGGGTGCTGATCATGTACACCGTTAATACTATATCATATAGAAATATGAGCCATTACAAAACTCTTGCAGTTTTTTGTCACGAGCTATCCTGCTATTACCAAGGTAACCAAACTCTCCAAATTGAAGGGTAATTTGTTTTAGATGTTATGTTGTTTTCAACCTAAACAAGAGAATTCAAGGGAACTGATCTAAATATATTAATTGACGTTAATAATTCTAAAGCGTTATGTTAGCAGTTGCAATCATGTTTTATTATTGCGTGGAACGTTTATAACAAATAACCGTATATAAAATCAATTTCATTTTAATGTTCTATTGATATTCCCGTATTAATATGACCACATCTTTTATAAATGTGTTCCAAATTTGGTCACAAGGATATTCATCATTACTTCTGATTTATATAAAATTAAAAGTAATCACCTTAGGGTAACACTTGAAAGTGATCAAAGAATCTTTTGATTTTAATATAAATGTTTGAAAATTAAGATTGAATATACGCTCAACGCCTTAATTATAGGGATTGCAGAATTAATATATAAATCAGTTAATTAATTCATCTTAATTTTTCTTTATCGATGCTGTTCATGCAATAGCCTCGGGTGATGTATTATGATGCACGATAATGCACTTGTTCTCAATTTCATTTTTAAAATTCTTTGCTTCTAATTTCTTTCATGGCCGAAATATTGAGTAAGATGTTCTTGTCTATACTGGGTGGATACAAAAATATTCCCTGGGGACAGTGGTGCACCCAGTATTTCGCCATATGAGAAAATAAATAACATTTTGTTCATTTTTTAGTATTTTTATGTTTAAACATTGCTTTGTTTTAAATCATTAGAAAGGAATACAAATCGGTTTTCTCAAATCCGTCGATCTATCTATCTGTTCCCGGCATAACTAAAAAACTACTTACCCGATTGACTTCAAATTTTGGTCAAAAATTAAGGGTCATATGGCGATGACCTGGTGACATTTAAAATCCAATATGGCCAAACATAATGACGGTCTAGTGAAATGTTAAAAAAATTATTATTTAAAAATCACTTATCCAATTTATCTCACATTTTGCACAAACATCAAGTATTATGTTTGAATCAACTGGTAATATTTTGATACGAATCCAAGATGACGGAACAAAATGGCGGGCAAATAAAATATTTGTAATCGAGAAAAATCACCCTCTCAGTTTTTATATATCTTCACGTTTTAGAGTCCCTAAATGCCAAAAATTATGTTTTATCAATTCCGTCCGTCCGTTTGTCTGTCTGTTAGTTCTCGGCATAGCTTAAAGACTACTTACCCAATTGACTTAAAATTTTGATCAAAAATTAAGAGTTATATGGGGGCGACCTGGTAATATTTTGGTAAGAAACCAAAATGGCGGCCTAGTGAAATGTTAATTTCAAAAATTATTATTATAAAAGTACCTATCTAATTTATCACAAATCTTGCACAAATATCAAAGTATTATGTTGGAATCAACTGGTAAAATTTTGGTACGAACAAAATGGCGGCTTAATAAAATATTTCAAAATTCAGCCTGAAAAACTACTTAATGGATTGATTTCAAATTGTGTGCCATACCTAATTGTGGTATAAGGTTCAACTAGTTGAACTGTGATACTAATTCACCACTCGAACATAACAACAAAAGGTTCGTAAACGAAAAGCATTTAGAAAGTTAATAAAATTATTATTAAAAAAACTAATTATCCAATTTACCACAAATTTTGCACACAAATCAAGTGTTACATAGGAACGAACTGATAACATTTTGATATGAATCCAAGATAGTAAAACAAAATAGCGGTTTAACAAAATATTTAAAAAATCAGCCTAAAAATATTATTTATTAAATAATTTCATGTTTTGTACAAGAATTAAGTGTGATATAGAGATAAATTGATAAAGTTGTGGTACTAATTTAAGATGGCGGCCAAATAAAATTTTTGAAGATCAACGTAAAACATTTTTGTTAAATTTTGCAGGAAAATTAAATGTGAAAATGGGATAAACTGGTACGAATTCAACATGACGTAACAAAATGGTGGGTTTTGTCAATATAAAAACTACTTATTGAATTTATTTTAAACTATGCCCAAAAGTCAAGAGTGCCATAGTTAACAGATTTGTTCTTTTGAGCTTGTGAAACCCATGAGACCACTAACATAGGTTTAACTAAAGAAAAATAGACGTATTTTAACGTCATAAAACCAAATTATTTAGCCGTTATTTTATTAAAAGTTTGTTCTTCTTATTGGTTTCAATGATTTTAGGTTTTAGCATACTTTGTATAACTTTCATTTTGAGCTGTGTTAATTTTGTAAATAATGAATATTAAAAACAGGCATTAGCATTTTTCATAGGTCAGGAGTTAATTCTAAACAAATATAATTATTTAAAACAAAATTTAAGAATTTTTTAATTTTAGGTTTTTAAATCAGTTAATAGCCTATATATTATATTTATATACATTTTATACAACATATTGATAAAATATCGAAGAAAAAAATGTTATATATTTGAGACCATTATCTTGTTCAGTTTTATTCCTCATACCTGGGAGGGTGTTTTTTATAAAATTTGGAGGAGTTGAATTTTATATGATTATCCTTTTTTTAGGCCAGGCAATCATTTTTTTCAACTTCCGGTTTAACAGGAAATAACCAAGATTTTGTTATTTTAAACGACACCCGTTATATTTTTTATCCTATTTTTTATCCATGGTCTTAAAATTCTCTTTTCAATGATGTATCACAGTATAGAGATTGTTTTTAAGATAGCGGTTAAAAACCGATTTTAGTGTGCTGTTATATTATTATGAAAAGAGCAATAGTATTCAATAAATTTTTTTTCGTGCACAATTAGTATTTGCGGAAAATAAGCAGATATTTCTTATTGTGAAAAATATCTGGAAACATCTATCGATATCATGAAAACAAAGATAGGAGCCATATTTTTTTATTAGACTTAATTATAAAATACTCATTTATTTTTCATTTTGCCGTAAAATTCTCATCAAAAATTATAGCATAGTTAAATAATTAACAATAGTTACATACCCTATCAAAAATATTTAGTAGGCCGTGGAAACTAAAGAAAATAATGTAAAACAAAATTTTCAAAATACCTAGAAGAACACATTTGAAAAGTTTTTCTGCCCCTATAAAAACTTATATAAAAACATTTACTGATGTTCGAGAATAGAATGTTTGTCAATCACCATTCAAGTAGATATAAGTCTGTTTCCAAACCAACAGCATTTTTTCTACGCGCTTATACAGTTTTAAATATTTTCAAAACATTTTCATCGTGCAATATTTAATGGTATCCATGGTATCACTATCAAACAAAATGAAAAGCAGTAGTGTCAGGTGAGGTCCCTGAGGAAGTCCCAAACAAATATAAAATTTTTCAAATCAAAAATGTTTGGTCTTTCTTGACGTGTTGTGTACGTCCCTTTAAGAAATAATTTAGCCAAATAATCAGCTAGTCTGAAAACCCCATAGCCTTAGAATTAGCCACAAGTAGCTCAAAATTAACTCTATCAAATGCCTTGCTAAAGTCCGTGTACAGAGTCAACCTGTACATCCAACTCCATCGTCTTTTTAGTCAATTATCTTAATTAGTTTGGAAATTTTCTTTCATTATTCCACTACGTCGCGTTTTGTTTCGACACGTTGGATTGATTGATCAAACACACTGTCAAAGCTATAAAATTGGGAAAATGCAATGATTGTTCAAGTTACATAGTCAAATATGTTTTGCACTTACAGATCCTAAACTCGCATTGATTCAATAAGGTGTAGAATTGTTCAAATAATTCCCTCATTGGTATTAGGTACAATTTTAATGGCATATTGTATAACATCATTATTTCATCCACATCTCCTTAAAAGAACAATTAATTAACGAGATACTTTTCTCTCCATAAGCTTGTTTGCATATCTATTACCAAATAATTAACAACAATACGCAAATATTTTACCCAAAATTACCTTATTATTTAAGTTTTCGTATCAACTCTTTCTTAAATTCCGAAATAATCCGTAAAAATTGAGGACACACTTCCTAGCCATTGTTAGGCCCATTTTTCGGCAATTAACTATTCTCATTTGAAGATTTATCATAGCCAGTGTTAATTTTATGAAATTTCCTAACCCACGCATATTTGTCTGAATACAATAGACGTTTGACGCAGCTGCAACATGGGCTATTGATTGATATATAATCACTATGAATTGTGTTGAGATTAACATCTATATCATTTTGTCGATTACCCGGTAAAGGGATTCCAAGGATTCCAATTGTGTCTTGAATTTTGTAGGTAATAGCTTCGTAGCTTAAAATATTTGTTGTTAAGTTTATAATGATAAAAAAGTGATTATTAAGTTATTAAAATTAATATGTATAAATTACAGTCTAAGTATGGGTGCTATAAAAAAATATTTAGTCTGTGTATGATCTTGGTTACGCTAATTTCTTAAATAATCTGCAGGTCTATTAGAGTACATTGTACAATACCCTACATACAGGGTGTTCAGCTAAGGGTGGCTCTCGGCCATATCTCAGAAAGTATTTACCCTATGTTATCGGGGAAAAAAATTTAATAAGTAAATCGGCAAAAATAAAAAGCTGTAAATTATTTTCGACTTTGTAAGTCTGCCGTTAGAGGGCGCAACACCAACCGTCAAGTGGAAAACACGGTTTTATTTAAAAATACTCCCAATTAACCCTTATCGAAAATACTTTTTTTGTAATCTACTAATAATTCCAAAACTTTTTGTTTCAGCTTTTTTTCTCTAAATTGTCAAATAATTGGAGGGGGGAGGGGTTCAAAGAAATTAAATAACTTTTGTCTGGATTAGCCGATTTTAACGTTTTTGTTTTAAGGAGATTATGTGTAAGTTTCTTCGAGAATATTATTATCTAGATTAGGCGCAACCTTTTGTTATTTTCTCTAAAATTTCAAATACAGTGGCATTTTTTTTTTACTTAGAAAAGAAGAACATGAAAAAATACATAAACTGGAGAAAACCGTAGGTTAATATCTTTATTCGTGTCTGAGTTATTTTGAAATAACTTTATTTTTTGACAAAATGTGATGTCACCCCCTTTAAATTTGCTTTCCGCATTTATTAGATATGTTGTCATCTCATTAAGACTTGGAATGAGCTACGCTAAGCATAAAATTATGCATCAAGTGTGTAAAATGACTATTTTTTTAACTAATATGAATATTGTAGCACGAGTCTTAGCGAGTGTCTGAAGTAATTTGTTAATTTGTATTATAAATTTTTAGTTACTCTAGGCACTGCTTTAAAATGAAATTTAAGCGTCTCGAATGGTGCATAAGCGAGTACTTTACGCACGGTTGTAGAAAAAAGTATTTTAAAATTTAATTTAAATTCCTAAACCATGAGTAGAACCGCGAAATCAATTACGTACCTTATAAAAAATAAATTTAATTGCAATGAACTATAAAAACTACACATTGAAACAAAATTATTGATAAACTTCTAACGTGTTCAAAATGTCTACCATCCATTTGAATACATTCACTGAGTCTATCAAAGGTTGAAAATACAGCGGCTTATATTTCCGCCCTGGATATGCTGTTAATAGTGTTTTGGATTCGATGAATTATATCTCCTCGTGTTATAGGGCGAGTTTTGAACACTAGATCTTTAAGCCTACCCCACAAATAAAAATCAAGGCAGGTCAAATCGGGGGACCTTGGTGGCCAAGGAAATATTGACCCACTTCCAATCCAACGATTGGTAAAACATTCGTCCAAATAATGTCTAACATTTCGGGAAAGGACAGACGTCGTGCTAAAACCTCATATTCCTTATTACAGCCAAGAATATATCTTCTAAAAGTCCGGGTAAGTCATTAATTAAAAAATGTAAATAACTTTCACCGTTTAAACTTTGTTCAAAAATGAACGGGTCTATGATTTTACCATCAATGATTCCGCACCAAACGTCAACAGTCCAACGGTACTGATTATCCGCTTCTCGCATCCGATGTGGATTGGTATCCGTCCACTAGTGCATATTATGCAAATTAAGTTTGCCAGTATCAGTGAAGGTAGCTTCGTCGTTCCATAATATCTTAGATAAAAAATGCTCATCTTCGTTTACCATACTACGAAGCCAATAGCAATGGTTCAGCCTATTGTCAAAATTCGTCTCTGATAACGCTTGATGTACAACACTATGGTACGGATGCATTTTAAAATCACGTACAATCTTGTGCACTGACCCGGTAGATATTGGTAAGTCTCTTGAAATTTCACGTATACTTGCGTGAGGTAAAGCATGAATGTAAGCCAGGACATTTGTTATATTTTCCTCATTCCTGGCGGGGCGATTTCCTCTTTGGACAGGAAGAGGCTGTACTTAACCTGTTTCCTTTAACCATCTTGCTAAACGCCTAAAGACTTTCCAGGAATAATGCCGCCAATCAGGATAACGCAGAGCGTATTGGCGCGAAGCAATTAATGCGTTTTCAAAATTTTGAAAGAAAATAGCTAACATATCATACGCCCCTTCATTAGAATACATATTTTAAACAATAACAATTCAAACTGATACTAAATAAAAACTGAAATGTTTATCTCTCAAAATAGTAATTAGTAATGGCCGGCCTTATTGCTTTTGTTTATAAGTCATGGCCTACCAAGAGGACCGGGTCACTTAGTAGGTAATCGATTTAGAAAACAATTTTTTTCGCGTTTTCTTTGATGGTCTTTTTACCAAAATGAAACAAAGAATACTTTTTAATGCTCGTCGTAGTCCATTCCGAAGCTTACTTAAACGAGAGCATATCTAAAAATGCGGGAGGCAAATTTAAAGTGAGTGACATCACATTTTGTCAAAAAATAAAGTTATTTGAAAATAACTCAGACACGAATAAAGATATCAATCAGCGGTTTTCACCAGTTTATATATTTTTTCATGTACTTTTTTTCTAAGTGAAGAAAAAAATACCATTGTATTTGAAATTTTAGAGAAAATAACAAAAGTTCGCGACTTTGTCATAAACTGCCATCTAGCGTCTAGGAAAAAAAATAAAATCTAAATATTAATATTCTCGAAAAAACTTACGCATAATCCCTTTAAAACAAAAAAAAAATCGTTAAAATCGGTTAGTCCAAACAAAGTATCCTTGAATCCAATGTTTACCCCTCCCCTCCCTTTATTTGACAATTTAGACAAAAAAAAGTTGAAATGAAAAGTTTTTGAATTATTAGTAGATTACAAAAAAAGTATTTTTGATAAGGGTTAATTGGGAGTATTTTTGAATAAAACCGTGTTTTCTACTTTACGGTTGGTCTTGCGCCCTCTAGCGGCAGACTTATAAAGTCGAAAATAATTTACAGCTTTTTATTTTTGCCGATTTACTTATTAAATTTTTTTAACGGATATAGCCGAGAGCCACCCTTAGTTGAACACCCTGTATATACAGGGTAAAAGACAAATGACTCCAAAAAGTCAATACGTGAAACTACGGATTATCTAAGCAAAAAAGTCTTTGGTAGTGTATTCGGAAAGTATATCACATTCTTCCGAAGCGTATAGAGAATGTCAAAATAACCCTAGCTTGTCATAGAAAAATAAAACTGGGGAACAGCAAAAATGTTTCCGATACCAAAATAGCAAAATTTTACTCATTTTATTATATTAATTAACAATCTGTCTCGCAAAAGTTTCAGTTCGACCATTAAATGAGAAATACCTGGATTTGTTATACCAGGTGGACTTTATAACCTGTTTAAATACATTCGTATTTTAGAAATTATTATTTGGCTGCAAATTTAGTGACGGGATAAAAATTGGGCTCTCCATAACTGCTGCAACAAATGTGCATCTAACATTCGTGGCTGGCTAAGTGGGAAAAAGTTGTTGTTCCTATGATCTGGCGAGAACCAAAGACCGCGTTAGTGACTGTTACTTTTGCTTGACACCTCCTATCAAAAAAGGCTTTTCGGAGAAAAAAGGTCTGCGAAACAGTATTCAAATTTCCAATCCGCCATACATCCGTTGTCTCATTGTCACGAATTCCTGTGCCTAAGGCACCTAAGGATTACAGCCTTAACTCTGATGATGATCAAATGGATTCAAACAGTAGTCTTCTTTTTATTTAGTAGGCAGCTTTGCCTGTTTTTTCTTCGTCCCCTTTGTCTATTCTGCAGATAGGTTATCACTCCATCGTTTTCTAGGACGTCCTATGCTTCTACGATCCTATGGCGATTTGTCGCATGCCACTCCAACCGCTCTTCTCTCATCCATTCGACTGTTCATTCCATTCTCTTTTTCTCTTAAATACCGAATCATTTATGTCTTCCACCTTGCATGATCTTCTTATGTTCTCACTTCTTTCTCTACCCAGAAGTGTCTTTCCAGCAATCCTACGGAGTATTTTCATCTCGGCTGTCTCCATTTGACGTCTTGTTTTGGATATTTCGGGGCGAGTTTCAGCAGTGTATGTCATTATTGGCTCTATTGTAGTCTTGTAGATCCTGGTCTTAGCTTCTGTCCCAATAAATTTATTTTTCTATATTGTGGTGTTTAGGCATGCCGCTATTCTTGTGGCTTTAGTAGCTTGTTCCAAGGCATTTGAACTTCATCTCTTGTTGGATATTTATCCTCAAAAACTAATTTGCATCTAAGGGTTGGAGGTTGTCATGCATTTTGTTTTAGGGGCAGATATTATCATGTTAAGAGATTTAGCTGTTCGATTAAATAAATTTAGAAGTCTTTGCAAATCGTCTTCGTTCTCTGCCATCGGTACTGCGTCGTCAGCATAACACAATATTTGGAACTGCTTGTACCCCATTCTGTAGCCCTTTAATTTTCAAACTCTCTTGATTATTTCATCCATGACAATATTAAACAATAAAGGGCTAAGAAAATTTTCCTGTCATACCCTTGCCTACCGGTATTGGTTCAGTGAACTCACCATTTATGTTTGCTTGTTCAAGTATATGTTTCCAATAGTTTTAATGTGGTTATAAGGAATTTGTTTATCATATAGTAGGTGCAAATCTATGAAATATAAAAATGCTGATTTGTTGTATTCGATACATTTTTCAGCTATTTTTCTTAAGATAAATACAGCGTCCGTACAAGATCACCCAGATTTAAATCCCTGCTGTTCATCTGATAAATTGATTAGATTATTAATTTTGTTTGCTATCACTTTAGTTGTCAGTTTGAGCGTAGTGCTAAGAAGGCTTATGCCTCTGTAATTTGCCGGCATTTTCTTATCCCCTTTTTTGAACATAAGAATTGTAATTATTGTAATGCTGGTTCTCCATTCATTTGGGATTCTTTGTTGAGCGAGTATTCCATGGATTAGGAAAGTCAGCTGATGTTTCGGAAGCTCATTTGTAATATCATCTAGGCCTGGGCTCTTCCGATTCTTCAGCTTTTTGAGGGCTAGTTGTATGTCGGATGCAAATATTTGTATTATCTCGATCGATGTTATATCTGGTGTGTTCATTACTATGACTTCATTTCTACATAGTTTAGTGAGATAGTTGATCCAAATTTCTTTACTTATCTGATATGTGTCGACAAGTTCATTTATCTATTTTGTTTGTGTTCTGATCGTTCGCCATAATCTGTTTCTGAAGACCATAGAAATCATCTTCCACGTTCTTCGAAAATTCTTCCCAGTATCTGTTTTTACCTTACTAGTGCTGTTGTTTCGTTGCGTATTCTTGGGTACTGTTGATAAGATTCTGGAGTTCTTAGAGATCTAAACTTAAGGTATGCAAGTTTCGTTTCTTTGCATTTTTCTTTGACTTCTTCACAAAACCACAGAGTTTTATTTGGATTTTTTTCACCAATATTTGTAGTTCGATTACCGAGGGATTCATGTGCAGCTTCTTTGATGTTTTGCTTCAGTTTTCCCCAACTAAGATTAATATCTTCCCCATCGTTTATCGGGTTTGTCTCGATTTTTTTTGATATAGTTCCCTTATCGATGGGTCCCACAGAAGCTCGATTTAAAATTTGTGGGATTTCATTGTTGCTATTCTGTTCTGTATGGATTTAATTTTTAATTTAATTTTCTCAAGCAGTAGACTGTGATCGCTACCTACATTGGCTGCATTTAGAGTTCTAATATCTAGTATTTGGCGTGGATGAATGCATCTGTTGGTGACGATATAATCGATTGTTTGCTGATGACCTCGAGAGTTGGCGAATGTGTATTTATATTGTTGTTTGTGGTCAATTATTATTAATTCTTAGTTCGTTAAAAGAGCACAGGTTAATCATTAATTCTCCGTTTTCATTCAGTTTGATGCCAGGAACAACCTCGTTGCCTATGCGGGCATTGAAGTCTCGAAGTATTATCATTTGTTGGTCATTTGGTAACAGTTCAATTGTGTCTTGGAGATGATCGTAGAAGTTTTCTCGTTCCTGTTTTGGTTTGTTTTTTTCGGGAGCATATATCGACAGTGCGTTTATTTTTTGACCATCTATGTTTATTTGAACAGCTTTAATTCGAGCAGATATGAAGTTGCATTCCTCTATGTTTTTTTTTTATATTTCGTGTGATTAGCTACGGCTACGCTTCCTTTTGCTCTATAGTGTTTTTCTACTCCGTTGTAAAATACGATATAGCCGTCAAGTTGTTTCTGGCCTTTACCTTTAATTTTAGTTTCTTGTAGGGCATATATATATATATATGCTGTTACCTTTCAGTTCTTTCATGGCTTAAAGCTGTGTTACTCCATAATGGAAATAAGTTGACTTTAGTCCCAATTGGTCATGCAGTTCACATGAAAGAAACGTATAGCAATTTGGAATTGTTACTGGAGGCCATACAATATGAAGGATATAAATGCCAAATTTGTGGAGATTTAAAAGTTCTGGCGATTTTGCTTGGAATGCCAAATGCGAAAGGGACAGTCGAGCGCAATTAGATCACTGCAGAAAGAGAATTTAACTAGCTCGCCATTAGTTCCCCGAAAAGATTTTACTACTGCCACTTCATATAAAATTGCGACTTATGAAAAAGTTTGTGAAGGCCATGAGCAAAGAAGGTTGTGCTTTCAGTTATTTAAAAGAAAAGTTCCCTAGAATCAATGTCGCTAAAGTTAAAGAGAGAGAATATTTGTGGGTCCTCAAGTTAGGAAACATTTAGGGGATGCGCAATTTGATTCCATACTTGAAGGCAGGGAAAAAGATGCTTGGAATGCCGTTAAAATGGTTGGAACACATTTTTTGGGAAACATAAAAGCAGAAAACTATAAAGACCTGATTGCCCAACTGCTTTTGTGTTATCAAAACCTAGGGTGTAATATGTCGCTGAAAATTCATTTCCTGGATTCTTATCTGGATTACTTTCTGGAGAATTGTGGTGCTGTAAGAGACGAACACGGAGAGAAACTCCACCAGGATATTTCAAAAATGAAAACAAGGAATATTACTGGTGAACTATTACGAGAGATGCCCCAGAGGCTGCTTTCAAAAGGCAGACTAAGAAGCGGAAAATGAGTATCTATACTTTAGGTTCAATGATAAAAATGCTCTATTTAATTGCTTTTGTTGAACCAAAAATATATTGTTATGTACTATAAATTAAAATTTTGTAACAAATAGTTGAGATTTTTTTTTGCGAGCCAACTAAATTCTTTAATAGACATTTTTTAGTTACTTGGGTGTAGTTGAATCCAAAATAATAGGTTTTGTCCAAGAAACAAAAAAAAAGTTGAAATTTGTTCCTCAGTGTAATTCATTAATTGACGGATATACAGGGCCACAGATGGGTATCCAGCCTTTTTCTTTTCGGCTCTACCTTTTCAACCGACAAATAATGCCAATGTTAAAATATTTTCTTTCAAAAATAAGGGATTGCATGAGTCCCTTGGTTTTGCCCCACAGACATACCTTAATGCCCTTTTTTGCAGCAACAAAACAGTTTGAAAAAGTTGTTTTGAACATGTACCCCAAAAACAGATACCATACCGCAAGTGCGGTTCAATTAAGGCAAAGTATGAATCTCTACTTGTTTGGTTGTCTAACTTTTTTAATAATATTCTTAGTGCATAACAATTTCATGACAACTTATTAGTCAGTGTTTTAATATAAGATTCAAATTTCAGTTTTCTATCAATAATGAGACGCAAAAATGTATTTTCGGTCAATTCTTTTACTAGGTTATTCTACAGATACACATTGTTTATATTACATTTAAAAAACATTAGTTTTTGACACGTTAAAACACAATTTATATTAATACCACACAAAGTATATTCATCAGCATAGTACCACAGAATTGTGTTAGTGAAAGTTATTTTTCCATTTATATCCAAATCTGAGAGGTCATTTAAATATACCAAGAATAGAATTGGATCCAGTACTGAGCCTTGTGGTGTCCCCATAGTTTAACTGTTGTTGATCTGATATTTTATTGTTATAATTTACTGTCTCTAATCTATTCGTCAAATATGACTCCAGCCAGTCGAGACATTTACCCCGAAATCCATACTTTTCTAGCTTCTGCAGCAGAATTCTGTGACTCACGCAGTCAAACGCTTTCGACAAGTCACAGAAATCTGCCGCTGCAGTCTCCTCCTCACTAAGGGTTAAATATAACTTTTCGAGAAAAGCAAAGATTGCATCATTCGTTCCCTTTTTGGGTTGGAAACCAAACTGTGTTGATATCAGAATACTATGTTTTTCTAAAAAACTAACAATTCTTTTCTTCGCAAACTTTCCCACTATGTTGAAAAGTGACGGCAACAACGCTACAGGCCGATAATTGCTAGGGTCATTCTGGTCACCCCCCTTAAACAATGTCACAATATTTGCAATCTTTAAACAGTCTGGAAAGACACCTAAAATAAATGATGAACTTATCGCCTGTACCAGTACCTACAGAGCGTTGTCAGGAATTTCTGAAAGGCTTGCTCGGATTTCTAGAATATCTGTCGGGGCAAAGAAAAATGATTCCTGTATTGATATATGGTTTATAAAATACGAAATTGATTGCTCTAGTTTTACCTCTAAGTTCATTAACAATTCTCCATGTTTCCTTTTGTTTATTACCAGTAAACGAAATACGATTTTTATAATAATTTTGTTTAGCTTTTTTTAAAATTTCTCTGTAGATATTTCTGTATATCTGATAGTATGTAACAAAAAAGTTATTTTGAAGATAAAACTTTCTTATATAATGAAGGTTTCTCATGCTTTTAGCAGCCACCTTTAACCCTCTAGTTATCCAAGGCTTTTTAACTCTATTCTTTACAAAGTTAATAGGAAACGCTTTATTAAAATTATCATTTAGAATGGAATGAAATAACTCCAACTAGTTACCTTCAACCCTGCTTACACTCTGCCAATCTGTAGCAGCACAAATTTGCGAAAACCTACAATAATTGCCCCTGGAAAACAAACATACTCCTAATTCAATTGAGGGAAAGGTCATCAAATCCCTAAGCTTGTAGTTTGGCTATAAGTAAGTCATGGTTTACTCTGTCAAATGTTTTGGTTAGAGTAGATCACCAAATTGGAAGTGGTTGAATGGTCTCTGATGAAAATCACTAATTAAGTTTCTGAACTCCCAAGTTCGATCGCGATACTTATACTTTTGGCTCGAAATAAATAAATCATGATATTTTTTAATGAATAACATAATGATCTCATTACATTACTAGTTGTGCAATAAAAGTTAATATCCACTATTGATATAATGAATCGCATTACATAACTCAAACCACTTTAGCCTTATCCTGCATGTTGCAAACAAATATAAAATATTTCTGAAACGTTGACATTGAATAGTACAATACAAACAGAGCCTTCGGAGCCGTTTTTAGACATTCCAATCCGGAACACATAAGAAGCAAAAGTAACCAAGTAGGGTAAAACCGCAATGATTGGCATCTATTAATATTTTTTAAGTATTCTGAAGAACATGGATATTTGTTGGCATATTTCAATTTTTTTTTGCAATCTGGCAACATCTCAGTTTTATTAAAACATCACTTCCCCGATCAACGGCATTCAACGCAACGGTCAGTATTAGTTTAGATTTCGTGGGGTTTCTGTCGGCCGATCATCACAGATTTAAATATCTAATAGATTTCATAAGGAATGTACAGTTTTTAAGTATGTGTTTTGCAACATTTATTGCTTGTAATGTGCTACAATTTTGGTTTTCATTATTGAAAATGTTCTAATTCGATAGTATACAGGTTTTGGGGCTTATATATATTTAGTGTTAATTTAAATAGTGTTAATAGGAACCTACTTTCTGGCTTGTCCCTTTCATTGGCACATAGTGCCAATAAAAGGAACTGGCGGGACAATAAAGTTCCAGTGATTGGCATTCTATTTTTCTTTGAATCATAATGTTTTGTATACATTTTGTTGTGAAATAATATTTTTGTTTGTAGGACATAAGAAAAAGCAATTTGAAAGAATTTTTATTAAAGTCTCAATATTTATTAACCATTTATTCGTAGAATAGACAGTTCACAGTAAACTATTTTGTAAAACTATATGGGTCTAGTAACTTGGTTTTCATAAAAATAAAATGGTTAAATACAACTTTATTAAAATATTGCTTGCTTTTGGGTTTTTTCTCAATTTAGAACTTATTTTATCCAGTGCCAATGATAGGAACAATATTTCTACGTTTACCTAATATTGGCAATACATAATAATTTTATTTCTCTTTTAATTTCAAATGCCCAAAGTGAAGAACAGAAAAAGTATTCAAAATTTTGGTGTATCCACATCTGACTCTTAGAAAACCATAAGAAAGGATTTCCGAGTCGACAGATTCATCTTCAATGGTTCCGTGCCATCTGCATTCTTGGATGCAGATGGCAGGTATAGTTCCTAATATAATCCCATATTAGCTATAGTTTTTATGTTTGCTAAAGATTACCTAGGTAACATAAATGTACATTATCTGTTTTCTATTATTGATTTTTAGTTGCTAGTTTATCTTTTGAATTTTTTTGAGACAATCTTACTCGACATGTTAAAGACTGTTTTTTTCTTGTAATAAAGACCAGTTTCTGTGCAATGTGCTAATATTTTATTCAGAGGATGTTGTTAATCACAAATGATGCTCAATAAGTTGGTAGGTACCTATGTAGTAAGTAATTATTTTGAAAATAAAACAAGAACTTTACTAGTGCCAATAAAGGAACAGTATGTGCAAATAATCGGTTACTTGAGTGCCAATCATTGGAAAAATGTACTTTTGCTCGCTTTTAATTAATTTTGTTTTTGCCTTATGAATTTCGAGCAAAGTTTTTGTTCGTGTTGGAAAAATACACATTCAACTACATTATGACATTTTTCAAAATAACGTTTTCCAATGTTTACTTAATACAGTCTCTGGTTAAGCTACATGAATCTTAAAATTATTCCTGAAATGCCAATCATTGGGGGTTTTATCCTACCAAGTGATGATGACTAAAAAAAATACTGCGTGCGGTGCATATAACTCGCGCCGGCCCTAAATACAAATGAACGGTAACTTCTTAGCCATGAACCATCTAAAAGTGAGAGACACGAAAGAAAACCGGGCGGTCTTTAAAATAAAGGTTCACAGTCTTAAGCAAGCGGAAAAGTAAAATTTTATGTTATTTTATTTGTTTTAATAGTTTGCCGCTTCACCTATAAAGTGCGCCAGTTAAGCGGTACGGAAAATTAATCGAGGATTTAGTAAATTTCGCACTGGTCCACTTGTAATTGGGATGTGCCTAGAGTCTCCATGCACTTGCCGCTAGAAGGTTCTAGCTATTTCCAGTGGTGCCTATACATTTCGAGCATTTGTTTTCATTTCTATATATATGCGTTGCATTGAATTTGAATTATTATTTCGAAGTAACGATGGCGAGCAAAAGAGGAAAAATAATTCGAAGCGGTGCACGTGAAGTTATTGCGAGCGTTATAGAGGCCTGTACTAGAGAAGCTGAAAATAATATTTTGACTATTCCAATTGAAAATCGAACAGAACGCGCTGCATTTTACACTGGTGTTTCGGAAAGTAGTGTAAGAAAAATTCAAAGAGAACATAATGATCGTTCATGTTCTACTTCACCTTTACAAAGATAAAATTGACGATGGTGATTTTCAAGTAATTCGACGAACAATAGAGGATTTTTATATAAATTTGAAGAAGGTTTCGACCTGCAAACCCCTACTTCGTGCTATAAAGACAAAATAGATTTTCCGTACGGGTATAAAACCTTAAATCGGCTTTTACGGTCAAATGGTTTTGTTTGGCGCAAGTGCCAAAACAAACGAAAATTGCTCATTGAGAGACCAAATATTTTTCAATAGCGGGTGAAATATCTATCAACTGTAAGGCGATACAGGCAAGAAGGACGCAATATTGTGTATCTAGACGAAACCTGGGTAGATAATGATATGACAAATGCTGGCAAAGTGAAAGTGTTACAGGTGTTGTTCAAGGAATCCGCTCTAGTAGACGCTTTATTATAGTTCATGTTGGTTCAGAAGCCGAATTTGTTCCAGGTGCTCCTTTAGTTTTTCGCTCGGGACTAACAACTGGAGACTATCATGGCTAGATGAATAGAGATAATTTTGAAAAGCTCGAGAAGCTTCTACCTAACATTCCTTCCAAATCAGTCGAGGTAATGGATAATGCGTCTTATCATTCTCACGTAGAAGATACAGTGCCAACTAAATACTCTACAAAAGCTCATATGATATCGTGGCTTAAATCGAACAATCTTGTATGTGATCCAAAATAGCGAAAATATCAGTTATATGAAGTAATATCAGCCAACAAGCCTAAAGAAAAAAAAGTATAAAATTGACGATCTTTTACGTAACCTCGGTCATACACCTTTAAGGCTACCTCCATACATGTGCAACCTCAACCCTATTGAACTTGCATGGGCAGGAGTAAAAAAATATATTCGAAAGCGCAACACCGGTGAACTTTCAATTAAAGATTTAAATAAAATAACATTAGAAGTGATTGACTCAATATCGGCTGAAAATTGGAAATCGTATTTTAAACATGTTCGTTCTATTGAAGATAAATACTGGGAAGTAGATGGCAAAATTGAAACGGTTATTGATGATTTAGTTACCACACTGGGATCTTCAAGTAGTGGCGATGAAACCTCATCATTTTGTTGTGGATTTTGATAAAATTTTTCATCCTAGGGCATCGATATTTCACCACCCAAGTATTCCTTGTGTAATACGCATAAATCCTGTGTTTCTAATTTCTATGAAAAAACAATTAAAAGTCACCGGAAGTTACCTCTACTTTTTATTTTAAATAGCAATCTGCACATTTTTATGAACTATCATATTCTGCCTAAAATTAACTTTTCAACGATATATACAAGTTAACTTTTTTTTCAAAAAGGCGTTTGCACAGCCATTTTGAAAATTCTGCTGCTTTATGAAAAAAAAATACAGTCACTATTTATAAAATACTTGTTTTATAATATAGTCCAACATAAACTTATTTCTTCACTTTTACTTCCCTCGGTAAAAGGGAAGTATTGTAATCGCGAAAAAATCACTCTTCTAGATTTTTTCAGATCATCATGTTATTGATGATTTAGTTATCACACTGGGATCTTCAAGTAGTGACGACGAAACCTCATCATTTTCAGAGGAAGACAACGATTTAGAATGAATCGAACCATTTGAATTACAGCCGTCAACCTCAAAAATTGCTTCCTTTTCATATATTTTGTAAAATTGTTCATAAAGTAGCTGTCATTAAACCCCTTCAAAATAATTAATTTTCTGTTCAATACCGGGTGTCAAAAAATATCTAATATTGCAATTAATATTTGAAAAACTACAGAACTCATATTTTTCCAAAATTAACACATGTAATTACAGTAGGGAAGCCAGCACTGATTCCAGTGAACAAAATTTATCAAAATTTTAAGTTATGCAGTTCGACTTTAGGCTATTCGGGTGTGCCAAAAGTGACTTGCAACCAGTGAAATTTCTACCAGTGGCGTGCATATGTAATTAACCTGGGTAAATCCGTATGCTCGTTAATGCATAGAAGACGTGTATCAAATTTCATGCAGTTATCTACAATAGCATCAGAATTGGTATGAAAAAAAAATTTTTTCTTTAAACTTTACCATCCTGTATCTCAAAAGACTTTTAAAACATAAAAACACCCCCTTTAACATTAGCACGCAATTAGGAAACGCCCTGTATAGTTCTTCACAATACCGGCCCCTGTATAAAGTAATATGACAAACGGAGACAGACGGCCACTTTTGGCATACTCGAATAGCCCAAAGTCGAACTGCATAAATTAAAATTTTAAAAAATCCCGTTCACTGGATCTGATGCTGGCTGCCCTTGTAAAATCTGGACTTGTAAATCGTGTATCACACTGGGTAATCCTATAAAAGTGGACGTAGGCAGTAGCCCGGGAACCGTTAATGACAGAACTCAAGAAAAAATATATTTATAGGTAAATCGATCAAGAAAAATCAAAATTAAATCTTTTTAAAATTCGAAAGTTCGCCGTTTTTGCAACACAAAAGAGATATAGAAGCGCGGTACACGAAAGAAGACAAATATAGATAAAGGTTCATTAAGCATAGTTACATTTTTTAATAATCTGAAGTGCGTATAGTCAAAAAGGAGTGCCATATTATTTAAAGAACGACGGGACACCACTGGTTTAAAGAGATTTCTTGGCCGACCTTCCTAAACCGATTGATCCCGCCCGGTTTTCTTTCGTGTCCCGCACTTTATCAATATATAAATAAAATATTTGGCACACTGACTAAGGACAAACTAGTTTGAGAAGAAGAAGTGCGAATTGATTTCGCATGCCATACTAAATTAGTTAGTATCATCTTTGTGCGTGTGGGTTTTTAAATGCCTTCATAATAGCCGTTAAAAAAAGAATTTCTATCTTGCACCAACATCAGTAGGGTATTTTTATAAAAGCATTAACATTATATTTGTATATTACTCCGGAAATTGTTAAAACAGTACAGGCAACACATTTAATTAATTTTTACTGAAATAGTAAATATTGCGAAAGTAATTTGATGTAAATTAAACATGTAACGTTAGCTATTAAATTGTTTATCAGTTATTTATATCCCTTTGCGGGAGTTCGATTGCTAATTTATTAGCATGGTTTAATAAAAATAATTTTAGACATCATTTATTGGTGAACTCCGACCTCTCCATACCATAAAGAATAACTAAACATGGCCTATTAACGTGTAATTGTTTCCTATATTTTGGAATCATTAGTAATTTTTGGTGCATAATATTTTAAAATCGATTCAATATTTATATTAATATCACGATAGCTCAAAAATCTATTCAAATAAAAATTGTGAAAGGCTAGATACGTTTAGGTTTAGGTCAAGAAGTTTATTAAATAAATTAAATTTAAAGACAGAAAAATAATCAAAAAGACACAAAAAACATACATACATTATTGTGGATTTTGATTTGAAAATTTTTCAACCTAGTCCATCGATATTCCACCACCCAAGTATTCTTATTGTAATACGCATAAATTCACTGTTTCAAATTTCTGTCAAAAAACAAATAAAAGTCACCGGAAGTGACCCCCACTTTTTATTTTAAATAGGAATCTGTATATTTTGATGAATTATCGTATTCAGCCTAAGTTAGCTTTTCAACGATATATACAAGTTAAATTTTTTTCAAAAAGGCGTTTGGACAGCCATTTTTTGTAAATTCAACATTGCTGCTTTATAAAAAAAAATCTCAGTCACCATTTATAAAATACTTATTTTATATAGTCCAACATAAACTTATTTCTTCATTTTTACTTCCCTCGTAAAAGAAAAGTATTGTAATTGTGAGAAAAGCACTCTCCGAGATTTTTTCAGATCTTTTTTCAGGGTCCCTAGATCAACAAACGTGTTTTCTCAATTCCGTCGGTCTGTCTGAGTGTCTGTATGTCTGTCTGTCTATCTGTCTGTTCGCGGCGTAGCTAAAAAATACTTACCCGAATGACTTCAAATTTCAGTCAAAAATTAAAAGTCATATGAGGATGAACTGGTAACATTTTGGTAAGAATCCAATATGGCGAAACAAAATGGCGGCCTAGCGAAGTTTTAAAAAAATTATTATTAAAAAATTTCTCATCAAATGTATCTCAAATTTTGCAAAAACATCAAGTATTATATTGGAATCAACTGGTAACATTTTGGTACGAATCCAAGATTGCGGAACAAAATGGCGACTTAATAAAATATTTACAAATTCAGTGTGAAACACTACTTAATGGTTTAATTTCAAATTGTGTGCCATAAGTAATTGTGGTATAGGGAGCAACTAGTAAAATTACCTTTTTAAATATTTGTCGCATTCTAGCCTTTATTTTCAATATGCCGATATGCCAGGCATTTTTTACAAATCAAGACAGTTTTAATTTTAAATCAAAAAAAGTAAAAAATTCTGTTATTTTCAAAACAATTTTTAAATTAGTGCTTAAAAAAAATAAAAATAAGCTTATTTTGGAAAACAAAAGTTAACTTGTGAGATGTCGTTGAATATCTAATTGTAACGACAGTTCATAAAAAGATACAATAAAATATAAAAAAAAGGTAACTTCCAGCAAAACGGGAGTAACTTTTAATCGCATTTTCATAGATAATTTGCCTCTTATGGAGATATAGAAATGTCTTTGATAAATATGTTTGCGAAAATTGTGTTATTAGAATTAATAAAAACTCTTTTATCAAGATGTCATACGAGAAACGTCGAAATTTGAATTATTTCTTTTGTCAGGAAAACCTGTTGTTGATAAGATTTAGTATTATTTACAGGAGCAGAAATGATTAGACATTTAGTTTAGTAGTACTCGGAAATACAATAATGTGGCACTAATGCTAGAAATAAATCGGGTGGTTCAGAAAATCGACTAGTAATAGTAGTTATAAACAAACTAAGTGACAACAAAAAAAGCAGTTTTGTCTTAACTATATGACGTATTCCGACTTCCTTCTAAATAATCCTTCAAATTCGCATCAAAAAAATTGTATATATTCACATAGTATTCAATTTTAGCCACTGTTCCATTTAACAGGTTTTGGTCCTGTGTTCTTAAAGAGCGGCTTCCTTTAATTGCCCTAAAGGATCACAAGGAAGACTTACACGTATCTTATGATTGTTTCTAGAACAAATGCATTTTATCTAAAGTAAAAATTCTGCATAATTTCTATCTCTTCTAGATACTTGCACAAAATGAAAAACAATTTTTGTATTGGCTTCATATCTGCTTCCTAACTATTAGCGCCAGAAGATGAAAAAATAATACATCAAAAAGCTCATATACATCCATTTGAATATACAAAACAATTAACATTTTATACATAACTTAAATTGCAAAAATGTATAGACTATTAAATTAAAAAACATACGTTTGTTTTGTCACACTTTTTTGAAACCCTCTGAATACTGTGTGAAGATTCTCGTATTCTACAACATGAGCTTACTAATGAACCAACCTATATAATTATTTATATGGTTAATACCAGATATTTTATAAAAAATGTATGTACAATTTTACAATTTTGTGTAGAATTATAATTGTATCTTAGCAATTTGTGCCCCAGAAATTATAGTTCTCAGAAAAATTGTGATATTTTTGGGCAACAATATTTCCGTTATTTCTTATAAAGTTTAAAGGTTGCAGTAAAAGTAGTAAAGCTCTTGCCAATGTATATCTTTTTTTCAATGTAGAAATGCTAATATTTGGTTGTTTATCTTTTTATACTCTTGCTACCAGTTAAATTGATTTCTCCTATGTTCTAAATTATATATTTATAAATGTATGTATAACAGATCATCCAGTTACAGCTGGCTTTCCTAGGTTATTTCTAGAAGGTGAACCAGCTATAAATTCTGTACATAGGAACTAGGAAAATAAATAATAAACAAGTGTGCATTTTTGTGTAAATTACGGCATCCTCATTCCTTTTCTTTAATAGACCAACATGTTTTAATATGGAATTGCTGATTTTTCTCTCTAGATTCATTATTTTTTTGGAACTGGCATTTTAATGATTTTACATTTTCTTTGCAAATAAATTATATTAATAATTAAATAAAACAAAACTAAGAAAAGATCTAATATTTATTAGATAACAGAAAATGTAAAATATGATACAATTTTTACATGAAGAAAACCTGATTTTGATGGTGTTTAAGCTACCTTATTTATTATCTTCTTAACTGTTATGTTTTAGAAAGACATGTTTAATGAAGAAATTATATACACAAATATACAAGTTGAGATAAAATTACTTCAAATCTACATTCGCGGGAGGAAAAACCTTTCTTTGTTATTTTAGGGTTTTAGAAAGATATGTTTAATCAAGGAATTATAGACATAAATTTACAAGTTAAGATAAAATGAAATCAAATCTGACAATGATTAAAATCGAAAGTGAAATGAAAATCTTTCGCAACACACCTCGTTATACGACGGGCAGCTTTACCTCTTCTGTCAGTCGGTTTTAAGTTTCGTTCCTTTGGAAAGGACCTAAAAACCAGTCGATCATAGGCAGCGTCGTAAGTTTGCTAATTAGCTACTTGAAAACAAGACTATTGATAATTATTTTTGCAGTAGATAATCTTCAGCAGTGAAGTCCATTTTCGTTTGAGGGGGTTTGTTAAAAAACAGAACTACTACATTGTAAGCAAATCCATGAGAAATTAATGCATTTTCATCGTGTGACTTTTTGGTGCGGCTTTTGGGGTGAGGGCATCATTGAACTTTACTTCTTTGAGAATGGAAATAGTCGAGCTATTACGGTGAATGTAAGGGTTACTTCAGGATGCTTAATTTCTTTTTCTGACATGAAATAATGAACATGGAGCTTGACAATATAGGTCCAACAAAACGTGGCAACATGTTAGAGCAAGAGAAGCAATTTACTTATTGCAAACACATTTTGAAGAAAGATTTCTTTCAAGAAATGGGGATGTTAATTGGCCGCCTTGATCTTGCGATTTGACGCTGCTAGACTATTTTTGTGGGCTTACATCAAAAGTAAAGCATATGTGAACAATCGCCATACAATGCAAGCATTACCAAAGCAGATCAGATGCTTTATTCTTGAGATAATACCAGAAATGTGCTCAGCTGTGATCGGAAATTTTGGCAAAAGAGTTGTCTTCTGCCAGAGAAGTCGCGATGGCCATTCGCTCGATATTGCGTTTCACGTATAACTGTAAACGCTTATATTACTTATTGTTATAAAGAATTTAATTTTCGTTTTATTTAAAAATAACATCCAGAAATCTTATTGCTATACCCTTTAGTTAATGACAAAATAATTACAACAACAATTTAAAATAAGTAGTTAAATTTTAAACAGTTTTGTAAAACAACAATAGTTAATCCAGATACAACGAAAATCCCTGAATAAGCAGGCGCTTTTCTAGATTTAGATAAGCTCATTGAAGTTGCACATCAGGTATTCGGATTCACTTCAGAAACCCTTTTCTTTAACGCTTAGCTGCAGACCTGAATTATTGTAGATGTAAAACGGACTGGCATTTTATTGCCACCTAAAGCTGTGCAAAAATCTAAAAAAGACCGCAACACATGAAAAAATATTTTCTAGTATTCTAACAAAATACGAAAATGTATTTTTTTTCCATGTAGGTTGTTTAATAAATTTTTTAAATGCAATTTCAGCAAATAGTTGCTGAACATCGAAAACCTACAGATTTCTTAGGACAAATAAAACGATATTTTTGAAAAGTTATTTGTTTAATGTTATCAATAGATGTTTTTGTTTCTAATATGTCCCTGATTGCCAATTTTTCTGACTAGGCCGGGAATTTATCTTGTCGTAGCTTTTCCTTCCAGAAAAAAAACAAGATAAATAAGAAATACAGTAGCTCGATATATCTCCATATGCCTAAGAAACTTGCGATCGGCCATTGCTGTGTTCTTCTACCAGTATTATAACTATTACAACATACTGACCTATGTTCAAGTTATAGATATACTGGAAATAGCGAGTGTAAGAGAGGGAGAAATAACAACCTATTGGAATCGTGGAGTCTGACTCCCGTCTGTGTTTAAGGGTTAAAAGTAATTTTTGTTTTTCATATTATATATATATATATATATATATATATATATATATATATATATATATATATATATATATATATATATATATATATATATATATATATATATATATACATACATAATATACCTAATTTCCTAATTAATATATTTTACAACATAGTCATCTGAAAAAATCGAAGACACGAAACAATAAAATGTCCTTATCCCTTCGCAATCACATATCCAGACACATAAATCGTACATATTTTTACTAAAATAACAATTTACTTTTTTGTTTTTGTCTTTACTTGTCTGCCGCATTTTAAGTTCTGGCAAGGGTCGACATCTGGCCTTAAATTCGAAACATTTCTCAAAGTTCAGCTCACTGGCGGCTTTTGAAGTCTTAAGATTCTAAACCACTGTGGCTACCATTATTTAAAACATTAATTTTTTTCAGTTAATTTAGACCACAAAATCAACAAATAAGTCTTGAAAATAAAATAAATTCTATAAAAATACCCAATCATAACCACAATCGATCACACGATTCACATTAAATGCATCAACTGACAAAAATATTTTAAGTTTCCTCGGCACGGCTGTTAAGCCCAAATTTGCCAAAGTAAGCCATATATTGCCTACGCGCCCCTATGCGAATTCAATCGGGAACACTCGGGGAAAACTCGCCTCCGTTTATAACCACGAGGACATCGTGAATTTCGAAATTTAAAAGAAATTAAAAAAATATAAATTATTTATTATTTTCTGTTTGGAAATATTTATTGGGGGTCATTGTACTACTGTTGATAAAGCTGCATTGTTATGGTATTAGAGGACAGGCATGGAAGCTCATGGAGTTTTACTTGACTGGGCGATAACAGTGTGTTTTGGTAAATGGGATGAGGAGCGGCTCATTGACAGTAGAATGGGGTGTTCCGTAGGGTTCACTTCCTGAACCGTTGCTATATCTTGTTTATTCTAATGACCTCATTTCCTACTTAAAATATATCTCAACCGGTATTTCTGTCATATCATAGGCAGATGATACAAACATTGTGGTCGTGAACAAAAAGGTATACTATCTCTCAAAAGCACAGCAGATTTGGTTTATAATGTTATAATGTTATGGTCTAAAAAGAGTTGTTTGATTATAAATCAAAGTAAAACAAATTTTGTTGTATGTTCAAATAAAAAACAAAATAATGACGAGTTTTTACTTCACGAAATTGAAAGTGGTACTATTACACCTTCCATTTCCTCAATAATGTTAGATTTAAAAATTGATGACAACTTACAATGGGGACTTCATATAGAAAATCTATGCAGAAAGTAAAGAAAAAATTGTTATCGTTTAAAGTCATTATCAAATTACTGTAGTCAAAATGCTATGTTGTCAGTATATTATTTTAATATACACTCTTACTTATCGTAGGGCATTATAAATTGGGGTTTAAGCTCGGATGTGTCAAGAGTGGTTTTGCTTCAAAAGTATGCAATCCGCATTATTTGTGGCCTTTCATGTACAGAATCATGCAGAAACTAAACTGCTGGAACTTCGAAGTGCACCAAGTAAATTTTCACTCGAAATTCAAAATGAAAAATTTTCAATACGCTTGAAGATTTTGCGTTGCGGTTTTCGTTTTTTGTTTAATCAATGTATGCAACTCGATAAGGGCAGCCTCAGGACACCATAGCAACCGTCTTATATAGGGGGTTATACAAGACCCTGTAATTTTTTTTAAAGTTTGGTAGACTAGAATTATTATTATGGAAGATTTCGTTTTCCCTTTGTGCAAACAAAATAAAACGAAAATTTCGTTTGCGACATACGGGGTTTTTTCGAAAAATTGATTTTTTTTAAATAATCTGCTGAATAGAGCCCACTCGTGGCAATCAAAGGTATAATCTATCAGATTATGAACAAGGTTGGCACCCTTAAATTTTCCAATATGAACTTTGTGTACAGGGTACCCCAAAAACTAAGAGATGAGCGTTAAATAGTGATTTGTTGGGTTTGTTTTTTTACCAATTTTGAATTCGGTGTTGCTTATAATGCCAGTTTTTTACATCTCAAATTTGCTTTAGTTCTTTAATTTAAAACAGATTTTTTAAAAAAAAATTGAAAAATCGCCTTTTATCATTGATATAATTCTCTTTCTCTTAATAAAATACAGGTTCACATGTTTTATTTTTGTTTATACAGACTTATTTAAACTGTTTACCCATCATTTCGAACTAACTGAGAATATGTCCCAATAATACAGTGGGTAACAAGGATCTGTAATACTAACTACCTTGTGGAGCAGAAATTTAACATTGTTAAAGTTTAGAATCGGTAGAGTTTTTGAAGCACCCTGTATATAATATTCATGGTGGATACTTAAGAGTGCTAACCCTGTTCGTAATCTGCTAGCCCATAGTGAATCTGATTGCCATAAGTTGGCTTTGTTTAGCACACCATTTTTAAAAAAATAATTTTTTTTAAAAATGTGTGTCGGAAAGGAACCGCTCTAGATTATTTTGGTTGCACAAAGAGAAAAAGAAATCTTCCACAATAAGAGTTCTGATCGAATAAACTTTTCAAAAAATGACAAGGTCTTATATAACACCCCGGATAAGACAGTTGCGATGGAGACCTGAGGCTATCCCTATCAGGCTGCATGATCTAGGAATTGGTCAAACAAAACCGTAACTCAAAATCATGATCCGTATTGAAAATATTTCATTTCGAATTTTAAGTAAAAATTTCTTTGGTGGACTTCGAAGTTCCAGCAGTGTATTTCAGATAATTCAAAATATTGACCTTGGCGGGAATTTACATATTTAAAGTTTGCGTTTTTGCCTATCAAAATAATAAAAAACTTCATGGGCTATGACATTAAAAATGCTGATGATAACCTCAGACCTTTTAGAGACAAACTAAAAAAATATTTTGTAAAGGGTAACTTTCATTCTGTTCAAGAGTTCTTAAGTTAGTTTTTTTTCTTTTTGAAAGCTCCTAATATAGTTATTTTCTTTTCTAGTCAGATTTCATGTACCTATAACTTTTATTTAACTTAATCTTGACGTTTTCTCCAATTATCGAGGGTATATTTTTCATGTACATCTGTTTTATTGGTGAAATAAAGATATTATTCTTATTATTACTTCTCGACCTTATTGACTCACAGTATTCCTGTGATTGTATTTTATACTGACGGGATTATACCAGATGTTGTTCTATTCTCCTGGTAATTGTGGTTGTGATGATCTTATATGTATAGGGTTGGTAGGCACGTAAAAGGTCGGTAATTTGACGGGTTCTTAATGTCTGAGTTTTTGGGTTTAAGGTATGTTATTCCTTGGGTGAGTGTGCTAGGTTTTAAAATAATTTCATTAATTTGGAAAGTGAGAGCTTCATGTGTGGAGGTAAACTGTTTGTGCCAGAAGTTATGAATGTTATCCATTCCAGGACATATCAAGTCATGCGTGTATTTGATTGTTTCTGCAACTTCTTGTGTTGTCATTGCAAAGTCCTCTTGTTCCTCCAAGAACTTGTGTCTGTCTTCTTCCGCTTTAATCCATGAAGCGTTATTATTGTGTAGTTTCGGTTCTGACCAAATTCTTTTCCAGTATTCTGTGATCTCTTGTCTAGTCGGTGGTTTAATTACTCATGCCTCCTCATTGCTCGTGGTTCTTTGGTAGAACTGTTATTCGTTCTTCCAAACAGGTTGTTAACTCTTTGTATCTTCGGAGTCTTGCGGCATACACGGCTTCAGAGTGTTAAGGATTTCTGCAAACGTGTGATCAGGAGATGTAGAATATGATCTCTTGTTGTAGGATCGGTGCCTGACCATTTGTTTAGATGTGACTCCATTTCTACTTTGATTGCTCGTATGAGAGATGGTCCGAGGTGTAGCTGTGTGTATGGTGCGTTGGGCGAATTATTCATCAACATCATCCTGTGCGCTGTGTAGTGCTTCTCATCTGTCGTGGGTTGTTACTGGGAGCTTCACCTCTACTGAGCATTGAGTGAGTTTGCAGATCCTCTTGCGCAAAGTTGGGCTGGCTTGTTTGTGTTTGGCATCTGCCCCACTGTCTTTAATATGTGGTTGATGAATGTTTAGTTCAGCAGCTACCATAGTTTTGATCTTTTGCAATGCGAGTGGTGTGAGCTTACTGGTCTTACTGATGACTCTTTTTTGATCTTTTACTCTCTGTTCTGTAACAAGTGATTTGTATTCTGGATATTGTGCTATGAAAAGTGTATGCAGTTTATGTCCGTATTCTGATGAAATTATTATTATTATTATATATTTAAAAAAAATATGCCAGAGTGGTTCCGTAAATATAGTGAATAGGAAAATTATTTCTCACACTGGGTGTTATGATAAGTAGATCTTTGTTGTTAAGATAATTTAGATTATTTTCAAAATGTATAAGGCATCAGAGATTAAAGCAAATAGCGATTATGCAGCAAACACTTTATTTATTTAATTTATATATTTAATTATTTATTAACGGGTAACCCAGTTTACCATAAATATAATAATAAATATACATTAATAAGTTTAATGATACATAAACTAACCTAAAAAGCAAACACAGACTGATGTTAAAATTCGTAGTATCTGATGTATACACAGGAATGCCATCTATGAAGATACAAAAAATAGAACTGGAACTGAACCCTGAGGTATTCTATCCTGAATCTTATGCTTTGTGGACATTTTGTTATTAAATGGCACAAACTCTACAAGATCTACTAAATATGATTTTATAAGATTTAAACTGCCCATACTAAAATTATATGTATTATATAGAATTTTATTATATGCATTAGAATAGAATATCTAAAGGGATGACAACTTATTTTGTCTCATGTTGTTTCGTAAATAGGTTTTTGAAAACTCTATACATTTTGAAAACGACCTTTGGCAATTACAACATTAACTGGTACTGTTAAGAAAATTAAGTAAGTTATAAAGACCCAAAATTGTTAATGGCAGAATAGTTGAGTATAACTATAAAGTTGATCAAATATATCCATTATACTATTTATATCTGGAAAATGTCTTCGAAAACCATGACGGAATTCAATAAATTCTATCGAAACGTGGTATTTGGTTTGGCCCATTTTGGAGTTCTACAGTTTTGGTACTACATAACCCATATAACTCCGCTGAGAGCGTTACTGTCTGGATTTAAATCATTCGCGGGAGAAAAACCTTTCTCTCCAGTTAAACAAAGAGCTATTTTTCGTATAAAAGCATCTCGGTTGGGAAAGTGTTTATTTTCTTAGCCAATGATAAATCAATTATTATTTACTATGAACGTGCAACAATTCACCCGAGTTGATTACGGATAATAGGAAATCTTGAATCACATAAACTAATCTGATACAGCGCAGCACGAAAAGGAATCCGCCATGATGTAATATTAAAAGATGCTCTGAATGTTGACATACTAATATGCTATTCTAAGAGGAGATAATAAGAAGGCGCAAAGCACTGTTGCCTTATAAGAATACAATTTTCGTTGAAGTGACAGATTTATTACGAGTGCATTTGCATTTAAATTTTGAATGGTGGCGCCGTTTAATTGTTTTATGAGGTTTGGATGTCGAAATTGGCGAGAAAGAACAGTCACTTTTCTGCAATTATTTTCGTTCTTATTGTCCTTCATCTTCTAAATAGGAAGAAAATATTTTTAGTATTGAAAATTCTTTTGGAATCACTTTTATGTAAACTTGTATGTGTGTAACAAAATTCTGAGTCTTATATTAAAATAAGGATTGCCAATGCATAGATCAACACATTTTAGTTAAAACAAAATAGTCCATAGTTTTGTGTATGTGTACAATAAAATTTCGAGTCTTATTAGATTAAGGCAACCATCATTAAATACGTACGGAAATGAACCAAATTATGATTGCAGCCGATTTCAAAACTAATTTTTTTTGTATGTATGTTATATTTGAACCGATTTTTACCACAAATTATTTAATTAATTTTAACTTACCAAAACGTTCTAGCTTTTCGATTCATATCTTATTATGTAACTTATCAATGCTAAAGAAATTATTAAGGTACCGATTTATGTCACAGAACGACAGGCCATAGGCAAAGGAATTGCTCACACGTATGTATATTAATCTAACATCTAAATGCAAATGGAATCAGAATTTAATCTCATCCAATATTTCTTGAAAACAGGAACAGGGAGAAGGCCAACAAATTAAGAAGAAATATAGGGAGGTGTATCATTTTTGACATAATTACAATAGTCACATTTAACCCATCTTTATTAATAATATTAAAATGCTATAAATGTCACAAACTCGGAACAAAATTTAAAAAAATGGAACGATTTTTATCTTTTAATATATCGGGTGTTTTATACGGCTATATGATTTAATTTCAGACCCTCTCTCCTGAAATTTCTTCCATTTTCCATTCAAATGTGAAATATACAAAAAGATGCCGTTTGTATCGAAAATTTATATGGAAAAAATGGGACATGGAATTTATGAATATTTGAGCGAAGGTGATTACCATTGTTGTGTGTCCATTTGAAATCTTTAACAACTTTTTTTGTTGACAAAGGAAAGTTAGATATATTAGATTTGGGCTGATTTTTAGAATAAAAACTACATTTGTAAAATTTAATAGAATTTATTTAGTAGTAAAATAGGCAATTATACCCTTCTTCTTTTAAAATTAATAAAAAAGTGTCGTTTTGGGTATAATAATTTAAAATTGTCAAGTGCTTTCGGTCAAACTAGACCATTATCAGGACTGACAAAAAATGTAAAAACTCGTATGCAGACTAATATACGACCTTTCACAAAAGTTACGTATTACTGTGAAAATATAGAAATATTATTTTATTATTTGAGTTTTGTAGTAAATGTGTAGTTTTTTTATGGTGGTTATGGGCCTATTAGGTAGATAATTTAGGCCGTTGCGTTGAACCGAAAATATTAACTATTAAGTTGAAGTGCTGGCGTGACATTTTTTTTCAACAAATGAAAAAAAATAGGTTTAAAAAAGAATTAACCTGTTTGTTAATAAGCGCATTAGGGCTCTTCTGAGAATTTCTATTTATTTCTAAATCCCCATAAGGGTTAAGTTTTAAACCCCTTGAGTTGATGTTGTGTAAAATATTGCTGTTTTTTGAAGGAGAAAACTGGTGTTTATTAAACTTATGAAAACCAACGGCAGAAGTGGATGGTCTATTGAGGTGTTTTTTAATTCTGACCTCTAGGTCTACAAGTCATGCCGACATATATGAGGCATCACAAGAATTAAAGCTAAGTTTATAAACTCCACTTTTTTTGGTGGTCTTTGTTATTGACTAAAAACGTAGTTGTTTTAAAGACGACCTTGGCTGTATCGCTACAGTCATTTAAGATATTAGCTATTTTTTCGGAGCATGATCCTAGATAAGGAAATGACAAATATTTATTAGGTTTTTTAAAGGTTCAGTAGCAAAAGCTTGGCTTTTCAGTTTTTTAAAATTGATTTTATTAACTATTTTATCTACGAGATAAGGACTGTATCCGTTATTAATTGCGATTTGCTTAATCAGTTCTCATTCCCTTGTCGATGTGTCAAAGCTGTATAAATATAACTATAAAATGAAAACAATTTAAACAAAAAGAATGATCTGAGCTTTCATAAATGATAAGCGGTATGTGTAGGTTTTCTGTATACTTAAAAATCCAATCTACTAGGAAGCTTGGTAATTCTGACATCTAAAAAATTTATTGAATTATTGGACTCTAATTCGATGGTAAATTTTATGTTGGGATCTACAGTGTCAGCAGTGGTAAAGCCCGCAACATATGGGAATTGTTTTTATTTTCACATCTAGGTAAAATTTATTATTTCATTTATCTTTTTTTATATAATATGAAATATAAGCAATTTGTTAAATATAACAATATTTTACATAATATACATAATATTTTAATAATAATAATATAATTAATTAAAGCTTAAGTTTTTAGATTGCCACGTTTTTTTAATAGATTTTAATAATATTTTTTATATATGAAATATTAGCAATTTAATAATATTAAAATATTTTAATACCCAAGCTCTGAGTTTCTTTGCTTAGTTTCTTATTTAGATTGTAATCCTCTTTTTTATATATTTTAAAATAAGGGTAGCTTCTAAATTGTCACGTTTTTTTTATAGATTGTAATAATATTTTTTTATATAATATGAAATACAGGCAATTTATTAATATTACAATATTTTAATACCATTAGTCTAGATTGCCACGGTTGTTTGTATAGATTTTAATAATATTTTTTTTAAATATAAAATATAAGCATTATACAGGGTTCCCCAAACTCATGGCGTATTAGAAGTTTCACAAAAAAGATTTTACGTAGATTAAGTTTCTACTGAAAATATAGAAATAATTATTTTATTATCTATTGCAGACAGACAGAAAGTTTTACAATAGTAATTATGCATTGTCAAATTCTATGTATTATTCTGTTTTTTTATGGTGTCCTTAGGAGGTTTCTGAAATAAAAATTATTTTCTATTTTTAAGGGTCAAATCGAGTAATGTAAAACACGATATATTTTTAGAACGTTGTCCCAAATTCTGAAATTTTTAATATTAACATGTAGGTTAATTGACGACTCAAGAATTTTTTTTAAAAGTTATACAGGGTGTATGAAAAAAAATAGGTTTAATGAAAGAAATGTTCATAACTGTTTTTTTAAATGGAACACCCTTTGCATCAAATAGAGAGAGACATTGCCTTTAAATGACATTTATTCCTATAATCTCTAATGGGTTATGAACTAAGTTTTTAAAAAAAAATCGACCATTTTAGATTTTCTGTTGATTTTAAGTTGAATAGAGAAGTAAACATTTTTGTCAAATGTTATTTCTACGTATATCTGTCTTAATGATACCTAAATGGAAATACTTTATTAAAAAATCGATAATTTATAGTAAAATATGTATTCACAAACGCTTTTGATAAAAAATTAACGATATACCGAATAAAACAATACTCACGATGTTTTTTTGTTGCATCCAACAGAGAAAAAATTACCTTCCAATAGTATTAGCATCGCTGATGATTAATTAATTAGATGCCATTTAGTAGAAGCACGAATAATATCTCGTAAAACGAAAGATTATTTAACTAGTAGGCTGTGCACGCCTGTCATCTCCCAGGAAACCAAACAGAGAACATTTGTTTTTAATATGCATAGTTGTCAAAAATTCACTAATTTAAAATAGCAAATTCTTACTCAAGTGTAGAAATTCTAAATTTGTTTTATGTACACGGTAATGTGATAAAATAATATCAAGAACATGTAGACAATTTAATCAACTTTATCTATTCTGTACAACATTTAAAAGAATATTACAGAGAGTACAATTTTAAAAGAGCCAAGATTCAAGTCAAACCTGTAACAGGTAACGAAGACAATGAAATTATTTTTGTTTATTTCCAAGGTTCACGTCAATTAATAGCAAGAAAGATTTAGGCTTTCTCAAATCGTTTTTTAAAATTGATTTTAAATTTAACTATTTTATGATCTCCTCAGCGCGTCGCATACTGCGACCTGATGCGTATCCTTTTTAAAAAAAGTTATTTGGATTTGAGAGCAAATTCACAAAAAGGGATATTTAACAATTCACATTTTTGTCGAAAGAAAATCTTATTTTATCAGAGAAAAAGGTTTTCAAAGTTCGGTTTCAATGTATTTTGCCTCATATGAATACAAAATAAAGTTTTGCTATAAAATTTAAATTCTGAAAAATATTTGGAAATAAAAACTAAGTTTCTGATTTTCTTGACGAGTTACCATTGAACTTATAAGCTGCTGGTATCAGTTAGATGGGGCACCGGCTTTCTGTACAAACGAATCGGAACTCTACAATCTTCGAAGACTTGGATTGGCCGACGAGGTCCAAAAAATTTATTGAATTATTCGACTTCCATCTTTGGGGCATGGTAAATTTTTTATCAGTTGAAACAAAGGAAGAACTCTACGGACAAGTGAAGCAGTGGTAAATCCGCGGAAGAGATTCAAAAAGCAACGAGTCATGTTGACATAAGTTCTGGAATGCATATTAATGGAGGACACTTTAAACAGTTCATTATTTCATTTATCTTTTTGTTATATATTTTTGTAAATATTGTTTTATTCGGTTTATCGTTAATTATTTATCTAAAGCGTATTGTGAATACATATTAAACTATAATTTTTTAACAATATTTTCATATTATCATTAATTATATTATTGACAAAAATGTTTACTTGTCTATTTTTTTTAACATAGATTTTTTTTCCAAAAATAATAAAATGGTTTTTATATATGCCATTTAATATTACCCATCAGAGATTTAAACACCTAATGTCATTTGAAAGGCAATATTTGATGCAATTAAAATATACAGGGTGTTCCATTTAAAAAAAATCGAGTTATGGACATTCTGTTTCTAAACTATATTTTTATACACCCTTATAACCTTTTATTTATATCATTAACCTACATGTTCGGAAAATAAAAATTTCAGTTTCTAGACAATTGTCAAAAATATATTTGTTTTATAGATTTTAATAAAAATTTTTTATTTCATATAAAATGTGAAATACACATAAAAAATGCTCAGATTTATTAATAATAATATACAGGGTATTTTTTAATAAAAGAAACTTCCTGTCTGTCTGCAATAGAGCTGGCAACGCCGCAACTTCGAAAATATTTTTAAAATATAGTTCACTTCTTAGTATGAACCTTACCCAAATCTCAATAAATATTTTTTTCTCCATATATAAAATATAAGCATTATATATTATACGTATTAGTTTAATTTGATCCACTTTTTCACCCATCTGATAATAAAATGTACTTATTTTATAATCATAAAAGATTATAACCTTTAAAAAAATAAAAGACAGAATAAAACATTATAATTTAAAAGTTGTGTCAGGTATTTTCAATATGTAGGATACTTACGTAAGGTGCAAGATCTGTGAATTTCTTGTCAAGTTCTCTCCACATTAGTGGTTGGTGGAGGGAGCTTAGGGCGTTTAAAATCTGTTTAGTGAGTTTCATTAACGCAAGAATTATCCTCATGAATCTTAATATATGTAATACAAAAAAAATGAAAATATTCGATTACTCACGGAAAACTTCATGATTTTCAGACGTACTCGCTTCGTCGTTTCGTGTCAAAGCTAATTGAAGAAACTGTGATATATAAAGTCTATTTAATAAAGACAGAGAGTTATAAATTACTTTAAAGCGAGAAAGCTCCGATTTTATACAATGATTACCAAAAAAATCATTAATATAATATATTTTTACATATATGAAGTTGTTTGTTGGTTTATGGCCGATACCTACACCACAAATCAGTGGCGTACCGAGCGGGGTTCTGAGGGCAAAAATTTAAAAACCATTTACATCACCACACAATTAACTAGTTAATTTCTATATCACACTTAACAGATGTCAAAAATTTAAAATTTATCTAAAAAGTAGTGTTTTTTAGGCTGATTTTGTTAAATAATTTATTAAGCCGCTATTCTGTTTTGCTGTCTTGCATTCATATCAAAATATTACAGGTTGATTCCTTGGTTTTGTGTAAAATTTGAGATACGTTGGATAATTTGTTTCCAGTAATAATATTTTACATTTCAATAGGCCGCCATTTTGTTCTGTCATATTGGATTTTTACCAAAATAATGCCAGGTCATCCCCATTTGACCCTTAATTTTTGACAAAAATTTGAAGTCAATCGAGTACGTAGTTTTTCAGCTATGCCGCGAACGGACAGACCGACGGAATTGAGAAAACATGTTTTTCGGCATATAGGAAATATATATAGGACTCTGAACCGTAAAAATCTGAAAAAATTTCGGAGGGTGATTTTTTCACGATTACAATACTTTCCTTTTACGAGGTAAGTAAAATGAAGGACAAATTACCCAAAAATAGATCAGCTCTTGAAATCATTAAGTGCTCCTGCTTTAGAGAGTGGTGAATCTAGGGATTGCTTTTACGATTGGTGGGTCGAGTTGGTAAAAAAGAAACAAGATTTTCATATTTTTTGAATTTTCAGTGGAAGATAATTCCGAAAAAAAGAAAAAAGCGGAATATCCACTAGATTTGATGAAGAAAATTAATAAAAAAATCTGAATATTTATCAATGAAGGGTTATTTCGGACAATGTTGTCAAATGTAAAAAAAACTCATAAAAGTAGGTATCTTGAATAGTAGTTTACAAGAAGTAATTGGCACGCTACCGTGCGCTTTTTTTATGGCAAGCTTAACCAACACTAGCATAACCTAACTTTAAAAAAATAAATCATCATGCGCATATTTTCTTCAGTAACAATATAAGGAAAATCGATATTACTAAATATAGAATTAACTTGGCAATGATGTATTATATTTGACGAATTGAGTATGGCTGTTAGCTGTCATTTGTTGTTTTGGTAACACAAATTTAAGAATTATTTGTGTACTAATATGACATTTTTACAATTTTAAGAATAAATGTCTTGCAATCCGCACCTACAATGATTAATAATAGTGTATAGAAGTGATTTATTAACATAAATGTAAAGAAACATATGAAAACTGTGTTTTTTTACCGACTCGACTCGAGCCTAATTGTTAAGTTAAGTTTAATAAAAAAAATATATTGTGTTTTTATTAACTTGACTCATCTATATTATATTACGTAGGTAATGTACGTAAATTGTATGTCTGGTTTAAATCTTGTATATAAGGTATTTTTTGTCGCACTTCCACTTAAGCGTTTAACATTAAACTTGGCATGCGTTTGTAGTTCATTTTGCAATAAAATTTGAGACTTTTACCTATAAAAAATTCAGATTGGCGGGTCTAATATGGCAGACAAGTTGCAGTCCGATTCGATTGAAAATAGGTATCTGGGAGTATTTTTTGTAAAAATTCAAAATGACGGCGTTAAAATGGCCAACGAATTTTGTCATTTGTGCAGATTCGATTGAAAATCGGTATCTGGAGGTGTTTAAGAGTAGGTACACTTTGTAAATCTTTAGTTAACCTTTTAAAATGGTGGCGATAACATGGGCGCAGTCCTTGGTGCAAATCCGACTAAAAATCAGCACCTGACGATAAAATTTGTGCATTTTTAGTACCTATTTACAGGACCAAATATTACAAATAAATATTACTTTTCTTTTAAATGTTTGAATCGATTTTAAACACTTTCGGAATATTTTAAGTTTAATTGATTATTTTGAAAAATGACATTAAGAGAAACATCAAAAAATCATTTTTGCAAATGTTTCAAATGAAATTTATATCCAAAATGAAAATAAAGATTCTTCATTTTGGATCCCTATCAAAATTTTCTACCTATGCCACACTTGATTTTTGGGCATAATTTAAAATACATTGAATAAAAAGTTTTTACAGTGACACATCGCCGTTTTATTCCGTCATGTTGAATTTGTACCAGTTTATCTGTGTATCTCATTTAATTTTTGTGCAAAACTATCGAATAACCAAAAATGCCATGCAAAGTCTATCGAATAAAAGTAAGTAGTTTTTTCAGACTGATTTTTTAAATATTTTATTAGCCTGGCATTTTCTTTTGCCATCTTGGATTCATACCAAATTGTTACCAGTTTCATAAAGCCAATGCCTGTTTATTCCTATATAACACTTGATTTTCGTGCAAAATTTAAGGTAATATTAGGCATTTAAGAACGCTTAAACATATGTAAAAGGGTGATTTTTTCACTATTACGAACATTGTATTTGGCGGCCATTTATTTTGTTGGGCCATATTGAATTCGTACCATGACTCTACCAGTTCATCTCTATACCACAATTAATTATTGCACAACATTTGGAATCAATTAAATAGTTTTTCAGGAAGAAATTTTGGATGCCATCTTGGATTCGTACTAAAATTTTACCAATTAATACCTAAATTGCAATTGGATAAGTAGTTCTTTGGTATTAATTTTTTTTCCATTTTATTAGGCCGCCATTTTGTTTTGTCTTATTGGATTTTTACCAAAATGTTCCTAGGTCGTCCCCATATGACCTGTAATATTTGTGTCCAAAATTTGAAGTCAATCGAGTTAGTAGTTTTTTAGCTATGCGGCTAACAGGCAGACAGACAGACCGACAGAATTGAGAAAACAAGATAAAGGTCTGAAAACATTTCAGAGGGTGATTTTTTCACGATTACAGTACTTTCCTTTTGCGAGGGAAGTAATAAAAACCATTTTACTCAACGACATGGGTCAAGAGTGATTGCAAGCAGAAGCACGCAGAAGACGTTTTTAAAGCTTATTTCTACAATATCGATTTTTTTGTGGACACTTCTTGAAAATGGAACATTAGATGTCCCAAACGGAAAACTGAATGTATATTTTATAGAAATTCTGTTAGCATAAAGGTATACATATTTTGAAAACTTTATCTTTTTGCGTTTCTAATAAATAACGTAATAAAAGTTTAAACAACTTGTTATTCTACGAAAACGTTTTTTTATCACTATAGGGCGAGACATTTTCCTTAACTGCCAGCAAAATAAAAATCTATTGTAGATTGAATATTAAAAAAAAAATTAATATAAAACATATAAAAAAGTTAAAATTTCAGTTGTTTAATTTGGTATTGGTAGTTTCACTAAATACAATCCTATTCTTAATTTTTTTTTCTTAATAAGGTTGAAATTTTTTTCTGCGAATGTTCTAGTGTATATAAGGTGTTACGAAAAAGCGTGCAACAAACAGTTAATTTTTTAATAGATTAACATTTATAGACAACTCAAAACAACCTGTAAAGGAACTTAACTGGAATTTCCTTAATGATTATTTTATTTTGTCTTCAAAAAAAAAAAGAAAACGTAATTTATATGTTACTAAATGATTATATGCGGATCTAAATCTGGGCATACTTCACTCTTCCCAAAAAATAGAAAATATACATAACCAGAGAAGTTCCGGCTAGAGGAAACTTAACCGATTTTTTTAATATGTTACGAACTCTTAACGTATTTGTTGCAAAAAAACTGAGAAGCATTCATTTTGAGGTGTTAATAAAGTGCGGGACACGAAAGAAAACCGGGCAAAGTCAATCGGTTTAGGAAGGTCGGCCAAGAAATATCTTTAAACCATTGGTGTCCCGTCGTTCTTTAAATAATATGGCACTCTTCCTTGACTATAGGCACTTCAGAAAATTAAAAAATTTAACTATGCTTAATGAACCTTTATCTATATTTGTCTTTTAAAATGATTTAATTTTAATTTTTCTTGATCGATTTACCTATAAATATATTTTTTCTTGAGTTCTGTCATTAACATTTCCCGGGCTACTGCCTACGTCCACTATTATTGGACCACACAGTATAGTGATACACGATTTACAAGTCCAGATTTTACAAGGCAGCCAGTATCAGATCCAGTGAACGAGATTTATCAAAATTTTAATTTATGCAGTTCGACTTTGGGCTACTCGGGTATGCCAAAAGTGGCCGTCTGTCTCCGTTTCTCATATTACTTTATACAGGGGCCGCCATTGTGAAGTATTATACAGGGCGTTTCCTAATTGCGTGCTGATGTTAAAGGGGATGTTTTTATATCCTAAAAGTCTTAACAGGATGGTAAAGTTTAAAAAGAAAACATTTTTTTTCATTCCAATTCTTATGCTATTGTAGATAACTGCATGAAATTTGATACACGTCTCCTATGCATTAAGGAGCATACAGATTTACCCAGGTTAATTATATATGCACGCCACTGGTAGAAATTTCAAAAATTGATGAAAGACGTGGATCAAATTTCACATAGTTATTTAT
Source organism: Kuschelorhynchus macadamiae (assembly GCA_030620095.1). Classification (NCBI taxonomy): domain Eukaryota; kingdom Metazoa; phylum Arthropoda; class Insecta; order Coleoptera; family Curculionidae; genus Kuschelorhynchus; species Kuschelorhynchus macadamiae. The sequence continues at coordinate 531,525 of JAUTXW010003526.1, read as the reverse complement.
CTATAATAGCATCAGAATTAGGATTTAAAAAAAAAATGTTTTTTTAAAACCCTGTATCTCCAAAATTAAGACTTTTAGGTTCATATTAAACTTTTTTCTTAAAAAGGTCCAAGGTACCCCTTTAGGAAATTAGGAAACGCCCTGTATAGTACTTCACTATGATGCCCCCGGTACAAAGTAATATGACAGACGGAGACAAACGGTCACTTTTGGCATACCCGAATAGCCCAAAGTCGAACTGCATAAGTTAAAATTTTGATAAATCTTGTTCACTGGAATCAGTGCTGGCTCCCTTACTATAACTACATTGATGTGTTTTAGTTTTGGAAAAATATGAGTTCCGTAGTCTTTCAAATATTAATTGCAATATTAGATATTTTTTGACACCCGGTATTGAACAGAAATTTAATTATTTTGAAGCAGTTTATTGACAGCTACTTTATGAACCATTTTACAAAATATATGAAAAAAACTAAGCCATTTTTGAGGTTGTTGTTGACTGTGATTCTAATGGTTCGATTCCTTCTAAATCGTTGTCTTCCTCTGAAAATGATGAGGTTTCGACGTCACTACTTGAAGATCACAGTGTAATAACTAAATAATCAATAACCGTTTCAATTTTGCTATCTACTTCCCAGTATTTATCTTCAATAGAACGAACATGTTTAACATACGATTTCCAATTTTCATCGATATTGAGTCAATCGCTTCTAATGTTATTTTATTTAAATCTTTAATTGAAAATTCACCGGTGTTGCGCTTTCGAATATATTTTTTTACTCCTGCTCATGCAAGTTCAATAGGGTTGAGGTCGCATATGTATTTAGGCAGCCTTAAAGGTGTATGACCGAGGTTACGTAAAAGACCGTCAATTTTATACCTTTTTCTCCATGTTGGATCACATACAAGATTGTTCGATTTAAGCCACAATATCATATGAGCTTTTGTAGAGTATTTAGTTGGCACTTTATCTTCTACGTGAGAATGATAAGACGCATTATCCATTACCACGAATGATTTGGGAGGAATGTTAGGTAGAAACTTCTCGAGCAATCACTTTTCGAAATTATCTCTATTCATCTGTTCATGGTACTCTCTAGTTGTTAGTCCCGAGCGAAAAACTAAAGCAGCACCTGAAACAAATCCGGCTTCTGAACCAGCATGAACTATAATAAAGCGACTACTAGAGCGGATTCCCTGAACAGCACCTGTAACACTTTCACTTTGCCAGCATTGGTTCCCTGTCATATCATTATCTACACAGGTTTCGTCTAGATACACAATATTGCGTCCTTCTTGCCTATATTGCCTTACATTTGATAGATATTTCACCCGCCAGTGAAAAATATTTGGTCTCTCAATGAGCAATTTTCGTTTATTTTGGCACTTGCGCCAAACAAAACCATTTTATCGTAAAAGCCGATTCAAGGTTTTATACCCGTACGGAAAATTTATTTTGTTCTTTATAGCACGAAGTAGGGGTTTGCAGGTCGGAACCTTCTTTAAGTTTATAAAAAAATTGTTCGTCGAATTACTTGAAAATCACCATCGTCAATTGTATCTTTGTATAATAATCGGGGTCTTTTTTTACCAGGAGATTTTAAAGGTGAAGTAGAACATGAACATTGTATGATAATCGGGGTCTTTTTTTACCAGGAGATGTTAAAGGTGAAGTAGAACACGAGCGATCATTATGTTCTCTTTGAATTTTTCTTACACTACTTTCCGAAACACCAGTGTAAAACAGCTATAACGCTCGCAATAAATTTACGTGCACCGCTTCGAATTGTTTTTCCTCTTTTGCTCGCCACCGTTACTTCGAAATAATAATTCAAATTCAACGCAACGCGTTTATATAGCAATGAAAACAAATGCTCGAAATGTATAGGCGCCACTGGAAATAGCTAGAACCTTCTAGCGGCAAGCGCATGGAGACTAGGCACATCCCAATTATAAGTGGACCAGTGCGAAATTTACTAAATCCTCGATTAATTTTCCGTGTTGCTTAGCTGGCGCACTTCATAGGTGAAGCGGTAAACTATTACAACAAATAAAATAACATAAAATTTATTTGCGTACACAAATTTTACTTTTCCGCTGCTTAAGACTATGAACCTTTATTTTAAGGACCGCCTGGTTTTCTTTTGTGTCCTGCACTTTAATATTGTGAATATGGATGCATTGCTTTACTGCTAACACACTGTGTATAATATTAATTTTTAAATAATAAATATTGATCTAAAGAATAAGCAAAAATATTATGCATATTAAGGTATCTATACAGATGGTTAATTATTTACAATATTATAATTTTTTGTCTTGCCACAGAAATTAATATGGATTTATTGATTTACTTTCCTCTCATTTCATTATTTTTTCAAAAAATGGCAGCAAATGTCAACCATGTGTAATATGTTAAGGACACAATAATATGACTACTTATTTGTAAAGAGCGTTTGGTACTTAAAAGTAATTAATTAGATGGAACTTAAAATAAATGGGGTTAATTTCCTGTACTAAAAACAGCGCGTAGGATATGGTCCGGAGAATGGATGTCGCTCACTTCATTCCTCTCATGAGAATAGCACCAGTTGTTTTTAAATTTCATTCATTCACAGCCGTATTTATTAGAGATGTTTAAACTTAGACCAGGGTCTAACTTGGCAGTTATAGGTTTAAGATGTCATATGCAACAATGAAACAAATCATTTTTCTAAATTTCATCATTGAAAAATATAACAGTGACAAGCAAAACAAAGCTGGCGAACTAAGAGTTTTAACTGCCATGGCAACTAGATATGGTCTAACTCTTAAACCTTTTTAGTGTTTTGTTGGCAGTAAATTTTTTCAATTTGCAGATGGAAACATTCAAGATATACTACGATCTGCAGTCGGTAAATATTCTTAAATAAATGATTTCAAGAGTACTTTGGCCAAAATTTAGCAAATATTCTGTGAATTATAAAACCTGAAAATAAATAGGTTAAGAAGCAATAAATTGGGGGTTTTTTAGACTGTTTAAAAAGAGATTTTAATTTTAATTATTTGTTGAACATATTTTCAGAAATATTTCCATTCTCGGACAATGTTTATAATATATTACAAACTAAAACAAATGATATTGCTTTTTGCCTAAAAAAAGTGGATGATTTTAAGTCCATGTTAAGCCAAAAACCTTTGAAATTACGCTCTTAAATAGGTTTTCAGGCTGAATTTTTAAATATTTTACTAAGTCGCCATTTTATTCCGCCATCTTGGATTCGTACCAAAATTTTACCAGTTGATAACTACATAAATTGGATAAGTAGTTTTTTTTGTAATAATTTTTTTAACATTTCACTAGGGCGCCATTTTGTTTTGCCATATTGAATTTTTACTAAAATGTTACCAGGTCATCCCCATATGACCCTTAATTTTGACCTGAATTTGAAATCAATCGAGTTAGTAGTTTTTTAGCTATGCCGCGAACAGGCAGACCGACGGAATTGAGAAAACATGTTTTTCGGCATGAAACGTAATGATCTGAAAAAATCTCGAAAGGTAATTTTTTACGATTACGATACTTCCCTTTTACGAGGAAAGTAAACAGGGCCGAAGAGACTCAAATCTCATCAAATAACGTGCAGTGGAATAAAACAGTTTGATTTGGCACTTTTACTTGACGTAGCCGTAACTAATGAAACCCAATAAATAAAACATAAAATAGAAATTACGACATTTTTAAATGAATAATTGGTACACTTCAAGGATTATCCATTTTACGCACCCGTATATTTTAGAGGAACATGTTAAAGTGCAAATAAAATAAAACTATATAATAGAAATTTAACAAATTACTAATTTCTTAATATACATTTAACATGTCCATAGATTCAAAATTACAATGCAGTCAGCTTATTTGTATCACGCTGATAATTTAAATGGGCTTTTATTACCCTAAATTACTTTCAATTCGTTACACATTCACGGGTAAACCAATTATGGATTGTTCATGTTGCAAGAAGAGTTTTTAGCTTTTCCGAAAAAGTCAATAAAACGGTCTAATTTTATTGACCTTTATGTCGTACAAGAGTTCAAATAATGATGATGTTTAGTAGAAGTCGAGCTATTGTTAATGCCCAAAGTATATATTATAAGATATACTAAAAGGGTACTTTTATAAGGAAAAAGAGTTAATGTCATTTGTGAGATTTTTGCCATGACTTGTATAAAATAACTTCTTATACTTCAAACGGGTATATTACAATCTAGTATTGGAAGATATGAAAATGACTCCTGTAATGAGCGCAATAATTATTATACATTGTAATATTTTAATTTTTTTACGCGCCCAAATAACACAAATTAGCTGATGAGCTTTTTTGTCTAACAGTTAGCCATAAAACACACATAAAAACCAGCTATTTGTCAAATTTTTTTGCAAATGTTTCTTAGTTTGGTTTCTAGCCATGAAAGCTCGCTTCAAATTAGATTTCTTGGCTCCAAAAGTAGCAGTTTTTAATGTAGATATGTTATAGCATATTTACTCGGCCAAAAAACAACTTTTATGGGGTAATTAAACCTCCAACTTTTTTTTCTATAATTGGATGGCCAAAAAGTAGAAATATCTGTCAATTTTGTTGCCACAACATAACAATAGTAAGTATTGAAGTTAAATTATAGTAAGCATAGCTGTTTAAAATTCCAGAATATGGCATTTTTAATGAATAGACCTCGAGGTCAGAATATAATCAATAAATAGGCATTTTTCACAAATTCCAACCAAACATATTTTAGCAAGTGTTTAAGTTTAATTATAGTAATAATAGCTATATACGAATGCCAAATTATGACATTTTAAGACAACAAAAATTGAGAGTCATATTTCGTTTTTATTATTATATTTTGGTTTCCAAATTAAACTAAAATTGGGTAGTTTTATTTCGCTTATTTTTGCTATAATATTGTCAAAATATGTCACATTTTCAAATTTACGTTTATAACCTATAAAACTATACTTAACCAAACTGAAGATATATTTAGAAAAACGAAATATAAATTATTTACCATACAAAATGTATAATAAAAAGATTAAATATTCCACCACATATTATAGAAAAATGGTATTGGGATAAACATCGTTTAATTTTGTTATGCTGACTCCTGGGTCTTAAATTAGCTATTTTTAGCTAGTACTAAAAGCAAACCGAGTAGGAATCTTTATTGGCAAACTTTTAGTAAATGTTGCTACATTTTGGCTATATTCGAAAATTCTTGCCATTTGATAAATATTTGCTTACAAAGTGGCCGATTTCAAGAAATATTTGCTTAAAAAATAGCCCAAAGCTTTTTATAATCCGCTATGATTGAAATTAAAATTAACCTTATTTTCTAGCAGCCATTACTTGACCACTTTAAACAAACATATTCTTTCTACCTATAAATACGTGTTTTCATGCATGTTTTTTTTACATTATGAGCCCTTTAATCAATTTTCTTAGTAAATAAATTTCCAAAATAAAAGAAAAAAAATTGTAGAAATCGAAATTTTTAGTTTCAAGAAGTGTTTTACATGCCTATCTTAGTTTCTTTTAACAGTAAAAGTTCCTGCGCAAGTGTTTTTTGTCCCTCCCAACCTTCAAACCATGATTTGTTATCTTTGCATTTCCTCTTGGCTCATAAATTCTTACACTAATTGGCTCTGTTAATACTATTTCCATATAATTTGAAACAATTGATGATTTATCAAATAAATGAAGAAAAGGCAAAAAATGAGAAATTATTTAAGTAAATTTCGGAAAGAAATGTTACTCAAATTTCGGCTAAAAAAAAGTCAGAATTCAGCTATTTTAAAGTCAAAAAGTAGCTAATAATACCAACCATAAAATCAAAAGAGAGGGTCGTATAATTGCCAATTGGTCATTTTTACCCCATTATGGCCAAATTATTATTCCCCACTTTAACCATATTTCCGTTTTTATACTGTAATAGAACTGTTATTTTAAGTAGCAATTTTAGCTAATTAGTCAGGGATATTAGCCAATATCACAGCATTTTAGCCCATATATGACTATATGTGCTACTTGTGCGTTTTCATTTTAGAATACTTTGAAAACATCATTATAATTAATTACAAATTAGCAGCACACAACAAGCTCAATGATATATAAGCGGATGGGTTTATCAACTTATACATTACACGGTTTTCCTGTAGTTAATAAAAAAGTGTCAAAACCTAAACCATAAGGGCAATTTAATCCTTTGCATTGTTTCATGTTGCAAAAATGACATATCTATATAACCAATGAGCACTCGTGGAAACCTTACGAATATTGTAGCACTTAATAAAACCCGCATTGGCCCTATCGATGTTACTTTGTTAAGATATTTAAAAAAATCGGTAAATTTCCTTTACCCAGAACTTCCCTCGTTAAAATTAAAATATTAAATTTTTTTCCATTTGTTAGGAATACTGAATCAAAATACAAGAGATCTAACCACACTAAACCACAACTTCAGATCTTCACGTTTCTGGGTCCTTAGATGACGAAAAACATGGTTTCTCAATTCCGTCTGTCTGTCTGTGCGTCTGTCTGCCTGTCTGTCTGTCTATTCGCGGCGTAGATAAAAAACTACTTACCCGATTGACTTGAAGTTTTGGTCAAAAATTAAGAGTCGTATGGGAATGACCTGGTAACATTTTGGTAAAAATCCAATATGGTGAAACAAAATGGCGGCCTAGTGGCCTGTCTGTCTGTCCGATTGATTTTTAATTTGCACCAAAAATTAAGAGTCATATGGGATGATCTGATAATATTTTATTAAAAATCCGGAATGCAAATCAAATTGGCGGCCTAGTGAAATGTAAAAAAAAATATTATGGAATAACTACTTATCCAATTTATTTCAAATTTTACATAAACTTCAAGTATCCGTCCGAATAGAGACTTTATTCGGACGCGAGAAAGAAAGCTTCGAAAATGCCAAATGTGATTTTGGCGAAACGTCAGCAAAACTGTTCTTTTCAGAACGACAGTAGTGAACGGATGTACACCCGGAATGAAAACACATATATATATATATATATATATATATATATATATATATATATATATATATTTTTCGGATGTTCTCTTGGTAATCACAAATGTCGGTTTTGCTCCTGTTGGTGACTCTGGTCTTGTTTTGTGTATTCATTTTGACGCTAGTTGTACTCGTCTTCAAACTAGTTGACTGTACTGATGAAGACCTTAAGTCAGAAACACGTGTCTATGGTTAGCCAAATTCTATTGCTTTAGCGGTCATCCTAAAGAATCCATTTTCTACTATATACTAGTTCTTGCCGCGTTATATAATTTCTACTTTTGATTTACTACTCTTGGGTTATGTGTTTCGCCGGAGCAGCATATAGCCAATATGCTGCTCCGTGGTAAATAGAGTATCAAGTCGGGCTAAGATTTCGGATATTTACTTGGTAATCACAAATGTCGATTTTGCTCCTGTTGGTGACTCTGGTATTGTTTTGTGTGTTTTGTGTATTCATTTTGGCGCTAATTGAACTCGTTTCCAACTAGCTGACTGTACTGATAAAGACCTCAAGTCAGAAACACGTGTCTATGGTTATCCAAATTCCATTGCTTTAGCGCTCATCCCAAAGAATCCATTTTCTACTATATATATATATATATATATATATATATATATATATATATATATATATATATATATATACATATATAACTATATACTGGGTGGTGCAACCAAGATGGGGTGGACGATTGTGGGCAAACGGAGAGAATTTGAAAAAAAACAATTGGGATATGATTGATAGTCAAGAACGCTGTGTTTTAAAATTATATCCATTATACAGGGTGGTCTGAAAAGTTCGTGGTGAACCAAACTTGTGTTTTTTTAAATGGGATACCCGGTATATTATTATTTTAGTTGATTCTCCTATTCATTGCGATCATTTTGATATAAGGTTAGTTGGGTCTAAAATTTATACCAAGGGAATGGGACGAGGTTAAAGTGGAAAAAAGGGTTATACTCCGGCCATTTTTTGAAAACAATTGAAGCAGGTATGGAAAAACCAAATATTCTATAAAATGTATTGTATCTAGGACTACAATAATCGCTTGTAAGTCGTTCAAAATTATTTACTGTTATACAGGGTGGTCAAGTTTTTACTTTCATGTTAAAGATAACATTACTAGCTTTCAGAAAATACCATATTTGATACCTTTCTGACCAGCAGTTCTTCAGTAAATTAGAATTCACGTTGTTAAAATTGACAATTTAATATTAGGAGGCCATAATATCATCATAAATTGAACAAAAGATTGACAGTCCTGTCAAAACAGCAAAGTGTCAGAATATTGTCATCAGTAAATAAATAAATATTGTTCTTTGATGATGCGATGCCGAAATAAAAACAAGATAGAAGCTTTTGCAAGTTTATCATAGAGATTTCAAGAAACAGGAAATGTTGCTTTCAAAAAAACGTAAAGTAATTAATAAACCAGTTACCAATGAAGATAATGCTTTGACAGTATTAATAACAGATCTTTTTTTACAAAAAAAATAAATTTAGTATAAATCAACAAAAACAATGTAATTAAAACTTATAAAAGATGTTCAACTAAACCACCGTTTTGCTGAAGGCACATTTCGAGTCTATCCATAAATGAAAGTTTCACTTTTCTCAAAGTCAGGTCTGAAATGTTGCGAAAACTGCTTATTATTCTCAACTTCATATCTTCCACTGTGGTTGGAACCTCTTTATAAACTTCTTCTTTAACATGTCCCCATAAAAAGAAATCTAGTGGCGTTAAATCGGGTGACCTCGCAGGCCACTTAACTGGTCCACCTCGCCCAATCCAATGCTCTCCTTTCCAATTATTGAGAAAATGTCTTACATGCCTATGGTAATGCGGGGGTGCTCCATCATGTCGGAATCATAAGGAATTTCTTAACATTAAAGGTAAGTCTTCGAGCAATACGGGCAACTCATTTCTCAAAAAATTTAAATAGACTTCTCCCGTTAAATGCTCTTCAAAGAAATATGGTCCTATAACATGAGAGCCAATTATACCTCCCCAAACATTAATTGACCATTTATTTTGATGGTCCACCTGACGAATCCAATGTGGATTTTCGATTGAATAATAGTGCATATTATGTTTGTTAACCAAGCCGTTGCTTTTAAAAGTTGCTTCATCTGAAAACAGCACCCTATCTACAAAACCTGGATTATCCCAAATTAATCGCGATCAAACAGTTTTTTGTGTAATTCAATGTGGTAGGCATGATATTTATGTTGTTTCAGAATCCGTTTAATACTAGTGCGTTCAATATCAGTAGCTCTCTAAATTTCCCTGGTACTTGTGTGTGGATTTTCTTGCACTGTTAATAAAACTGTCAAAGCATTATCTTCATTGGTAATTGGTTTATTAATTATTTTACGTTTCTTAAAAGCAACATTGCCTGTTTCTTGAAACCTCTCTAATAAACTTGCAAAAGCTTCAGATCTTGGTTTTTTTTCGGCATCGGGATATCGTACCGCATAAACCCTGCTTGCTAGTAAAGGGTTTTTTGACACTCGCCTAACATAAAAGTCATATTTATCAACTCTGGAGTACTCAAACTCATTGTTACTTAACAATTTCTCGGCTTATCGTCAAAAAACAATGGTAATTGATGCCAATTCTCTGACACTTTGCGGTTTTGACAAGAATGTCAATCTTTCTTTTCATTTATGATTATATCATGGCCTCCTTATATTATAGGTAGTCAATTTAAGCAACGTAAATAATACCGTTTCTGTTAGAATGAGTACATTTTGGTTTCACGGTTAATTTACTAAAAACCTGTTGGTTAGAAAGATATCAAATAGGGTATTTTCTGAAAGCTGGCGATGTTATCTTTAATATGACAGTAAAATATATGGGGTGTTCCATTTAAAAAAATTCAATCCAGGGTAAATTTGCAAAACTTGACCACCCTTTATAACAGTGAATAATTTTGAACGACTTACAAGCGATTATTGTAATCCTAGATACAATACATTTTATAGAATATTTGGTTTTTCCATACCTGTTTCAATTGTTTTCAAAAAATGGCCGGAGTATAACTCTTTTTTCCACTTTAACCTCGTCCCATTCCCTTTATAAATTTTAGCAACAAACTTCATATCAAAATTATCGTAACGAATAGGAGAATCAACTAAAATAATAATATATCGGGTGTCCCATTTCAAAAAACACAAGTTTGGTTCACCACGAACTTTTCACCCCACCCTGTATAATGGGTATAATTTTAAAACACAGCGTTCTTGACTATCAATCATATCCCAATTGTTTTTTTTCAAATTCCTCTCCGTTTACCCACAATCGTCCACCCCATCTTGGTTGCACCACCCTGTATATATATATATATATATATATATATATATATATATATATATATATATATATATATATATATATATATAGTAGCAGTAGTAGCTGGCAACAAAAAATTACATTAAGTTGATCACATACTTTATAAATCATACACGGGAAAAATATATTTAAAATAGAATAATATGTATTATAATAATTATAGGTCTTTTTACAAAAGGGATGACGGCAACTGCGGTGGGACGGGACCGAATTTCCTTAAAAAAATGCTAAAAATTTCCTTTCTTATAGTAGCTCTAAATTAGCTGAAATTTTAAACATTTAATGAATATATGAAGACAAATATACTGTTTTTTTATAGCAAGGGTGACAAACCGTGAGCTGCGGCACGAGAATGAATTTTCTTCAAAAAAATTGCTGAAATTGATTTTACTTTCTTATAGTAGTTTCTAGATTAGTTAACTCAAATTTTGTTTGTCATCCACACAACAAAAAGTATATTTGTCTCTACACATTCTTTAGGTAGTTAAAATTTCAGCTAATTTAAAGCTATTATAAGGAAGTTATTTTAATTTTAGCATTTTTTAAAGTAAATTTTGACCCTTTGTCGCCGCAGTCGTTTGTCACCTCTGATGAAAAAAGACCAACTAGTTTAAAATTGCATTAATTTAGAGGCTACTATGAGAAAGTTAACTCAGTTTTAGCAACTTTTTTGACGTGCCGCCGCTGTCGTTTGCCACTTTTGCTACAAAAAAACTGTATATTAGTTTTTGTATATTTATTAACTGGTTAAATTTTTAGTTAACTTACATTTTTTTATAAAGACAATTCGATGTCATGCCACCACTATATCGTTTGTCATTTCTGATGCAAAAAGACCATATATTTTTCTAATCGTAAGCAGAATTGGACAAAATTGCACTGATTTGGAAACTACTATAAGAAAGTTAACTCAAATTTATCGATTTTTTCGACGAAAATTCGGCCTCGTGTCGCCGCTGTCGTTGTCAACCCCGGACCAAAATACCATCTATTTGTCTAATATTAAGCAATTTGAATCATCTATAGAACAGATAACTCCATGTATGTTGCTTTTTTTACGACATAGGAACCTGGGCTATCCAAAAATAGATGCCAAATATCTTCAACAAAATAGTTTATATACCTACCATACCTTTTTGACCATAAGTCACAAGCAAAATTACGAACCTTAAATGAAAATACGATTCTGTGCCGCCACACAGTCACTTGTCACTTTTGTAAAACTATGGATTTTTTTGTATGTAAATAAGTTCATACAGCTCTCCCTTTCTTGAATTTGTTTCAGTCTTAAGTATTTTTGCTTTGTCGTAGTTGAAGGTGTGGTTGTTTTCAGTCATGTGGTTTGAAAGGACAGTTTTGTTTTGTTTGTCGTATTTGTGACCGTTCAATCTATTTTTTAAATATTGGCTAGTTTGACCTACATATACTCCCTCACAGTTTCTACACGGTGTCTCGTATATCTATAAGTTTTAAATTACAGAAATTTTGTTTTAAAATATTATGTCCCTTGTGACTAATGGCAATATCCTGGTTATTAAAAACATTTTGAATTTTTTCTGATAAATGTGGGACATAGGGAAGTGTTAAAAACTTCTTGTTTTGCCTTTTCTGCTTTGGTATTGAGTTTGCATTATAAAATTTATATTTTTTTTTGAAAATGGAGTCAATCAATTTTTGTGGATAATTAATTGTTTTGGCTTAAGGCATGTTTTGCTTTTTCGATTAATACTTTTCTATATTTCGGGTCAGATAAATTTATGGCTACTGTCATCCTTATGGATAATAAACACTCGTCTACTTAAAAGAAGGGAGGTTTAAAGTTTAATTTGTCTAGCACAGTTTTTTCTAGATCCTCAGGCATTATTTGCGCAATAACACAGCCTTCTATTTGCCTGTAATATTTGATTTTTATAAGAAATAAGCGGAGTTTAAGGTAAGTTGGACAGCGTTTAGAAATTCTTCTATTGGTATGTCTATGTTGTCTGATTTGATCCCACTGTTTTCTTACTATGTTCAAAGCTAGACTCGTTGGTGTTTTTGTATAGAGTGATACTATGTCTAAGGAGACGAGAATGTGGTTTCCAGGTAACGTTATATTCTTTATTTTGTCTTTGAAGATATCGTTAATATAGTATTCTTTGTTGTTTACGACTTTACTTAAGCTAGCAGCTGTCTCTTCTTTCTGTCGTAGTCTGTGGCGTGCATTATAGCGGTCTTATTTGATTTATCTGGTTTCAAAACGATTAATTGGGGGTTTTGTTTTAAAAAATTCTTTGTTTGTCTAACATCCTTTAGTAGTTGTTTTTGTTATTTATTAAAAAGTTTTGTCTTGAAGTGGTTTTTGTGGTTTGTAATTATGTTACAGCAAGTAGATCTAATTTTGTCTCTTTCTTCGGGTGGAAAACCTGGTGATATTTCAATATTACTAACGATTTCGTGTATTGGTATCTGTTGGGTTTTCGATGGGGGTTGGGAAGTTTGATCCTAACTCTAAGACGTTTAGTACATTGTCAGGTATGTGTGTATCAGTTAGATTTTCTGTCGGATTACGTCTACTTTAAATCTTGTAAGTATATGTTCCTCAAACTTCCGCTTTAATTACAGTTGAAATTAATTTGTTTTACGTTGAGGTTTAAAAAAGATATTAAATTTTCGTTTTTACAACTTAATAAAAATATCCTACGGTTTTTTTGTTCAGCTATCTTTAATGTTAGACTTGAATATATTTACATGTTCTTAGTTGTGTCTTTTCCGTAGTTTTCTTTGATTTCTTGGTATGAAAGCATTTTTCACCCTTGCTTTAGATATATTGTTTAGGTAGGTTGGACCATACTAATATATATTTTCAAATAATGGATTTTTTTGAGTTTCGGTCTACTAGTGTCAAGAAATATATATATATATATATAATATATATATGTATATATATATATATATATATATATATATATATATCAAAAATCGTACCATTTTTTTTATACAGGTGTCAAAGTTTCAATTTTTTCTCCTTTTTTGCGTCTTTTTCCAGTTCCTCCTGAGACAATTAGTTCAAATTTAGAACATGTATTATTTTTAAGAACCTCTATGCTAAAATATTAAAATCATGGATGGTAGTATACAGGGTGTTACATTTTTTTTGCACCACCTACAAGTTTATCTTGCCGAACTTTTTTTTTGCAGCACCCTGTATGAATTCTGATATAAAATTTAAACTCTTTGTTCATATATATATATATATATATATATATATATATATATATATATATATATATATATATATATATATATATATATATATATATATATATAATAAAAGGTATTTGTAATAATTGCCATAGATGCAAATTAAATGTAGGCTAAATAATGAAACTGGAAAAAAAGGTAGTAGATTAAGGCAGGTCATTTGTTAATTATGTTCTTTAATCTGACATTTTGTAAGAAATATTTTTTGTTTGACGAAAAATTTTGTACCTAACACATGCGGAAAGTGTCTTCCGCCCTTGACGGCTGGACTGAACTCGCTTCGAGTCGTTCGGTCAACTGCCGTCGTGTGCGGAAAAGTACCACTTTATGGTAGGTAAATAAATATTTCTAAATGTCACAGACCAGAATTTTGCTCTGTGTCACAAATACAAAATATGGCAGTGGCATAAGCAAGACATAGCGTGAGAACTAACAGTTTTAGTTCACACTGTATAAAAAGGTTTAAAAGTTAGACCAGATCTAGTTGTCGTAGCAATTAGATATGGTCTAACTCTTAAACCTTTTTAGTGAATCCGGGGTTAGAGTCTATTTAAATTTTTAGAAATTACATGACAGGAACCAGTCTTAACAACGAGTTACACTTCCTTGAGCACAAGCGTAAGTCGGGTTGAAATGACCAAAAATCCCGGAATATGGCAATGAAGACGAAACACTTTAATTCCAAGGACCATGAATCCTTAATTAACCGTATTACCTAATTGATTTGTTGGTGGGCAAAGCACTATAATATTCAGTAAATGAATTCAAATTTCGATATTTTTTAACACCTCAGGTCCACTCCTTAACATATAAATACCCATGCCATTTATGCAAAGTGGGATTTATTATATAATTTTTCACACGCTTGAGTCTTGAGCCTAATTATTATATTAAATTATTCCCAAACTTTGTATTTAATGTCTGTATGTTAATATGTCACACATCCATATAAGTAATAAATTGCCAATTCTTAAAATTATTTACTTCTGAATAACTCGTTAATTCAATTAGATTATATTATTTTACCTTTTAAAATAAGTTTTAGCAATTTAGAGGAAAAACATCAGTCCATATTATAAAAAATATTTATACACCATTTATTTAGCAATGAAAATGCTTTAAAATTTGCACTTTCTTAGTGCCTCCTTCACCTTTCAGTAAAGTAAGCAAAAACTATTGCATATATATATATATATATATATATATATATATATATATATATATATATATATATATATATATATATATATATATATATATATATATATATATATATATATATATATATATATATATATATATATATAATGTGTTTTCATTCCGGGTGTATATCCGTTCACATTTGGCACTCGCGTCCGAATAGAGAGAGAGTCTCTATTCGTCTGCGGAATTATGACGACCGATGCCGATAGGTTATAAAACGGCCAAGTGTTTATCTTCATAATCCTCTCTAGACTTTCGCAATTTCTGGAAAAGGTCCTCTCCAACTTTACTAATACCTCCTGTATTCACTTTCTGGAGAGCCGTCCTTGATTCACAAGAACGCAAACCAGTTTACTTTCTACGCACACTTCTAGGAGAGCCGGCAACCTGAATTCCGGGAGCGGCAAACCTACTTTTCCTTTTAATATCTTCAGGACAGCCTGCGACCTAAGTTTCAAATGCGGCAAACCCATCCCTTCACTGGAAATCAAGTTTCTTCCTTTGACGCTCTGATTGAAAAGAAAATTCCAATTTACTACCAAATTTCATAAGTAAAGAAAAAGGTAAATAGACCTTAAAAAATAACAACGTGTGATACCGACTATACTCTGAGATTAATAATAATAATAAATGTCTTTATTTGGTAACATACAGGAAATATTTAATACAATTTACATTTAATAAAAAAAAAGATAGTTACCAAAAAGGGGAAGTTCACACTTGGAAAACTGTGCTTTAACACTTAATTAGATTAACTGTTTCCTAAAAATTGCCCGGCCTGGCGACAGGCACCAGATAGGTCTTCGCCACATTTGGAGGCCTGGACCCCCCCACCCCGAAACTTTGAAAATATGTTGGTATAGGCATGCTTTTTTACAAATTTTGCTGAGGTTTGGCCGTTTGGACGGACCCCCCCCCCCGAAATGAATTTCTGGTTTGGACCTCTCCCCCGAACTGAATTTCTGGCTACGTGTCTGGCCTAATATCCCTGTTATCCGGAATTATTCACAAATGCAAAATAGCCCGTAAGAATAAAAATATCCAACTTATTGGTATGAGGTTAAAAGCTGAAATAAACTACGTAGTTAGCAACTAATTAATGTTTTTTTGTATATCCTAAATGTAATGGAATATCTTACGAGAATAAAATGTTGGATAATTCTGATGTTGAAAGATAATCAAAAACAATACGTAATAGACTTATGTAAAAAAACACTGCAGATTTATTTAAATAAAATATTACTACATAAGAAATATTTGATAATTGCAAATAAAAACCACTTTTAAAACCGGCAAAAAAGCAAAAGTAATAATTGTTTTTAACTTAAAAAAATTATTTCTTAATCAAAATATTTTAATTTTTCTTGAGGAGTTCTGATCACATCTACTTATTGCGTTTCATTTATTCAACTTTCAATTTTTTATAGCAGATATGTAATAACAATAACTCAATAATTATCGCTATTTTATTGATTTGCACTGTTGAAAAGACAGTTAAATATAAAACAATATCTATTTAGAATGTATTTTAAAGTGTGCATAAGTAAGAATAAACTTATAACGGATTTTAATATGCTTCATTTTACTATATTATTACCTCTTAATCAATATTTGATCTATAATAAAATATAAATTACCCATGTTATGTTTTTTTTTAATGTAGTAAAACATGCCAAGATTTATTGTTCTACAAGTAAAATAACTCAATAATTATTATATTATAGATACATACAGAGGCGTGCGGTGAAATTTTAAGAAAGGGAAGCAATTTTTAGAAACCTACCTACTTGTAATGTAATTCGATTCTTCGATCATTTTTTGCAAATTCGTCAATAACGTCATCATAAAAACGTCGATGCTCCGACATATTTTGGAGAAGTTTATTTTCAATGGACAACAGCGATGTGTGCTAAAGTCTCTCCTGCCCCGTTGATTTCTCACGAAATTTTTTATACGTTTAAGTGTTGAAAAATTGCGTTCTACTGATGAACTTGTGGCAGGTATTGTCAATACTAATTCACACAATTTTGACACTTCGGTGTAGGCATCTTATAGCTCCTTGTCTTTTAAAAATTACATAAGATCCTTAGCGTTATTTTTTGCGCTAATGTCATCAGTTTCGTAAATCACTTTTAGTTCAGATCGCAGTAATACCCGGTCGAAGAACTGGCCATAATGAAGAAGAAGAGATTTAAACGCATCTTCTGGAAAAGTTTTTCCTTTAATTGCATCAAAATTGCATAGCTCGAGGAATTTAAAATCATTTAAATATCTCTGAAAATATGTTCAACAAATAATTAAAATTAAAATCTCGTTTCAAACAGTCCAAAAACTCCCTTGCTTCTGAGTTCCACGTTTCATTATTTTCTATTATATTCTCAAATAGTTCAATCAGTGATTCACGATTTTCAGATACTGTTAACACAAGTATTCCATTATAGTTCCACCTAGTAGGAGCTACTTTGGGCAATCGTTTGTGTACAATGGAGTCCAAAGCTTATGTACGTTTTGTTGACTTGAAAAAAGAAGTAGCCATGCCACTTAAATTAACGAAAATACTTTACACTCTTTATTGTAATTGATGGACTGGGATAAAACTAAATTTAATTTATGAGCAAACCAATGGACAAACACAGCACTTGGAAAAGTTTCTCGAACTTTAGCTTGCAGACCCCCTAATTGTCCTGCCATCACTGCAGCTCCATCATAGCTGTGAGCAACTAATTTTTTCTCTCCATTAATTTCTTTAGTAACGTTATATACTACGGTATATAATGCATCTGCTTTACGATTTTCGGACACATTCTTAAAACTTAAAAATCGCACTTGAATACTTCCGTCTGTTTTAACGTAGCGTATTACTATAGATAATTGGCTAAAATTAGTGATATCAAGGACAAGAACAATCGCCAATCTCCTGCTTAATTCTTTTTAGAATAATGGTTGTAACAGCGGAAATTAAATCATTCTGGATTCGATTCCACTTTCCGCGAAAAACGCTAGGCTGCTCTAAATGATTTTTAAGCAATCATCATATTTAGCCTTTAAACTAAGTAAATCTTGAAAATTTCCTCTATTTGAAGAAACCCTTGTTTCGTCATGACCTCTAAATCCCGATTCGTGCTGTCCGAGAAAACAAACAACATCGATAAGTCTTCTTAATATTTGCCTATTTTTATCGACTAGTTCATTGTGTTGGCGGTGACTAATTTCCAACTGTTTATTAAGGGCGAGTTCAATTCTGGTTTTGCCGAAGACTTTTTCTTTTATGACGGCCTGTAAATGCGCTTTGGACATAATGAGTTTTTTACAGCTTTATGGAAATTGTTTAAATCGGAAAAACCAGTTTTATTGCAGAGACCTTTTTCATTTTCAAAAAGTAAGCATGGCCAACAAAATAATTTACTTATATTTTCACACCCTGTTAGCCATTTAAATTGTTCATATTATTTTTCCTTTGGAAATTATTTGAAGCTTATCAGCGAAGTTTAATGTTGAAAATCCCTTTATTATTAAGACACACACCACAAATTTTCACACACTCTTCTTACTAAATTTTCCAACATTTTCAACGTTATTACCGACAGCCGGAAGTTGACGGTATTTGCATATCCACGTCCGTATTATTGTCTTCCATATCGCACCTTGCATAACGCGACGTACGTATCACACAACACACGGATAGCCGTTCAAACAAAGAACCTACTCCAACGATAGCTTCCGCCACTACTTAAAGCACGCGACTGAAATGCAAAAATTGCAAACGGCCGGTGGAAAGTTCAATAACCACAGGCTCGATTCACAGGAAATCAAGCATACAGGACCTGGCTGCAGAGAAGCTAGCGGCCCGCATAGGTTCTATTCAAGGCCGCATTTATTATGGGCTTGATAATATTTTAGCATTTTTAATATAAACTAAATTAATGGTTTCCTATTTCAAAAATTAGATTTTAGAAGATGTTTTGTAATTTTTTTTTGGAGAAGCACTGCTTCCCTTGCTTCCATGGACTGCACGCCCCTGCTCAAGTTAGTAATGTCATTGGACTGTGATTGTGATTAAAAAAAAACTTTTTCCTAAAATCTCATTTGGCATATGCGAGTCTCTGTTGGGACGCTATATAGAAAGCTTCGAAAATGCTAAATGTGATTTTGGCGAAACGTCAGCAAAATGTTCTTTTCAGAACGACAGTATGTAACGGATGTGCACCCCGAATGAAAATACATCGTATCTTTCTATCCGTGAAGGAGTAAGAATCAACATTTTCTTTATCAAAGTTACTTTTGAACAAAGAAAAACTGCTGAAGTTCTCTCAAGCAGCATTAAAGTTCCAAAAACTAATGTCGATTGACACCATTACTATAACTTGATGAGAAATTGGTAATGGTCACCAAAAATTATGCTTTAAAGTATATATGGAAATTTCCCGGCCCTCCACCAGCTCCAATCCGGCGACAGATTTATAGCGCTCCAAGCGATGCGTTATGAATAACAATCGGCTCTGAGCCTTAGCATCGCTCGATTCGAGAGTATTCTAGTTGCTTATTGTGGGTAATATAAAAACATTACTTCTTTACAACTGATAAGAAAAGAAACGGGAAATATTCAAGCAAATTCAGCTCAGAAGAAAAAAAATCTTTCAAGATGTCTGGTTTTAAAAAGTAGGAAGTGGACACAGAATGTCGTCAATTCCAAAACAAATGGACTGATAAATACTTTTTTATCATGCACTATGTGTTTGTTGTGCAATAAAATAATTTCTGTTTTAAAATAATATAATATGAAGCGGCATTACTCTAACAAGCATTTCGCTCAATATAATTTACTTACGGGCCAGTTAAGAAAGGATAATATTTAAAGACTAATTACCGATTTAGGAAAACAGCAACAAATGTTCTATTCACAAAGATTAAATGTAGACAGGGTTGTTAAAGCTAGTTTTATAGTTAGTTTCAAAATAGCGAAAACATACAAGTCATTTTCTGAGGGAGAGTTAGTTAAAGAGTGCCTAGTCGATGTTGCTGAACTTTTGTGCCCAGAAAAGAAGAAAGCTTTTGAGAAAGTGAGCTTATCGCGACGTACTGTTGTTCGACCTATAGATATGATGGCTAGTGATCTAGAAAAAATATTGACTGATAGATTGGCTGGTTTTTAAGCATTTTCGATTGCTTTGGATGAGAGTACCGCTTTATCTGACACAGCCCAGTTAGCTATTTTTATACGAGGTGTTGATGAAGAATTTGTAGTGACAGAGGAATTACTGGCTTTACGGTCACTACAAGAGAGTGGAAAAGATATTTTTGCCGAGGTGCAATGTACTTTTGAGCAATATGGTTTGCAGTGGTGTAAATTAGTTGGATTGTGTACAGATATTACATGGTCGGTTCACGAAAAGGTTTTATCGGAATTCTGAAGGAAAGAGCAACCGCTATGAATGTCTAAGAATGTGATTTAATAATTCTGCATTGCATTATTCACCAACAAAACTTGTGCTCTAGGTCCATTCGACTGAAGAACGTTATGGATGTGGTAGTAAGTACCATCAATTTCATTAGATCCCGCGGTCTTAATCTTCGCCAGGTTTAAAGCAGTTTTGGATGAACTCTCTTCAGAACACGATGATGTGACATACTGTTAAGTAAGGTGGCTAAGCAAAGGTAAAGTGATAAAAACATTTTATGGCCTTAGAAAAGAAATAGCTGAGTTTAAGGAAATGAAAGAGAAAACATTGCTGCAATTTTGTGCTCCAACATGGCTTTGTGACTAGGCATTCCTGGTAGACATCACAGGACACTTAAACGACCTGAACTTGAAGCTTCAAAAGCAAGGGCAATTGGTAAATCAGCTGTACAGTCATCTTAAAGTTTTTCAAAACAAAATTCGCTTGTGGGAATTACAAATGAGAAGTGAAAACTGTTTTCATTTTTTTTAACATTATCCAGTTACGAAAACATTGAGTACGGTCGCTATACTGAAAAACTAAAACTGTTGTCAGAGCAATTCACTGGTTTTCCGATTTTAAGAATATGGATAACACTTTCAATATTTTTGCAAATCCTTGTAAGTGCAATGATCGAGCTTCAAGAAAGCTCATATTTGAGGTCTAAATTTGATGATGTGGAACTAAGCGAATTTTACAGAACATACCTTTCCAAAGAAAAATGTGGATACTTTTAAGTATCCACAGCTGAGAGTTTGTACATTGGGTAGCACGTATAAATGTGAACAGTTTTTCTCAATCATGAAAATTAATAAAAATAAGCATCGTACTCGGCTTACAGATGTTAATTTAGAAAACAGTTTGCGCCTATGTACTAGTGATATTGACCTCAATATTGATCATCTTGTTTCTCAGCTTCAAACTCAAGTCTCTCATTAATTTTCATTTGATTTTTCTATCTGTTTTTGTTAATTTGTTTTTTATATTTTTGATTACGCTATTATAATTATTAAATAAAAAAATTTGAGAATTTTTATTGCTTTTTTAATCACTACTGCCTACTTATTTCTTTCGTACGGCCCGCGACTTGATTAAGTCCCAAAATTACGCCATCAGCTAAGCAAAGGCTCATATCTGCTTTAAAGTATAAATTACAATAGAGTTAATGTTGCTTTTGTTGATTTTAATGGGTTGGTAGCAGTGGCGGCTATTCAGGTGAAGTAGGTGAAGTGCTAGTTCATCAGGAAAAATAAACAAGCAAACATCTAACTATATTTATTATATATCTCTTAAAATTTTAGTTTTTTTATTTATTTATTTACCTAATTGGCAAAAAATAAACTGTACATCTCGTGTCTTTTTAAAACTTTCAATCGAACTTTAATATAACAACTTTAACAGTGGCGCAAACCGCTTTGACTTTGCTGGAGGTGCTATGTTTAGTTTACGATTTTCCTACTATGTTGCCATGACAACACATATCCGATGACGTGGAGCCCAGCGCCTTACAACGCTCTCTTTAGTTTGCGGTGTTTACTTTTATTTTCGCGGATTTCGCTGCAACCGGTGAGTTCCTTTGCAGTTAACTTGACTGTTTGGTGTTATATTTATTTATGGTATTGTTACAACTTCAAATTCGAAGTTAGTAAATGTGATTGTTCAAGACTAGAATAAATTAAAAGACGTCTTTGAATTTATTATAAACTGTGAGTGTGAAAAATCTGATGAAAAATCAATCCGCCTTGCGAAAGGATTTTTAGGTGAGATGAAGGATTTTGAATTCACGTTTCTGGCATTAGTGTTTAATGACGTTTTCTCAATCACGGACAGACTATTTGACGTTCTTCAAAAAAAATCGCTTGACATTCATTTTTGCATATCCAATATAAAACGCTGTCGTGAGGCTCTCTGTAAAATAAGAAACGAACATTTTTGTAATACCATGTTTGATAAAGCCAATTCTATTACAGAAATAAATCATTACAAACGCGAGCTTGCTAAGCTTTTACCTGAAGAAATTAGGGCTAAGTATAGAACCCTTTTTTATGAAATATTAGACCATATTTTAATGGAAATGACACTAAAATTTCAAGATTGTGAAAAACTTACATTTTCATGTTTGGCAAGTTCTGCTAAATTTTCCGACTGGCCCGTTTGAAAATTTGTTACAGTTATATGGAGAAATATTTTCAAAAAGTCAACGACTTAAAAATAGCTTGGACTTATTTTTGCCAATGAGAGTAATTGGAATATATCGCTGCAAGAGCAAGTGAAAAAAATTAATAAAAATAAATATATTTTTACCCAAGCATATAAATTGTTTTCCCTTATTTTGACAATACCGTCGACAAATGCCTCAGTGGAAAGAAGTTTTTCTTGCTTCAAATGTGTAGAAACTTATTTAAGAAATACAATATCTCAAGAAAGACTTACTTCTCTTGGCAATATTTCAATTCAAAAGGAATTTCTGGAGGAGATTAGGGCAACTTATCCATTTTATGAGGATGTTATAAATAAATTTGCTGCTATGAAGGATAGGAGAATTGATTTACTATACAAAATTTAGGTAAGTCGTAAAAAAATATTCTACCCACTCTACATATAAAAAAATTCTGGAAAAAAAATTATTGCGATATTTCCTCGCTTCATTTGCACTTCACTTACTTTTTCACCCGCGGGCCGCCACTGGTTGGTAGGATTTTGATTTAATAAACATTTTTTTTTATTAAACCGACGTTTCGAATAATATATATTCTTTCTCAGTAATCTGGAACCAAGAGAAGTTCTTTTCATTTTTTTTTTATTATTTTTAAGAACAAAACATGTATAAAAACAGAGTAAATAATATTATAAATTTTCAACTTTCTACCTTCTAACTTAATAATTATCTAAACCGTCACTAAAAGACGAAAACTTATAATATTATTTACTCTGTCTTTATATAGGTTTTGCCCTTAAAACTATTTTTAAAAAAATTAAATTTGAAAAGAACTTATTTTGGTTTCCGATCTCTGATGAAGAATATATATTATTCGAAACGTCGGCTTATTAAAAAAAGTGTTTTACTAAATTTAGATCCTATCAACCCATTAAAATCAACAAAATCTACAAGATTAAGGATCATTATCAATAAAAACATTAAAGAGTTATTGTTAATAGAAACATCTAAGTAACTACGTGATTTAACTACTCCATGGCAGTGGCGGCTCGTGGGTGAAAAAGTAAGTGAAGTGCAAATGAAGCAAGAAAATATCGCAATAATTTTCTTTCCAGAATTTTTTTTATATGTGGAAGGGGTAGAATATTTTTTTACGACTTACCTAAATTTTGTATATTTAGTATATTCTCCTATCCTTCATAGCAGCAAATTTATTTATAATATCCTCATAAAATGGATGAGTTGCCCTAATCTCCTCTAGACATTTCTTTTGAATTGAAATATTGCCTAGAGAAGTAAGTCTTTTTTCAGATATTGTATTTCTTAAATAAGTTTTTACACGTTTGAGGCAAGAAAAACTTCTTTCCACTGAAGCTCTTGTCGACGGTATTGTCAAAATAAGGGAAAATACTTTATATGCTTTGATCAAAATATCTTTATTTTCATTAATTTTTTTCACTTGCTCTTGCAGCGATATATTTCAATTATTGTCATTGGCAAAAATAACACCAAGCTAATTTTTAAGTCGTTGACTTTTTGAAAATATTTCCCCATATAACTGTAACAAATTTTTAAACGGGCACAGTCGAAAAATTTAAACTATATTCGGAAAATTTAGCAGAATCTGCCAAACATAAAAATGTAAGTTTTTCAGAGTCTTGAAAGCTTAGTGTCATTTCATTAAAATATGGTCCAATATTTCATAAAAAAGGGTTCTATACTTAGCCCAAATTTCTTCAGGTGAAAGCTTAGCAAGCTCATGTTTGTAATGATTTATTTCTGTAATAGAATTTGCTTTATCAAACATGGTATTAAAAAAAAATCTTTATTTCTTTTTTTACCGAGCGCCTCACGACAGCGTTTTATATTGGATATGCAAAAATGAATGTCAAACGATTGTTTTTGAAGAACGCAATTTGAACAATCACATTTATTAACTTCGAATTTGAAGACCAACGAGTTTCTGTAGTTGTCGGTATACTCCTCGTAGATGCAGATGTAAGAGCATACGTGAGTTTGGCTAAGTGATGAAAAAATGAGGGAATACCACTAAGGCTTGCAAAAAAACAAATTCGACATTTATAAATATTTTTAAACTTTACTGCATCAAGACAAATACAGCCTGCGGCGCTTTTTCTTTTTTTTTGAAGCCCATTTAGATTGCCAGACATCACACTTTCGCTATCGTAACATTGCCCTATTAATTTATGTTTATAGTCAAATTGGTCCAAAATTTGATCCAATAGAGAACATACATTCTCCGACGTTCTATCGTATCTTAAAATTATGGAGCACTGGGAGGTTTGCGTAATATCAGTGGTGTCATCCACTTGCACAGAAAAAAACTGTGTTCATTATTTCATTTTTTACATGATCATTGAAATAATCAGAAATGCATTCAATTAAATTCAATTAATAATTAATTATTTCGTTTTGATTAGTTTTCGAGTCACTAGTAAAAACATTCTTAATTTTTTTGTGATGATCTTTTAGTTCTTGGGAACTTCTCGATATTAATAATCCTAAAAGCTTTTTAAAATTCACCCTGTTTATTGACTCGCAGCTCTCACCATGGCCGCGAAAGACTAACTCTTGTTTTGCAAGGTACAAAACTGCGTCAATTACCAAGCACATAAATAGGCTATTTAATCAGATGTTTTCGTTAAAAAGTATTTTATATAGTTTAGCATTTTCTTTTAAAGTTTTAGCTATAGTGCTTTGATTTTTTACAAATGTTTTTAACATTAATTCGCATTTTAAATGCTTCGCCGAGTCTTTATGTTTTTGTAAAGACCTTCATATATTTAACATACCTGCAAATCCTTTCTTATTCCTCACTGAATATTTATTCGAAACTAGTAAACAAGGCCAGCAAAACAATTTTTGTAATATTTGACTGGTACCTAACCATTTGTACCCGAAAACCAGGATGACGATTAAAACTCTGATCTTGTCCCTTCCATCGATTAAATGGAGTTTCCCACAAAATACAAATCACATCCGTGATCGGATTCATCAATAATGTAAATTAATAAACCCGACACCAAATAAAGTTGTAACAACACCATAAATAAATATAACACAAAACAGTCAAGTAAACTGCAAAGGAACTAACCGGTTGCAGCGAAATCCGCGAAAATAAAAGTAAACAACCACCCCAAACTGAACGACACGTGGGTGTTGTGTACTGCGTTAGCAATTCACCGAGAGCGTTGTATGGCGCTGGTTAACATTAATCTTCCATGCAGTCGACGTGATCACGTACGCGTTGTCATGGCAACATAGTAGGAAAATCGTAAACTAAACATAGCACCTTCAGCAAAGTCGAAGCGGTTTGCGCCACTGTTACAGTTGTTATAACAACGTTCGATTGAAAGTTTTAAAAAGACGTGCCGCCACCGGTCAAATATAATATTTATTCGAGATGTACAGTTTATTTTTTGCCAATTAGGTGAATAAATGAATGCAAAAACTGAAATTTTAAGAGATATATAATAAATACAGTTAGATGTTTGCTTGTTTATTTTTCCTGGTGAAGTAGCGCTTCACCTACTTCACCTAAATAGCCGCCACTGCTCCATGGTATCATTGCTTCATTGCAAATCCGATAGTAGCTGGTATAGTATGTCTACTACGTCTAAATGCCTAAATGAGGCCAAATCTGTAAAGTGAAAAAAGGTGGTTGCTGTGATAACTGAATGACGACTTTAAAGTAGGCGTTACTAAAAGGTTTGATTGAAAGAACCCCCGACTACCCAAGATCATGAAAAATATCCCTTTAGTAATAGCGTGGTGTCTAACCGATGCCTAAATGGTTTCCACCGCTAATAATTTCAACCTTAAGGTTTTTTTTGTAGGCACTGATACGTAACAATGACTAAAAATGCTGGTTAGGCTCTTAAAAAAAGCTATTTGTAATCAAAAATGTAAAGTTTGTACATAAGTCAATTATGTCGTGCGTAAGAATTCATTAGGAGGGAAGCTCATCAAAAAGCTAATTTATTGACCTTTTTTTAAAAATTATATTATATTTTTTTTTAAGAATAATAGCACAATCAGAATTTTAAATAAATGTGTTATTAGAAGACTGTAGATAAATCAAGAAAACGAAATCTTTCCTTTTGAATTATAAAGAGATTAATGTCCTGCATTAATAAATCCCTTTTACTATTTAGAAAATGTTATACCATTTAAAAATAATGTTGGAAGGAATTGAAGTAACGATGTTCACACTAATATGAAATTTTTAAGCGCGAGGGACAGGAATCAATCCTATAATAAAAATGATTAGCCCAGTTAATTTATTGTCTTACTTAAAAATAGTAAAACTCCTGTTTAATTCTTATTATACACATTTTTGAGGAAATGTCTTCAAAATAATTAATATTTGGTGTACAATAGGTTTAAAAATAAAAATTGTCACATTCATGTCACCAATGTGTTACACTAATATAAAGAGCCGAATTTCAGCAGTATCCTGCTATTATTTCAATAGCCCTTGCTTATAGCACTGATACATATATCTTCCTATTATTTTAAACTCCTATCTATAAACATATTTTTGTAAGAGAAAAATGATTTGGTATGAATAATTGTCTACAATGCAAAAATAATTATTAAATTGTAATAATAATATAATTGGTTACTGGAAGTAACAAATCTGTGATAAAATAAACTTAACTTAGCGTATATTTTTAGCAGGTTTATCAAAAAGATCACTGGTATTATAATTAACATGAGCAATGTGGTTAGGAAATACGGTTCATAAAGTTATGAATAAATAACAACCATGTTAAAGGGCACTTAAGATTTTTGTTATGATAAAAAATTAATATTTTGAATTACGCAATTGTTTGCACTCGGAAGGTGTTAAAGGAGGTGTAAAACACAGGAAAGTAGATTCTATATAGTGATTTCAAAATATATGTCTATCCATTCAATACTTTTGAATCTTATTTATTTTGGCGTATTTGAAACGAGTTGCGTTTTAATAGTCTTAAACAGATCTGACGTCCTATCATATTATAATATATTTTATCTTCTGGCGTATCATAATGACATCGTCATTTTTAGTGTCAAAATGGAACATTTTTTGGACTGAGTACCATTATAGTTCTGAAACAAGTAGTCTAATGAAAAACGAACATAGCAACGAGAAAACGGCTGCCTTTCGGAAATATTTTTTAACAAAATTTGCACAATGTTTGACTTTTTTTCTCTGGGTCTTCGTTTCTTTTAAGCCAGTTCCATCTGTTACCTCTCTTGTTCTTCGTCATGTGAAATGTTTATATTCTCTCGGAGGATGAGGTTAAGTTAATTAAATTGTGGGCCTATTTTGTGTATTAGTTGGTAAAATTTGTCTCTAACTTTAGTTAATGTCTCCATTTGCACTTCTCTATGTAAAGTTACATTTCTGATACAATGCGAAGCATCCGTTATTAGTCTTAAACATCTGTTTTGTATTCGGTGAAAATTTTTCTTCTGGTTGCTATGACACGTAGACCAATGTAGAAATAGCATGTGAAAACCGATCTTATAAATGCTTTGTATAGCCTTGTTTGAAACCTGCGGTGGTTCAGTTTGCTTTTCTATTGAATAATGGGTACAATGCATGAATTTGTCCGTTTGCTTTTTGAGTAAAGCATTTTGTGTTTAGTCTTTTGTCAAAAATAATATCTAAATATTTAACCGTGTTTGACCAGGGTACGTTGACTCCTGAAATTTTTACGCAATTTCCAGGAAAGCCGCTTGAGATTTTGAAAAAATATGCATTTAGTTTTTATTGACAGTAATTTTCCAGTGTAACATCCATTTTTCAAGAAGAGCTATGTCTCTTTGTAGTATAGATACAATAAATCTGGACTGCTTATAGGTAGCCGTGATCGCTGTGTTATCGGCAAATAAATACAGTTTTGTTAAATTAAATTTCGGTATATCACCAGCCTGAATAGTTTGGTGATAAAGGCATTGTGCCAGACATTATCAAAAGCTTTTCTCAAGTCCAGGAAATTTGCACCTGTATGATATCTTTTATTAAGAGAAATAAGTGCGTCAAACGCCAATCTGCAAGTTTGTTGTGTTGTACCTAGACCTATATCAAAGTCAAATTGCTCTGATAGAAGAATGTGGTGATCTTTCACAAACACTTTAAGGTAATGTAGAATTACTTTTTCAGCTATTTTTACTATATTTGACAGTAAACCAATAGGTGAAGATGGATCTTCTTCCTTCTTTCTCAGTGGGTTTATTTTAGCATGCTTCTAACTATAAGCAGTAGCGGCTCCTCCATTAGGTCATATGGTCAATGACCCCTCAATAAATATTTTCAATCAGAAACACATAAACAAAGTAATACATAATTTATATTTGATAAATTTTTTTAAATTTGGAAATTTTCTCTATTATTCTAAGCGTATAAGCTCGTTCACCGTTCACTTAATTCCGCGACACACTACCGATGCCTCGCACCGCGATCTCCAGAGGTTTCCTTTCGTAGCCATCGATTATAGCTGGTGACCCGCGTTGACCTCATGGTTATAAACGGAGGCGAGTTTTTCCCGATCAAATTTTCACAGGGGCGCATAGGTAATATAGGTTTAATGTGGATCGTGTGATAGGTTGTGGTTACGACTGCGTATTTTTATAGATTTTATTTTCAAGACTTTACATTTTGTTTGTTGATTTTGTGGTTTAAATTAATTAATAGGAATTGTGCCGGTAGAGATGATGAAAAATGCTTAAAGGCTTGTCGGTATAGTGGTCCATGAGATTTGGAATCTATACCTGAATTAGCTTATCAAAGGCAGAATTATTTGTCCGAATGGCCGTTAAACTTCCTATTAATTTATCTACGGACGTTATTTACTTTTTTTGTTCTTATTGAAACTTTGGTCCAAAAAAGCCGATATCATGGATTTTCATCCTTTGGCGCCGTCGTTTCGCCAATAATAGTTGTGTTTTTAACTTTTACATTATTACTAGAGGTTCAAATAACAAGTCTCACACTTATACTCATAGATGACGCTTCTTTACTCTTTGGGTTAATTTCTTACTGCCTTAACTTTTCATCGTATATAGTCTAACTGCCGTTGAATATTTTTCATCATCTCTACCATATGGCTGCATTGGCCTGATGAGCCCCAAAAAGGCGAAACGTCGTCAATTGTGCCGGTAGAGATGATGAAAAATGCTTAAAGGCTTGTCGGTATAATGGTCCTTGAGATTTGGACCCTATACCTGAATTAGCTTATTAAGGCAGAATTATTTGTCCGAATGGCCGTTAAACTTCCTATTATTTTATCTACAGACGTTATTTACTTTTTTTGCTCTTGTTTAAATTAACATTTTAACATTAACATTAAAAGTAGCCACAGTGTTTTAGAATATTAAGACTAAAAGCCGTTTTCAATTATTTTGGCGAGCTGATCTTTGAGAAACGACTCGAATTTAAGACCAGTAGTCGACCTTTACCGAAATTTAAAATTCAGCTAACAAATAAAAATAAAGACGAAGAAGTAAATCGTTATTTTTGTAAAAATATGTACGATTTATCCTCCTGGGCAATGGGCATGCGGTTGCGAAGTAACAAAGACATTTTAATGTTCCGTGTGATTTTTTCCTCCTTGACCTCCCTGAAAAGTTGATCACGAGCCGCCACTGATTATAAGAAAAATAGCTGAAATTACTGCAAAAGACTGCTTGACAGATGCTTGTTAAATGACTAAGTGATATCACGAAGTTTTTTTAGAGCAATATTGGGGATTGTATGGAAACCCGGTGCCTTTTTGATATTCGGGTTGGACACAAGATCCTTGCTAAATTCAAAGTGTTTTTGAGGGATGATAAAAGCTGGGAACGTCATCAAAGATTAGTTAATTTATAAATACTATTATCCTCCAAGCTTAGAGCTTGAACCTTGTCGACCCCTTTTTGGACTATTCACATCATTTAATTTATGTCTTACAAGTAAGGAAGCCCTGTTTGCAAGCGCTTTGATATTAGGATCGCCAGTTCTAAACGCAAGTATTTTGAGGCCATTTTTCTGCTTAATCTCCTCTAATATCTCTCTGGGAATTTCTCCATATTTGGAGTACCTTACCGTTTAACGAAGGACTGGATAATTGCTAACTCAATATCCTCCGTTATTTTAACAATGGCGGTCTCCAAACATGCAATTTTATTTATGGGAAGTTGAGGCTCAATGTTAATCACAATGTCCTGAAAGTATTGTAGGTTTTTATAAACTTGTGACCCTTTGTTTTTTTTTTTAACAAAATTTGCACAATGTTTGACTCAATTGACGCCTCTGATAATATTCACGGCTAGTCTCATAATGATATAAATAACTATTTTATGTAAAGAAATAGTATCCCATTGACAGCGTCAAGGTTGTGAGTAAAAGAAAAAGATCATTCTAGTGCATGAGGAATAGGACTAGACTTAAGGAACATGAACGATGTATTAAAAAGAAACAAATTGTTCAATCTGCTGTAGCTGAACACCAGCATAACACTGGCCATTTCATAAATGTAAAGGAAACCAAGGTTCTAGCATCGGTTCCAGTTTTTTATAAACGAAAAATTAGAGAATCTATTGAAATATTTAAACATAAAAATTTCAATAGAGATACGGGTTACGGTCTACATCACACGTGGAAACCAATCTTAACACAGGCTCACGGTGTGGCGAGCACAGTTGGGTATAAAAGCCCGCCTGAATCACTTCGAGCTCATTCAGTGTTCAGATCTGGTGGAGTAAAGATCCCTGAAGATGCCTCGTGCAATCGAAGGAGAAACGTCGGATAGTAATTCCAATTTAACACAATCTAATCCCAAGAACCACGATTTCTTAATTGACCAAAGCCATGAAAGCTTCCGTTCTATGTTAAATAAAATTATATTTCTGTCAAAAGTTTGACTTATTTATAATTCCAATCTTATGTATATAACTACTTACATAAAATATATAACATTTGTAAAATATGTCAAAACTCAAATGGAAGCCTCTATAACCAACTTTTATGTCATCTTTTTCTGGACAATACACTCCCAATGACATACAGTCAAGCCTCAACATTGAACGGTTTCCCGTCTGGATCTCCAAGATTAAGATAAAACCGAAAGAAAAGTCTCCCCCTGACCCCTTAGATAAATAGATATAAGAAGTTCAGTACCAGTACGTCAAAGATCACTGTTAAACTTTTTGATTCGAATCTCATTTTGGTTAAGGAAAGAAGGTATACAAAATAATTTTAAGGCTAGAGAATATTTTATTTAAGGAAAAACACTCAACATTTTATTAATTTTTACAAGAAAAAATAGCAATTTAATAACACCCTATAAAAACACCACTGTAAATCAGATTTATCACACGTCACGAGAAATATTAGAGAATACTTTCTTATGTTAAATAATTTAACAGTTTATTTAGGTATGTAAATTAGCTCTACCTAGTGGATTAAAACAAACTGACGTCATTCTTTATCACCGTTCAGAACTTTACCAATAGTGGTACCAACAACACATCCTATGCATTTCGATTTCTTAGGCATGTAAACAAACGAATTTGACTTTTACTTAAGACCAGAGGAAATTATATTTAAGTTACTTAAACACCAATGTTTGACAATATCCACAGAAATCTTGAGAATATCCGGCAATATTTTTTTTCTCTCTCTTCAATTTCCTTTATGAAGTGATGTGTATCATTCTGTTATTTATGTATTTGAAGGCGTTGATATATCCATAAACTTATACAGGGAATGGTAAAAAAAGATTAGGGAGCGTCAAGTAGTGAAACTGTAATTTTCTGTTTGATTTTTGGGATAGAATGAATGGAAAAAGCTTGCTGAATAAGATGTTGGATAAATACAAATAATCATTATGAGCTCTATTGAATTCAGAGAGTCCCTCCTGAAGAAAAAATGTATGTCCAAAAAAAAAAATATGTTTTGAAAAAAGACTATCAAATTTATTTTTATTTTTATTTTAAAATGTGTTAAAAATTGCTTAAAAAATTATTTCATAAATTCCTATATCGAAAAAAGTTCGGGTAATACTATTTTTGTTACAACATTCTTCCAATCTTAAGGATTTAAGACATTTTATGTCAATTTTCTGGAAATTTTTTCATAAAAATTCATTGTTTCTAATTTCTCAGAAAATTTTTGTTGTTCATAAAATTTGGTGCATGATAAAAACTTAGTTTCCACTTTTTCCAAAATTTTAGTAGTGACGTCCCGTATAGAGGCAGATTGATAACAAGGCTGGAAAAGTCTTCCTTGGTGAAGAGTAAAGTACTATTATTTTGGGAGATACAAATACATACTGAATTTGGTTGATATATAAATAATTTGATTATTTTCTTATATTTCGATTCATTTTTTGAGTGTATGTAAATATGTCTTAGCTTAACTTATAATGTTACCGCAGAGCTGAGAATATTTGTACTAAAAAGTTGACATTTAACGAAACAATGAATACATTAGGGCTGGACGTCGGTCAATGAATTCTTGAAGAACTAAACGATATGATTTTTAGTTGTAATAAAAAATTGCAATCAGCAATTTTAAATTATTAAAATATAAAATAATTATTAAATAATCATTGAAATAATATTTTTGTAGCAGGTCATTAAAATGGCAATGATGTAACAAGTTAAAGGCAACCATTGTAGAGAATTTTTTGCCTTTAATTGGAAAAGATTTGAAACAAGATTTCTAACATCAAATAATATGAAAACATATCTCGTATAAACACGGGTTTGCTAACGCTTCCTCTCTAGCAACAAGATTTGCTTGAAATTACCCAGTTGTAATAAAAAATGTGCAATCAGCAATTTTTAGGCAAGCTGTCCAGTAAAATGTGTAATCATAAAAATAATATTTCTCTAGTAGGCCATGAAATGACAACACGTTAAAGACAACCATTTCCTACAATTTTTATCTTATTTTAGTCTTAAAATAGATTTGAAACAAGATTTCTAAAAACAAATAATATGAAAACACTTCTATAAACATGGGTTTGTTCACGCTTTGTTTCTGAGATAATCTTATTTTTGTTAAACATTTAAAAATTAATTAAGTGCAACAATAACACGATTGAATATTTATTTTTTTAATTTTGATGTTACCGTTTTGACGTAAACAGGAGATCTAAAAAATGCTCTTAAGGATTACTTTTTTTTCACGATATAAAGTTATCCACTCTGTAATACATCTCATCCCTATGCTTTCGTCAGCATGGTAGATTATAACATATGGTTATAAAATAGCTTTAACTAACTTTATGTAATTAAGTAAAATTAACTTTTATTACAAAAGAAAAATAAAAAGTAAGTTTTTGCAAAGACATGTTTTTTTTTTATTTTTTTGGAACACCATTTGCAGTAAAAAAATATTGGCGTAGATAAATCTTTTTTTTTTTTTGATAAGTAGTAAAGTAAAAAAGATCTTGTTAAATACAGAATAGCAAAAATGTTTTCTATTTAAATAGTAAGAGAAAACTACACAATTGGAAGTTTTATGACAAATGGCAACAAAAGAACAGCTCAAATTTCAATTTACAACGTTCTAATAATCTGCCTTAAATTACTAATCATAAAGTATAATTTAACATTCGGATTTATCAATTTCAAAAATGTATGCTCTTTATTTAAAAGATAATGAGGGTAAAGATGTTGGTAGTATTTATTTGTATCGACAAATTTTTAAGAGCTTCAAATCATCCCTTCATCATCCTAAAAAGGATCAGTACTCTCTCTGCACAACTTTTAAACAGGGAAATGATGAAGTAAAAAATAATTTAAAGGAAAGCTATATGAACCATGAATTTGAAAAAATACAAGCCCGAAAATATAAGAAGGAAAGTAGGGAGAAAGCTCTAAATCAAAAAGAACTAGTAAGCGTTGTTCTTGACCTGCAGCAAGTCATTCATTCGCCGATCTCCAACCAAAGCTCCATATTTTATAAACAAAGGCTTGCTAACTTGATTTATTTATTTTACTCTACTCTTATTGTTGGACATATGTATAAACTGTGAAATGGCGTATGTGAGTATTTTTAAGGGACGGATATTAAAACTATATTTTAAAAAAGGCTACAAAAAGTGTGTTTTTCCAATTTAAGAAAAACAAATTAATTTTCGAAGCCAGTCCTCTATGAGGACCTAAACAACTAACCTCTACGTAAATTTTCGTCCGATACGTATTATAATTGCTCACATATTAGAGTTAAAAATTTACTAAAAACTTTGGAGGGCCGTCCTAGAAAATTGATAAAAATGAAATACGCCAGTTAGTCAATTTAACGACGACATATGAAATCTATTTTAAAATTGAAAACTGTATTCGTCCCTAAACGAGTAGAATGGAGAATAAAGACCTTGTCCATTTTAACGTCACTAAGACACAGTCAAATTATTTCTCAAGTCACAGCATTCAAATAAATAATCAAAGCTTAAAACCAAAGATTCCTTTAGCCTAGTTAGCATAACTTGACAGAAAAATCTTGGCTGGCATGATCACATCACCTCAATTGCCACATGATTCGCGAAAAAATTGGGTGTCCTTTTCTAAGGTCAAAAATACTTTTCTTCTGTTAACTGGTATATCCTTTACACTTTGCAAATCAAACCCAGCCTTGAGTATTGTTGGCACATATGGGGACCAGCCCCTCCTTCAATCTCTAATATTCTTTACTTTGTCCAGAGAAGAGCAATACGTCTGATTGATGATCCTCACAAGGAAGCTCGCATTAATAAAACATCGTCTAATTGTGGGAAATCTGTCTCAGTTTTACAGATACTGCCACGGATTCTATTCTGATGAATTTATTATTATCAGATATCTGATATGCAAAATTTTCCAACACGCCCTGTATCTCAAAAACCAAAAGGGCTGTGAAAATTCTGCTGGTGCCATCATTAATTTTACAAAAAAGTAGCACACTGTCGTGAAAACCGCAACCTTCTATCTTCAAAAATAAGAGAAATACTCCGCAAAAGTGCCAAAAATGGAAAATGGATACCCGACCGAGCTAAAACAGACTTACATATTCTTAAACTTAAAATATAACTCGCTGGCTGGGCAAACTTTGTTTTGCCTTTTCCGTTAGATGGCTTGATGATTTTCCAGTGAAGTTATGAGAATATGAGACGCATTCACCACATCGTCCAGAAATGTTATTGAAGACACACATTTTGGTTTTATAGAAAAAATCAGCAATAAAACAATACAACAAATACTGTTGAAAGGTCTCGGTAACCAGACGATCACTTCAAAAATAAAATCATGTAAATTGGTGCAGTATAACTCTCTCACGAACTTGCTGAAAAATCTGTCTTAGTGTTAGAAAATTCAACACGGCCTGCAAGTGTGGTAAAAAATGAAAAACTATCAAAAAAATACACATCTTTTAATCATTCTCGGTACGAGCAGTTCGCCCGTTTTGTGAATAAAATCTGGCGACACGCAGATTCTTGAATAAATTAAAAAATATTTGTTGTAGTTCTACATATTAATCACATTTTCTCAATTCCGGTTTGTTTTATTAACAATAAAGCACAGTGAAATAAGCAAACCTAAAGCGCGTGGGATATAATTTCTATGTTGTAGGAGTAGTATGTTAAGAGTGATACAATTATTCGCCATGAATGGGTATTCAAATATGGCCTGGTAATTCGTTATGGTAAAATCAACAGTGCTGGTTAAATGTCATCATTTTGCGCTAAATATGTATCAAATATCATTTAAGGTATAAAGACTTTATAGTAGGTGTTCAATTAAGGCATTCAAGTTTTATATTTACTTGATTTTTGATGTTAAGATAATTATATTTCGAATTTTAATTTTCAGTAGCAAAGTTTTTTCATATTTCTTTTAACAATCTGTTGACTGTATAAAAAAGAGTATAAATCGTTAAATATCCAATTTTTCAATTTTTTTTGAGCAACCCTATGGGTATCTATGGGCCACAATGGTCCACGTCACTTTACCACCATATTAATAAAATAAAAAAAAATGTAATTTCAAAGTGTAATAATCTTTATTAGTTAAAAAGTCATATCGATTTTTGACTTTGTTTATTTTTGACAAGTGTGTCGATATTTGGTTTTATTTTTGTAGTTGCAACCCGCAAACTTCCTTCCAGATGTACGTCTGTAACTCGACCTTCACATTCTGCATACGAGAAAACAGCTGTTCGCACACGTATGTGCTCCCAAACAGAGACATAATTTTCTAGGCATGTTTTCGGATTTTAGGAACCGAGTTTTGATCGACATATTTTGAATTAAAAATCTAGAAGACCCATGTCGAACTTTCTCGTCTTTCAGGTCGGAATTACATTGCAAATCGATAAGCTCCATCTGACAATTTCCTGGCATGTCTTCAACAGATACACTGAAGGACCTGGCAAAGAGATTGATGTAATTTTCATTATCTCTGAAGACAGAAAACCTTTATTGGAACTCTTTTCTGAGTAAATCTCGTGCTGTGACATATTTATTCACATCTGTACATTCGCAACTTTTTAGTTTAGGAAAGTGCATAAACTCTTTTTTCAACAACTGATTGTTCCATAAATCCAATTTATACTCAAATGCCTTCACAGTGTCAAGTAGGCTGTTGATGAGATTTTCTTTTTCTTGTAGTTTGGTGTTCAAGTCATTGAGGTGCAGCGTGATGTCCGTGAGAAATCCAAAGTGGCGCGGTTTGCCTTTGGTTTTCATGAAGGAAGCGATTTCCTTCTTAAGTTCAAAAACACGTTTTAGCATTTTTCATCTGCTCAGCCAAAAATATGTCACATCACCATACTCGGCATTAATTTTGTGTAAACA
This sequence comes from Kuschelorhynchus macadamiae, assembly GCA_030620095.1. Lineage (NCBI taxonomy): Eukaryota > Metazoa > Arthropoda > Insecta > Coleoptera > Curculionidae > Kuschelorhynchus > Kuschelorhynchus macadamiae. The sequence continues at coordinate 494,231 of JAUTXW010003526.1, read as the reverse complement.
ATTTTGGAATTCTCTGTGGTTGGGGCCACGTGATTTAATGAATTATATCGTCTCAATACTGTCATCAAACACTTATAAATATCACATTCTTTTGTAGTTTTTTAAATCAGAAAAAGGGCAGCCATCTCTTCAGTGATTTCAAAATTATTATCGATGCCCCGAATGAATATAGCTAATTGAGCGGTATCGGTTAAATCTGTGTTTTCGTCGAGCGCAACAGAATAGTACACGAACTTCGATGTACGTTCTTTTAGTAAATTTTCAATGTCTGCCTCTTCGGTTCTTCTGGCGACAGTAACACCGGACAAACTAACTTAAGAAAAAAGTTATTTTTGAGATGGGCACAATACTTCAGAGACGACCTCCATATATTCCTTGATAAATTCACCATCAGCCGGGAATGTGGAGCCGCAAGAAATTAGAAGGCGGACCGCAGATAGAAGACCCTGATAAGGGCTTAAAATAGTATTAAATTCTGCACATATGCAAATTATGCCCATTGATATTTTGAATATGGAACTCTGTGGTTTAATCGAATTGAGTCAAGATTCCGAGAAATAGTTTTTCAGGGTGCTGGATTTAAAATCTAGCGGATTCTTCTACTTCGTAACACTACAGCACCACTTGTCGAAGCGTTTTACAGTAGTTTTGACTGATCTCGTTGATCAATTCTGTGTAAAAAAAATGAAAAAATATCATTTTAAAAGTTCAAATATTGAGATATATAGTTCGCCGTGGAAATACTATATGATATATATGATTTAATATTTGTTGCTTTACTTTAAAATGTATACTTTTTAAAGACATAATCTAGTCTATTTATTATTGTTTGTTAGTTTAATGACTTCGAACATTTTTTTGCACTTTTTGTAAAGCTTGTTTTATTTTTTTTTTTAGTAGTATTTACTTCCCTTCTCTCGTAATTCTCCCATTTCCGTCGTGCATAGCTCAAAACCTACTTATCCGATTGACTCCAAATTTTAAGCAAAACTTAAGAATCATATAGGGATAGAATTTTTATATTTTGGTAAAGATTCAATATGACGGCAGAAAATGACAGCCCCACAAATTTATAAAACTACTTATCTTACGTGATACAGAAATGAACTGATACAATTTTGGTATAATATTGTACAAAATCAAGTGATAGACTGGCAACATTATCCTGCAAATCCTATGTGATAAAACAAAATGACGGTCTAATAAAATATTTAAATACTCGACACATACAATGTTTTTTTAAGCTAAAAATAAGTAAATCTTCCCTTATTATGAGATCACAAACGTTCGGTCCGTTCTTTTTTGTTGTCACTATTTATATGTTTTGAATAAGACTTTTGATTTCATAAATAAGTTTTATATAACCCGTAGCCATTTTTTAAGGATTTTAATATACTGTTAACGTTTTTAAATTTTTATTTTTCTTAACAATGTGGAAGTATATAAATTGTAGATAAATAATGGTAAAAATTATTTGGTAATCAAAGAGCAAAAATTTAATTAACTATTAAGGGTCCCCTAAATTGAAAGGAACCCTAGGCCAGTGCTTAATGTGCCTAATGGGTTATCCGGCACTGGCAGCAGTTAAAGCAAAAATTAAAACATATGTGATACTAAAATTTTGCTAAATCGTTTCCGATAAAAACATAAAATAATTTTACAAACTAAAAAGTCAACGAAACATTGAAAACAAAAATAAAAAGTGCAGTTCTGTCAGTAATGTTACCACAGTTGTACACCAAAGTATTATTTCAAATGCCTGAAATATAAATGCAAAATTCTATCTTTAACGGTTTTTTTGTAAAAGAAATATTTAGAAATATAAGAATATATTATAGTAAATATAGCTATTATGATCGTTTTATTCCTTCCGATGCGGCGTAAATATACATACTGTTTTAATGCTCTTATATGCCTTGCGTACCATAAAAACTTAAGTCGCAGTAATTGAATTTACGCAAAAAACGACAAATTAATTTTCATAGTATGTATTCTTTTTATTTTGTTTATGGGAATAATAGGAGTTGTCGAATTTTATAATTTAGCTATTGACAAACAATATTTACTAGTGTACCTTAAAAAAGTTTCTCTCTGTTTGTTTATATTATCAGGTATTAATTATAATTACAAAACAATGTAAAGCGCACCTGTCATACATAACTTATAAAATAGGATTTTTTGAGAGATTTAATGTCTAAAAAATCCTGTTATAGAATTAAAATTAAAGAGTTTATATATGCATATAATTAATTGATAATAACTATATAGAAATCCTATAAACTGTAAATTATTTTAATTTCTAAAACTTTTTAATTTTATTATTATTATTATTATTTATTTCTCAGTACATTATTTATATAGTCTACAAAAAATAAATTATGTCCTTCATTATTTTCCCCCATAAAGAGAAGGTTTTATTCCAATAAATAGAATTTTACTGAATACTTGAAACTTTATTTTTCCACTACTTTGTTTTGTCATGATGGATTCGCACTAAAAATTCACCAAACCATCTATGTTTAACACTTTATATTTGTGCAAAATTTCATGTCAATTGAATAAGTAGTTTTTTGATACTGTATTTTTAAAAATTTCATTAGGCCGCCATTTTGTTCCGCCATAATGTATTTAAGTTTTACCGGTTTATCTCTATATCACACTTTATTTTTAATCAAAATTTGAAGTCAATTGGATAAGTAGTTTTTGGAGCATTAATTAACTTCAGACAGTTTTCCTTGTAAAATGTTTATTTACAGAATAGAAATTGATAACTGTTAAATTCACTATGCATTAGAGAAGTGTAATTCAGGAGTGAGCTGGCTCAAAGAATCAGTTCACTTAAGTCAGTCACTGAAGCAGCTCCGCGGTACAGATCTTTTTCGATTCTGACTCATCTCTCACTTATTGCGTAACGGAGCGGGAACGACTTGCGACGATGAAGAGCCGCAGAGTTACCGACCGCCGAAAGAGTCGAATTGCATTGCAATATGTGCTGTTTGTTACATTCTTGATGCGGCGCGACTTAGCGGTCTTAACTGTTTAGGTTTTATCTTTTTATTTTGGGTTTAGATGTAAAATAAATACAAATATAGATATTAGATATGGTTGGAACTGCCTATTGGTAAATACGCATACACAATAAGGCAATTTACTATTTAAGAAAATAATGTAGGTTGAAAAATGCAATAAACTTAATTATTATTTATTCTAACGTTATGGAAAAGAATATATGATGACTTTTTTGTTGCAATATCCTGAAGTCATTTTTAATATTAATTATACAAATATCTATAAGTTTTAATACTCATCTTAAACGAAATAAATAAGAGCCTAATTTATTTGATAAATCTCCAATAGAAATTCTCTATAGTCGTACTATATAACGTTAAAAATAAAAATACTAAATTTGACAAATTCCTCGCGGTGATTCTTCGCCGTACTGGCCGAGCACGATATCCCATCCACTGTCCTTTACAACTACCGGGAGTCAATTCATTCAATTCAGCTCAATTGAACCGACTCAGTGAGCTGACTCAATAAAGTGAGCCAGAGTCAGTGAAGCGCATCATTAAAATGAGTTACATGTCCCATCTCTACTATACATACTCGTATAAATCATTTTTAATTGATACTGAAATAAAATAAATGTAGGTGAAATCTTCAAATTTCGCGTTTCCCACAAACCATGAAATGTAAACATTATAAAAACAGTAGGAAGCTATTTGAAATACAATAAAAATATCTTTTTGATGGAAAGAAAAACATTAATTTTTCAATATTGCCGAAATTTAATTAAAAGAGGGAAGATTCCTCTCTTTATGGTCCATTTAATATATATTTTCGGAACGATTTGGGTGGAGGATTTTTATTTTTCGGTTGTGCCTTTTAGAATCGACCTCTATTTAAGCCGTTATGTATATATATTTTTTTAAAACCCCCAAGCACTAAACTTCTTGGAATATTGTTCTACAGCATGGTGAAAATTCCATTCAAATCAGTTCAGTAATGCAGTGAAAAGAACAGACATACATACATACATATAGGTTAAAAACAGAACCTCATTTTTATTTAAAGTCAGAAGGTTTATTCAAATTTAAAAAAAAACATTTGTTTTTTCCATGTGCACGTTTTTCACATTCGCACTCCTCGTATGTTTAGAGCAACAGAAGAAACGAATTTATTTACATTTCAGACAATAGGTAATAAAGATAAGCAAATTTCAGAAGCCGGCAAAACTTAATTTCGTCATCTTTTCAACGTTATGTTCATTCTACTCACCATAAATGTCTTTTATAATTGTTTCATTAACTTGCTGAAATCCTAATTAGACTAATAAAAATGTCAAAGCTTGTGAATTATTTTTTAATAAATCCATCTAATCTGCGATATTTATTCACCACTTCACCATATGAATATCTTATTAAAAAAATTGTACATTTTGGAGAGTAGAATCGAAGTTTCTTTTATATTATTATATTTATATTTATATAATGACATTTAATGTTTAGAAGTGATACTTGTATATTGAACTCGACCTATAGCGTTCGAAATCGGAGGCAGAACCACACTTTATAGTATATACAAGTATAGTATACAGTATACACAAATTTTAGTTAATTTTTTACGTATTTTTTAACCTATCAGAAGAAGTAGATGCCTCAGGTATTTACATAAGTCCCAGAAAACTGTTTGTACTATAATGCCTGTCCAAGCATAGTTTCGCGAGAGTTTCCTCCGAGTTTCAAAATTTTTTAGTTTTCGCTCAAAATCATTAAATTTTGACCAAATCATTTTTTCTCTAATCAAGCTTAAACAAGAAATCCTCATCACCACACATAAACTGTTTCGACAATCATCTTATGATATATTCAATATGATGTATAAGCACTTAGCAAATTAGTGGACATTTCTGGACAAGTAGCATACCCGGATTTCCCGGCTTCTAAGATTTGTCTCGAAATTCGTGAAAGTCTCAAAGATATATTGAGTTTCTTACCAAACATATAAGATTGCATCTTTATGATTTACTTTACAGCGTGGGTCTTTCCCCAGTCAATTCCCATTTTCTTTATTTGTTTGAACCTAATAGAATAAAAATTTGAAATTGGGCTTCATATCAGACTAAATAATGCTGTGTGTGTTTCGTGATTGAAAATTTCAAGATGGCGGCCGGACATCATTTTGAAGCAAACCATTAAATAGAAAGGAATCTCGAGAAACACTTCTTTTGATGGTATTTTCCTCTAGTTCATCCCCAAAATTTGGGAACACTAAAGTCAAAATAGCAACCGTTTGTAAATGTGTGACAGAATCTAAATATTTGGAGGAAAAAAATTGTGGAAAACTTACAAGAGTTAAGTATTTTAGTATTCTCGTGATCCTTAAGAGAGAACTGCACGCAAAAAGTGAAAAACCAGCGACAAGGTCTAGTCGAGTTGAAAGTAAGATGAAAATGTACTTATGCATTAAAAAAAACTTCCTGTACGCCCGACCTCAAAAAAATGTGTTATGTATAGGCAATTTAAATTAGATTTCGTTTAAAAATGGGTTCAAAAGGGTTCACGCACTGCAGACATACAAAGACATGAGTACGATTTACCATTTCAAATTTTGCAGTTACGTAGACAAAGGATTAATGTAAGGCTGTAAAGAGCTATTTTGTGGAAAAAAAATTTATACGAAGGCATGTGCGTCAAAAAGTGGTCAAAAAATGGTACAAATCTATGGACAAAAAATCTACTTTTATTTTATAAAATCACATTGAAGCTAATACATGTACATAGTTTTAACATAATATTGCAGTATATATATATATATATATATATATATATATATATATATAAAAAATATATATATATATATATATATATATATATATATATATATATATATATATATATATATATATATATATATATATATATATATATATATATATATATATATATATATATATATATATATATATATATATATATATATATATATATATATATATATATATATATATATATATATATATATATATATATATATATATATATATATATATATATATATTTGTGCAAAATTTGTGGTAAATTGGATAAATGGTTTTTTTAGTAATAACTTTTTTTTTTCTTTCTAAATGATTCTCGTTAACGATTCTCTTGTTGTTATGTTAGAGTGGTGTCTTATTTGAGGTTAGGATACAGTAAAAAAAAACAAAAGTTTTTTTTTAAATTGTCGACGTATCGCAACATTATTGGTGCATCCTCAGGATGCATATAGATTTTATATCCTGCATGAAACCCATATTATCAGTCTCCACCTACTCCGTTGGTCCACAGATATTTTCTAAGCCCAAATAATACACCACTCTAACATAATAACAAGAAGATCGTTAACGAAAACCATTTAGAAACTTAATATCTGAGAAATATCTGCGAACCAACGGAGTAGGTAAAGACTATAAGATAATATCGGTTTCATGCAGAATAAAAAATCTATATATATATATATATATATATATATATATATATATGTGTCTTGAAGATGAAACAATAAAGTTACGAAACGTCGACAATTTAAAAAAGAATTTGTGTTTTTTTTTTACTGGATTCTAACCCCAAATAATACACACACAACACTCTAATATAAAAACAAAACAATTTAGAAACTTAATATCTGGGAAATATCAGCGGACCAACGTAGTAAGTAAAGACTGATAATATGAGTTTGGTGTAGGATATAGAATCAATATATATGTCCTGAGGATGCAACTATAAAGTTGCGAAACGTAAACAATTTAAACAAGGTCTTTTATTTTTTTACTGGATCCTAACTCCCAATTTGGAAACTTAATATCTGGGAAATATCAGCGGACCAACGTAGTATGTAAAGTCTGATAATATGGGTTCCATGCAGAATATAGAATCTATGTGTGCTGAGGATGCAACTATAAAGTTGCGAAACGTCGACAATTTAATAAAAGTCTTTTGTTTTTTCACTTGATCCTAATCCCAAATAATACACCATTCTAACATAACAAGAGGATCGTTAACGAAAACCATTTAGAATCTTAAGATCTGGAAAATATCTGCAAACCAAGGGAGTAGGTAAAGACTGATAATATAGGTTTCAGGTAGGATATAGAATCTATATATGTGTTCTGAGGATGCAATAATAAAGTTGTGAAACGTCGACTATTTAAAGGCAGACTTTTGTTTTTTTTACTGGATCCTAATCCCAAATAATATACTACTCTAACATAACAACAAGAGGGTTGTTAATGAAAACCATATAGAAACTTAATATCTGGGAAATATATGCGGACCAACGGAGTAGGTAGAGACTGATAATATGGGTTTCATGCAGGATATAGGATCTATATATGTGTCCTGAGGATGCAACAAAGTTTCGAAACGTCGACAATTTAATAAGAGTCTTTTGTTTTTTTACTGTACCTATCTTAATCCCAAATTACACACCATTCTAACAAAACTTTTTTAACATTGTTCTCCATAATGGATTTTTACCAAAATATTACCAGGGCATTCCCATATACTCCTTAATTTTTGGTCAAAATGTTAAGTCAAACGGGTAAGTAGTATTTAAGCTATGCCGCGAACTGACTGACATCTAGGGACGTTAAAACGTGAAGATATGTAAAACCTGATAAGATGATTTTTTCACGATTACAAACATTTTATTTGGCCACCATTTTGTTCCGCCACCTTGAATTAGTAACACAATTTTACTAGTTGATCCCTATACCACAGAATTTGAAATCAATCTATTGAGTCGTTTTTTCGGGCTGAATTTTTAAATATTTTAATATAGCACCATTTTGTTCCGCTATCTTAGATTCGTATTAAAATGTTATCAGTTGATCGCAACATAATACTTGATGTTTATGCAAAATTTGAAATAAATTGGATAAGTAGATTTTTCATAATAATTTTTTAACATTTCACTAGATCGTCATTTTGTTCTGCCTTGCTGGATTTTCACCTAAATATTACTAGATCATCCCCATATGACTCTTAATTGTAGGTCAAAACTTGAAGTCAATCAGGTTAGTTTTTAAGCTATTCCACAACAGACAGACAGACGGGCCGACGGAATTGATAAAACATATTTTTTGGCATCTATAGGGACGCTAAAACGTGAAGATATATAAAACCTGAAAGGGTGACTTGTTTACGATTGCAAACATTTTATTTGACCGCCATCTTGTTTGAATACCTCGAATTAGTACCACAATTTTACTAGTTGACCCTATATGACAATTATTAGCTATGGCCCACAATTTGAATTCAGTCCGTTAAGTAGTTTTTTTAGGCTGAATTTTCGAATATTTTATCAAGCCGCCATTTTGTTTCACCATCTTGGATTCGTATCAAAATTTTACTAGTCGATTCCAACATAATACTTTGATGTTTGTGCAAAATTTGAGATAAATTGGATCAGTAGCTTTTTAATATTAATTTTTTTAACATTTCACTAGGCCACCATTTTGTTTCGCCAAATTGGAGTTTTACCAAAATATTACCCGGTCATCTCCATATGACTCTTAATTTTTGAAGTCAATCGGGTAAGTAGTATTTAAGCTATGCCGCGAACTGACAGACAAGCAGGCGGACCGACGGAATTGATAAATTGAGGGACGTTAAAACGTGAAGATATGTAAAACCTGAATTTGAAGTCAAACCATTAAGCAGTTTTATCAGGTCAAATGTCTAAATATTTTATTAAGCCGCCATTTTGTTCCACCATCTTAGAGTCGTACCAAAATGTTACCAGTTGATTCCAATATGATACTTGACATTTTCGCAAAATTTGAGATAAATTCGATAAGCAGTTCTTAATAATTATTTAATATATTTTAGATTTTTACCAAAATGTTACCAGGTCATCCCCATATCACCCTTAATTTTTGACCAAAATTTGAAGTCAATCGCATAAGTAGTTTTTAAGCGATGCCGTGAACAGACAGACAGCTAGATCGAAGGATTTCAGAAAACATGTTTTCGGTATCTGGACCCTGAAACGTGAAGATCTGAAAAAATCTCGGAAGGTGATTTTTTCACGATTACAATGCTTCTTTTTAGGAGGGAAGTAACATAATATATTGCTTCAAAGAAAATTCAATTTGCGAAATGCATGCAATGCACTTATTTATCTTGCACACTTAACATATCTGTTTTGAATAATGCTGTTGAATGCTTAGATTACTCAGGAACCTATATTTTAAAATGCATAAATAAGCACCATTTACACAAATCAAATTAGAACAAATTTACATGCTTAACTTGGCAAAAAAAATGGAAAATGTTTCATTGACTCTAACAATTTATTTTTTGACTTAAAAAAGTTTAAACATTATACTAGTGCTTCAAGTATTTGTTTTCGTATAAAAGCTGTTTTTACCTTTTAAATTGTTAAAAAATGGTTTATTTTAAATCTTACAAGATCTTTCAGATTTTCTCGTTTCAGGGTCCCTAGATGCCGAAAAACATGTTTTCTGAATTCCGTCGGTTTGTCTGTGTGTATGTCTGCCTGTTCGCGGCATCGCTAAAAGACTACTTACCCGATTGACTCTAAATTTTAGTAAAATATTAAGGATCATATGGAGATGACCTGGTAATATTTTGGTATAAATCCAATACGGCAAAACAAAATCGCGGCCTAATGAAATGTTAAAAAAATTATTATTAAAAATCTACTTATCCAATTTAAATCAAATTTATTATTATTATATTTAAGTATTATGTTCGAATCAACTGGTAAAATTTTTGTATGAATCCAAGATGGCGGCTTAAACAAATATTTAAAAATTCAGCCTGAAAACCTTCAAATTGTGTGCCGTAACTAATTGTGGTATAAGGAGTCAACTAGTAAAATGGTGATAACAACCAAAATGTATGTAATCGTGAAAAAATCACTGTCTTAGGTTTTACATATCTTCACGTTTTAGCTTCCCTAGATGAAAAAACTATGTTTCATCAAATCCGTGGGTTCGTCTGTTGGTCTGTCTGACAGTTCGTGGCATAGCTTATAAACTAATTATCAGATTGACTTCAAATTTTATTCAAAAATTAAGGTTCATATGGAGATGACCTGGTAATATTTTGGTAAAAATCCAATAAGCCGGAATAATGTAAAAAAATATTACTAAAAAACTAATTATCCAGTTTACATAGAAATGAACTGATAACATTTTGATATGAATTCAATTTAACATAACAAATAACAGCAATATTTGAAAAATTAGCCTGAAAATACTACAATACATATACAACAACTGGACCGGATTTAATTCCTGCTTTTCTTATTCATGATTGCAAATTAGTCTTGTTAAAGCCCCTTCTGTTTATTTTTAACTTATGTTTACAACAACACATGATACCACAGCTTTGGAAAGTTTCTAGGGTTTGTCCAGTGTACAAAAAAGGTGACAGAAATGGAATCTTACACTACAGATCGCTGTCCATTATCTGTAATATTTGTAAAGTATTTGAAATCTTGCTGCTTGATTCTCTTTTTCCTCTTGTTAAAGAACTCATACTACCTCAACAGCATGGATTTTTTAAGGGAAGATCAACAATTACCAATTTGCTTTGTATTTCGCATGATATAGCCGAATCAATTGATGCAGGCAGTCAAACAGACGTAATATACTTCGATTTTTCGAAAGCGTTTGACCGAATTGATCATAAAATTTTACTTACTAAACTTAAAAATACTGGATTCTCTAACAGATTAATAAAACTCTTCAGTTCGTATTATCGGGATGTCAACAGTATGTCGCCCTCAATGGACATACTTCTAGCAAATACGTTGCAGTTTCTGGTGTACCTCAAGGATCTGTACTGGGACCGCTATTTTTTATCCTTTTTATCAACGATATTGCTTGTGACCTAAACGTAAAATTTTTAATGTATGCTGATGATATCAAAATTTATACCAATATCAGTGGGATTGCTGATTGCATTGAGCTACAAAAGGGTCTGGATATTATAAATAATTGGTGTTTTACTAACAACTTAATGCTTAATATAGGGAAATGCAATGTAATATCATTTTCTAATAAACTGTCAATTTGTAAATATGACTATTCCGTAGCAGATAAGGCTATTTCTCGGTGTGACTCATTTCGCGATCTCGGAGTTTTATTTGATTCAAAACTCTCATTCGTTCCTCACATGAATATTATTACTGCCGAAGCCTCCAGAATGTATGGATTCATTTTACGCTGTACGAGGGACTTTAAAAACATCAGTGTACTAAAGCTATTGTACAATTCTTACGTCCGCTCAAAACTGGAATACGGCTCAATAATTTGGGGACCTGAGTACAATACACACATAGAGAGTCTAGAAAGAATACAACGTGGATTTTTAAAATATGCTTGTTTTTTGAACGACGGTATATTACCCCACCAGGGCTACCCGCATGAGCAGCTGCTTAACAACTTAGAATATGATTCCCTAAAAAAACGTCGTGACTACCACCGTTTAATTACATTAGTTAAATTGCTTAATTATAAAATCGATTGTTCATATATACTAGGAAAACTGAATTTTTGTGTACCTCGTTTAAACTCACGACAACATAATTTATTCTATTTGCCTAAACCGCGCACAAACACTCTAAAATTTTCACCTCTGTATTTAATGTGTGATAAATATAACAAGAGCTATCACTTGGATTTTTCCATAGCTGATGCTTCTGATGTGCGGCGATCGCTATTGCGTTGACATTATTTCCACATATAGACGCATGTTGTAGTTTTTAGTTTTAGTTTTAACTTAAGTTTTTTCATCTTCTTTGTTTTTCTTGATTATGTTATATAATATTATATTATAATTATAAGTGCTTGCCCTGCTTTGTAATTGGGACTTTGTCCTGTAAAGCAGGTATTTGTAAATAAATAAATAAATAAATAAATATTTTTGTGCAAGAATTAAGTGTAATATAGAGATAAACTGGTAAAGTTGTGGTACGAATTTAAGATGGCGAAACAAAATGGCGGCCAAATAAAATATTTAACAAATCAACGTAAAAAAATCTTGTTCAATTGACTTTAATTTTTTCAGAGAAATTAAATGTGAAAATGGGATAAACTGGAAGGAATTCAATATGACGTATGAAAATAGCGGTATGTTTAAATTATGCCCAAAAGTCAATCAAAATGGCGCCCAATAAAAATGTTTGAAAAAACAGTATGTGTAACACATATATACTGTAACTATGTACTGCACTAAATTGAGTCACACTTCACTATTCCGAATAAATAGAAAAAATCATAACGATGGAAGTTCCAGGTAAAGGAAATTTAACCATTTTTTTTATTAGTATTTAGTTTTGTAATAATCAAATAAACGCTACAAAAGTGCCTTTTTATAATTACATTTTTAAAATTCGGCAATTTTATGGCAGGCCAGTAACGGGTAAGAAGTCAAAGTCTATAGGTACAGGGCCAATTACTATGATTTTTTCATTCATGACGAAAAACACGTAATATTCTTTTAAATAGTAAATATCATAAAAAGTTTATCGGTTCTCGTATATTTCTTACAAATTAACTTATTTATTTTTTTATATTAACAAAACCGAGTTTTTCCCTTAGGATAATCGCCGCAACATTCCTTAAGGTCTCAATAATTGCACTGTTTACGCTATATTGTGAACAAGCCATGCACATATTTATATGGAACTTATAGCATCAAAACTTAAATCTACACCAAATTTGAAACCGCTTCAATTTTTTTACTCTCCACACTTTTTGATTACACTTATAAATTGCAAGGATATACCCAGCGCGAAATTTTCTTTAGACCAGATTATGCATCTCGCTAACCTGAATGACGCGTGCCATTCTTCAATCTTATTTGCTATACTATACTGACAAAAAAGTGGTGGTCGACAAGTGATGAGTAGGGTTCATCTCTGGGAATCTCGGAGGCTCGCTGCAAGGTTTTGGGATGAAAGTATTTTAATTTTAAGCTGTACTCACCCACTATTTTAATGTTTTCAGTATATAAGCTCCCGTACTTGACTTTAGTAATCAGATCATTGCAGCTTCTTCAAAACGAAGTTAAATATATTTTTTAAAAATCTAGTGCAACATGAAGGTAGGAAAAATTGTGTAAAGTGTTTTGCTGTGGATTTGTGATTTTTGTTAAATCTGTGGAAGCTTATTGGATTTTAAACAAATTGTGACCCAGGTCAAAATAATTCTTATTTATGTTGAACATGATTCATTCATATAATTGGCTTTTCCAGTTAACGAATTTTAATATAATATTTTTTATTTTGTTATTTCTTATTTTTTTTAACGTGTTTTAATACCATGTTCAGGGTATTTAAAAATAAATTGTGCTATTAAGTTAAAGTAAGGTATTTCAGTTAAAAAAAGAGAAAAATACAACTCATATTTTATTTATTTCAAATGCTTCTGAAATATGTGGGAAAATATTTCAAAGTTTGAACCAAAAATATTTAACCCACAATAATAGCAGACATAAATGATGAAACCCTAATTTGAAAATCAAAATGTTTTATAACCTATAAGAATAAGAATTATTAAATTATTCTCGTTGGAATATGAACAAAGACATCTTCTTAAAACAATCAAATAAAGTTACATTCTTCCATTGAAAGAAATATAAAGCATTAAAAAAATCTCTGTCCCCTATTTTTTCATTTTGCTTTTTATTTAATTCAGATATTTAAAATAAACAGATAATAAAAATACATTTATCCTTCGGACATTTAAATTACTTTTCATATTAACCTCGCTCCACGTGACTATTTTTAATTATAGGTATTTAAAACTGATTTTTTTTAAATCTTTTTTAAAATTCTAGGAACTTCCCTGGAAAAGGTTTTCTGTGAGTGGTGGAATTCCTCTTATTGAATAGATATTTTGAGCATGTGCAAAAAACAATGTGTGAAAATTTATAAGTTTAATTCACATATCTAACAATCATTCAGATTGAAAAAATTAGTTTTTATCTCCACAACTTTTTTGTTCAAATCTAACATACCTACATACGACATTCATTCACTTACCATATTTGCTTAAAGAAATACTTCTTCGATACCATTGTTTATCATTTTTTAATTATTTTGTTATTATTTGTTATGTTTAATTCCCATCTCTATATAACTCTTAATTTTTGACCAATATTTCAAGAAAAATAAATAAGTAGTTTTTGAGCTATGCTGCGAACAGACAGACAGAGCGACGAAACTGAGAAAACATTCAGCTTCAGTTTATCGACCCTGAAACGTATAGATCTGGATGGTATTTTTTTGTGATTGCAATACTTCCCTCTTACGGGGGGTTGTAAAAATATTAAATTTCATTCTTCACTACATTGTTAATAATGTATGCAAAAAGTATTTCCAACTATGAGTAGAAAACGAGCGAAAAAAAAAATTAAAACGAAAAAACGTTTTTAGTTTACATTTTCTACGTCTGTACATTAAACATCCTGAAAGTTTCGGCCATTGCAATTCAATTGTCCAACATAGTTTGTGGTTTTTATGTATTATATAATATAAAATGATGGGAATTCCTCTCGATTTATTTGGTCATTTAAAGTATCTTAAGTGTTATTTAAATGTCAAGCTCCTCTGGTCATTAAAAAAACTACGGCTGAGCTGAAATTAAGTCACTATACAATTTTACAAAAACAAAAAATAAAACCTGGTTAATAAAAATTCTTTCAGAGATGATCTTTCAAATATACAAGGCTATGAGCAAGTCATCCTTTGAGTCTTTTTTCAGTCAGTTTGCTATATTAAACTGTAAAAATTGGTCTTCCTCAAACGATGGTTAAGGTTCGTCTCTGGAGTTTTCTGTAAGGTTTTAATTGGAAGATGGTCTACCTCTACTTAACTCGCTATTTTAGGATTTAAATATATAGACACTTAGCTTTGGTAATCAATATCGCCAATTACAACATTTGCTGTATTAAACTGAAAAATAAGTGGTGGTCGACAAGTGATGAGTAGGGTTCATCTCTGGGAATCTCGAAGGCTCGTTGCAAAGTTTTGCGATGAAAGTATTTTAATTTTAAGCTCTACTCACCCACTATTTTAAATTCAGTATATAAGCTCCCGTGCTTGACTTTAGTAATCAGATCATCCTAGCTTCTTCACAACGAAGTTAAATATATTTTTAAAAAATCTAGTGCAACATGAAGGTAGGAAAAATCGTGAAAAGTGTTTTATGGAAGTTTAAACAAACTGTGACCCAGGTCAAAATTATTCTTATTTATTCATATAATTGGTTTTTCAAGTTAACGCATTTTAATGTAATATTTTTTATTTAGTTATTACTTATTTTTTTTAACGTAGTTTAATCCCATCTTCTGGATATTTACAGAGATATTGTGCTATAAAGTATTTTTCGAAAGAGATGAAAGTTATTTCAATTAATAAAGAGAACAATAGATCGCATATTCAAGTTTATAATTTATATTTGACTGATCACAATTATTTATCTAATAAGAGCTTTTAATCAGCATAACGTATAAACCGCAACAAAAAATTAATTCAAAAAATACAATCCGAAAAATTGATTTTGAAGGAGAAGATTAAATCAGTAAATAAGCCACAATCATTTTCCTTCAAAATATTAAACCCTATCAAGATCAGACCAATAATTATAGCTATCTCTTTTAAATAATGCTGCTAAATGATCAAATTTTTCACGAACCTGTATTTCAAAATGCACAAAGAAGCACAATTTACCCAAATCAAATTCGAACAATACTACATCCTTAACTTGTTAAAAAAAATGGAAAATGCTTTATTGGCTCTAAGAGTTTATTTTTTGACTTAAAAAAAGTTTAAACACTTATTAGTTTTTCAAATATTTATTGTCATTTAAAAAGTGTTTTTACTTTTTAGTTCTACTGCCTATTTTTAAATTGTACTCTTTACTATGGAATAATCAAATAAACGCAAAAAAATCCCGCAGTGCCTTTTTAAAATTCAGCAATTTTATGTCAGTCCAGTAACTGATAAAAAGCCAATGTCTATAGGCATACAGCCAATTGCTTTGATTTTTTACTGGTAACAGAAAACATAATATTCTTTTAAATAGTAAATATCATAACATATTTATTGTTGCATATATAGGTTCTTTGATAAATTCGCTACATATCAACGTATTTACTTTTTTATATTAATAAAACCGAATTTTTCCTTTGGGATAATTTTCGGAAAATGAAAAGGGGTCAATAATTGTACTGTTTACGCTATATCCGGAACAACATATTTTTATGGAATTTATGGCATCAAAACTAAAATCTACACCAAATTTGAAAAATCTTTGACTTATTTACTCTCCACACTTTTTGATTGCACCTAACAACCAACTGCCAACGCGAAATTTTCCATGCATCTCGTTAAATATATTTTTAAAAAATCTGCGATTTGTGTTTTTGTTAATTTGTCAAATTTAGAAAATTATGCATCTCGTTAATCTGAATGACGATGACGTGTGCAATTCTTCAATCTTATTTGCTATACTAAACTAACAAAAATGTGGTGGTCGACAAGTGATGAGTAGGGTTCATCTCTGGGAATTTCGGAGGCTCGCTGCGAGGTTTTGGGATGAAAGTATTTTAATTTTAAGTTCTACTCACCCACTATTTTAATGTTTTCAGTATATAAGCTCCCGTACTGGACTTTAGTAATCAGATCATCGCAGCTTCTTCACAAAGAAGTTTAAAATATTTTTAAAAAAATCAAGTGCAACATGAAGGTAGGAAAAATTGTGTAAAGTGTTTACTACTTTTGAATAATCAATAATTTGTGTTCAAATTATTAAAAATCAAGCTCTCGCTATGAATGACGCGTGCCATTCTTCAATTTTATTTGCTGCTGTGGATTTTAAACAAATTGTAACCCAGGTCAAAATGATTCTTATTTATGTTGAAAATGATTTATTCATATAATTGGTTTTTCAAGTTATGAATTTTAATGTAATTTTTTTTATTTTGTTATTACTTTTTTTAACGTGATTTAATACCATGTTCTCGGAGTTTAAAAAGAAATTGTTCTATTAAGTGTTTTTCGAAACAGAAGAAAGTTATTTCAGTTAAGAAAACAGAAAAATACAATGCATATTTTATTTATTCGGAATCTTTTTGGAAAATGTGGAAAAATATTTCAAAGTATAACCCAAAATTATTTTAACCTACAATAGTAGCAGACATAAATGATGAAACCCGGATTTGAAAATCAAAATGTTTTACAACCTATAAGAATTAATTAAATCATTCTCGTTGGAATATGAACAAAGACATCTCTTAAAACAATCTAATAAAGTTACATTTTTCCATAGAAAAATATAAACAACTAAAAAAATCTCTTTTTCCAATTTTTTCATTTTGTTTTTTATTTCATTTACATATCTGAACTAAAGAGATAATAAAAATACATTCATCATTCGGACATGTGGATACTTTTAATTATAGGTATTTGTAGTATGTGTGTGATAGAATTCGGTTTCTTGTATAAATATTTTGAGCATGTGCAAAAAAACAATTTATGAAAACACATAAGTTTTACTCACATGTCTAACAATCCTTCAGATTGAAAAAATTAGTTTTCATCTCCACAACTTTTTTGTCCAAATCTAACATACATACATACAACATTCATTCACTTACCATATTTGCTTAAAGAAATACTTCTTCGATACCATTGTGTATCATTTTTAATTATTTTATTATTATTATTTGTTATTTTTTGTTCCTGTCCCTATAACTCTTGCTTCGATACCATTGTGTATCATTTTTTAATTAATTTATTATTATTATTATTATTTCTTATTTTTCATTTCCATCTCTATATAACTCTTCATTTTTAAGCAATATTTCAAGTAAAACAATTAATTAGTTTTTGAGCTATGCTGCGAGCAGACAGACAGAGCGACAAAAATAAGAAAATATTTCTTTCAGCATCTATCGACCCTGGTATAGATCTGAAAACATTTCGGATAGGATTTTTTTTGCGATTGCAATATTTGTCTCTTACGGGGGCAGTAAAAATATTAAATTTCATTCTTCACTACAGTGAAAAAGTATTTCCAACTATGAGTAGAAATCGAGCGAAAAAAATTAAAACGAAAAAACGTTTTGTTAACATTTTCTACGTCTATACATTACATATCCTGATATTTGCGCGTCATTGCAATTCAGTTGTCCAACATAGTTTGTGGTTTTTATGTATTAGATAATATAGAATGATGGGAATTCCTCTCGATTTATTTGGTCGTTTAAAGTATTTTGAGTGTTATTCTAATGTCAGGCTCTGGTCATTATAAAACTATGGCTAAACTGAAATTAAGTCACTATACAAAAGCAAAAAATAAAACCTGGTTTATAAAAATTCTTTCAAAGATGATCTTTCAAATATACAAGGCTATGAGCATGTCATTCTTTCAGTCTCTTTTGCTATATTAAACTGTAAAAAAATGGTTTTCGTCAAACGATGGATAGGGTTCGTCTTTGGAATTTTGAAGTCTTTCTGTAATGTTTTTAATTGGAAGATGTTCTACCTCTACTTAACTTGCTATTTTAGGATTTAAATAGATAGACACTTGGCTTTGATAATCAATATCGCCAATTACAACATTTGCTGTACTAAACTGAAAAATAAGTGGTGGTCGACAAGTGATGAGTAGGGTTCATCTCTGGGAATCTCGGAGGCTCGCTGCAAGGTTTTGATTTTAGTAATCAGATCATCGTAGCTTATTCACAACGAAATTGAATACATTTTTTAGAAATCTAGTGCAACATGAAGGTAGGAAAAATCGTGAAAAACGTTTGTCTGTGAATTTGTGTTTTTTACTAAATATGTGGAAGTTTATTGGATTTGAAACAAATTGTGACGCAGGTCAAAATGATTTTTATTTATGTTGAATATGATTTAATTCGATGTTTATTGTCTTGTTTTGTTATTACTTGTTTTTTAATGTGATTTAATACTATGTTCAGGGTATATAAAAATAAATGGTGCTATGAAGTATTTTTTGGAAGAGAAGAAAATATATTTCAATTCAAACTAAAAAAATACATGGCATGTTTTACTTGCTGCTCTTAAAATATATAGAAAAATCATTCAAAATATATTTCAGACATGTCTTTGGAATAATAGCATAAATAAATTATGAGCAACCTAGAGAACCTTATACCTATAATAATTAATTAAATTAATCCCGTGGTAATATGAACGGGAACATCTTCTTAAATCAAATAGTATCGTATACATAGAGCACAGAAATTACGTACGATAGAGTTTGATACTATGAGTTTAATATAATAAGATTATTTCATAATGTTTTCAACGAAAAATATTTAAGGACTAAACTTCGGACAACTTCGCTCCTCGTGGGTATTTTTAATTATAGTTATTTGTAGTTCCCTAAATAAAACTGTTTTTTTTAACCTAAAATTAGTTTTGTTTGTTCAAATTTTCAGAAAAAAAAAATTAAATTTCATTCAACACACTGTTAATAATGTATGTAACATATATTTCTGACTGTATACGCTGAACACCGTGAAGTTTTCGCCTCGTTATATTTCAGTTGTCCAACATAGTCTGTGATATTTATGTTTTTTTTTGTATTAGGTAATAAATTAAAATTTTCGTCTTTTTAAACATTCTCATTTATTTATGTCACATAAAATTAATTTATTTGGCTGTTTAAACTATCTTAAGTGATATTTAAATGTCAAGCTCCAGGCATTATCCAGCCATTAAAAAGCCTAGGGGTAATTTGAAATTCAGACACTATTCTATTTACTAAAGCAAAAAATAAAATTTAACCAACAATCAGTCTTGAAGAAATGATTTTTGAAATATGCAAGGCTAAGCGCATATCAATATTTCAGTCTTGTTTGCTATAACGAGCTATACAAATTTTTAGAGGCGAATGATTTTTAATCTAATTATTTTTAGCTTACTACATTGATAATAGAATATGCAAAAAATAGTTTTAACCATAAGTATTTGCAAAAAAAAACTGGTTTGAAAGTATGTTGTGGTAATACTTTTTCTAAGTAAACGGTAAATATCCTAAATTTATCGTCTCGTGTTTCAGTTGCCCAACATAACCTGTGGATTTTTATGTTTTAATAATAATTTTCTACTTCATTAAACTTTTTCAGATCTGTATGTCACACATCAAAGATGTGACTTCCCCTTGATTTATTTGGTCACCTAAAATCTTTTAAGTGTTATTTAAATGCCAAGGTCGAGTCACTGGCTTTCCTATAAAGACAATGCTCCAGTCTCTGGCACTTAAACAATCTACGACTAATTTGAAATTCATTTACTAATCGATTTACTAAAACAAAAAACAAAACTTAATTAACAATAAAATAAATGTATATGAAAGTCTTTAATTTAACTTCAAATATAGATACAACGCTAAGCTAAATTGCGCATGTCATTCTTTACACCTTATCTGCTATATTATACTGTAAAAAATGATGGTTGTCAAACGATGAGTAGCGCTGGTCTCTGGAAATGCTGGATGTTTGTTTTAAGGCTTTAGTTGAAAGCTGCTTTACTCACCTCATAATTAGTGATTTAAATATAGACTAGGGCACTTGGCTTTGGTAATCAGTTATCATCGTAGCTTCTTTGCAACAAAATGGAATACATTTTAAAAATATTATGGGAAGTTAATAGAATAAAATGAAACCTAATCAGTTCAGTGGAAGTTTAGGTTAAAACAAAAATAAATATTTTCTAAACTAGGAAATATAACACCACTTTTTCCAAAGTATCTTAAAGATAATGTAAATGTATAAATCAAATTACATATGTGGATTTAAGGAGCAATATTTTTAATTCTTTATTATTGTATAACTGTACTCTATAAATTTTAAGCACTTCAGTAAGCTAAGAATTAAAATACTTTAAGTAATATTTGGTCTTAATTTGTACAATATTGGCTTATTAGGTTGTGGCTACATAAGTATTATATTTATTTATTGCCTCTTAGGTAAGGGTTCATAATAAGAATTTGCAATACAGTAAGCGTTAATTGATATTCGCAATTGTGTCATAACGACCAGCCAAAAAACAAATCTGCCAAAAACAGGTAAAATTCTACAAGTTGTCCCACATAATACAAGTACATACGCAACATGCATAATGTGTTGTGCTTTACATAATTATGAGATGCAAATACATCGATGCACTTTCAAATATTTTAATAACAATTAATAATAACAACACCGCCGTCACAATATTAGCCATTGTAGGATAGTAGAATGTACTAGTACTATTTTGGGCATACTCGTAATATGGGTGTATGAATGGAAAACCGGAGCCCATTATATTTTGCAACTATTTGTTTTATGTTCTTAAAATAATATCCTCCGAGACCTTTTGACCTCCTTAAAATATGTTAAGTTTATTTACTAAACAAGGAATATACCTACAATCATAATAGACCCTTACATAACTCCAAATATAATTATTTGTATTATTCACGTCTTTAGATGTGTTTCCTGCAACTATCAAAACTCTTTTAGTAAATAATCTTACAACTGAAAGAAAAGTTTATTAATTTCACTTATATTGTCCTCTTGTTCTATCCTAAATCATCTTTATAGTCAACTATTCCCTAAAATGTTTATTTGCTATAATTTTAACTTCGGAAATAAATACGTTTTCGATTTCAGATATTCAATTTAACTCTAAAAGTTTTGGTTACTACCCATTGCACTGCGAAAGCTAAAAAAGCAAATAGAAAATCTAGTTAATAAAAAAAAAATAAATATTTTGACAGTGAAGAATAGGATCTTCAATAATAAATTATTCAGAAGTTATGGAGAATCATTCAATTTTTATGTATTTTTCCCACATTTAAGTTAAAAGTTGTATTCATATAGGTAATAAAATGCAGAAATAATGAATGTGCTCTAGTCATGTATGCAATGTATCTTTTTTTCAGATCTCAGCTTTAATCCTCGCGACCTTCTCCTTAGCCCTAGCCGAACCTCCGGTACCTTCTAGTGAATACCTTCCAGCTAACCAATACCTGCCTCCTCAAAGGCAATATTTGCCTCCTCAAAACCAATACCTACCACCTGCCACTACTCCCACACCTAAGTATCTTCCCCCATCTACATCATATGGAACTCCATCTCAAACTTTAGCTGTAATCAGACCCAGTGCTCAATATGGAGCTCCTACTAAGAGCTATGTTCCACCCAGCACTAGCTACGGCACTCCAAGTTCTACATACGGAGCACCAAGCAAAGCATATGGAGCACCTAGCAGAACCTATGGAGCACCAAGCAGTGCGTATGGAGCACCAAGCAGCGTGTATGGAGCACCAAGCAGCACTTATGGCACCCCAAGTAGCACTTATGGTGCCCCAAGCAGTTCTCCAAGTAGCACATATGGTGCACCCAGCAGCGGTTCCGGAGCACCAAGTTCCAGTTATGGAGCGCCTAGCGACGTTTATGGAGCTCCTTATGGTAGAGGCGGATATGAAGAACGATCGGTAAGAAAAAGACATAAAAGCAGTAAAAAGATTAAGTTAGTTAGCCATATGGAACAAAGGACCTAGAACATAGTGTAATTAGGTTCATCAGTACTTTAAACCCTTGATCATTAAGTTCACTTTTAGGTCAAATTTGTCTATAAGAATGATACTTTTCATTTAGTCTTATGTATAGAAACTTGTAATACATTTTTAAAATGTTACTACATCAATATATATCTAGACGTTTAGCAACAACAAAGAAGAGAAAGAGAACTAATAAACCATTCCTTTCTTTAACATACCAGACATTAGGAAGATTTCTTTAATCAATAAGATGGATGTCCGTCTAATAATCTCAAACCAACTAGCTTTAGACTGGATGGAAATACACTATTATAAGGTTGATAAAAATTGCAAACAGTTTAATTATGTTTTAATGTAGCTCAGCGGCGCTAAGGAAAATAATTTCAGTTTCAGAAATACAAGAATTGTATCAAGAAAGCTCAATCTCAATCTAATTTATTCTAACAGCTCTGAATAATTTATTCAAAACAACAAACTGGTTAGTAAAAACAATAAAATGAAATCTGGCGACGATATTAGACTGATAGCTAACGGACGAAAGGAACATTCCAGAAATCATTTTTACAGTTATGTTGACGATAGTAATCTCCACTCCAACATAGAATTTCCCAGACTTGTTTCCAAGACTGAGCTTTGGATATTGGACATAGGTGATACAATTGTAGAGTTGCGTAGCAGGCAACATTAGCAAGTTTAACGTCACTAATATATTCAAATTCAAAAAAATATTTATTGTGTAAAATTCAGCATAAGAAACTTACAATAAAAGCACAAATATACACAAAATGACAAGGTTCACTGTCCCAATGATCTCTGTAACCTAGCCCTACTGTTAAAGTCATCAATTATAAACTAGATATATAAGCAAAAACAGTTATTAAAACAAATTAAAATCACGACTTATTATCATAGGCAACAGAATTTCCTGCTTCAATCTTTCTTTTAAAGTTGCCTTTGTTACATTCGGTAGATTTTTCAATGCATTAGTGATAAACGGAGCCAGAAATGAAAAACTGGATTGAAAAGCCATGGTTTTATGAGACGGAGTATTAAGAGTTTCGCGCAGCATTTTTTTAGTGTCTCTATAAAGCGACAGACATCCGAAACACGACTCTCAAAATTCAATCTTGAATCAATTGCGAGCCCTGGATTCTTAATAGACTGGCTGAACTCGATCACCTGTCCATCCACCAGAAGCTCAAGATCACCGACCTTTTCGAGGTGATAGCTTGAACCTATCAACATGTGCTGACTCTTCGATGCATTCAACACAAGTCCGTTATCCCTTATCCATTGTTTAGTATTGTGAACGTCTTCATTAATTATATTTCTTGCCCGATCCTTCATTAGGTGAAAAATCAAATGAGAGCTAAATATCATCAGCATAAAGATGGATGTAGCAAGATTTAGGACTGAGCCCTGCAGAACTCCAGAGTCAATTTATCAGAGACATCAATATTAAGTCTACTATCTCACAATACCCACATTTTTCAAATTAAGAATTAAACCCTTGAATCCTAAGATTCCTGTAACCAAGTTGTTATCGCTTTGAACAGGACATTCGCTATTATGATCACATTGCATCAATTTATATATCACACATCAGACCCACCTTGAGTATTGTTCTGATATGTGAGAAGCAGCCTCTCCTTCAACTCTTAACAGACTTAAGTCAGACCAGAGAATAGATATTTGTCTCATTGAGGATCCAAACATTAAATGAGCATCAAACCCACATGTATCCCTCCGCCTTTCAACTACAAAGGTTAAGGATCTCTCATGTAATTCAAATTCAAATTCAAAACTTTTTATTTGCCTTATAAGACATACAAATAATTGAAATACAGAATATTAGAAATAAATTGAAATACAAAATATTGGAATGTAAAAATTTAACAAACAACAAAGAATATAAAAAATTAAATTTCATGTTTATAGGCAAACAGGGTCTGCATAGCGATTTTAATAACCGTTGCACAGACTCAGACGCTTTCCGAGTCAGTGTAATGCAGCCCTTAGAAAATTGAAAAATATCAACGAGATTAATAATTTATAAATAATAATGAGATTTAAAACTAATCTTATTATTAAAAAGTGAATATTAAGAATGAAGTGTGAGAACAAAAACAAACAAAAACAATATCAATATGTTATAGTTATACAGCGGACACCAGGGGGCTCAGAATGCAGGAAGCATGCGCGGGCGGACACTTGAGAGGACGTGCCTAATATTATAGTTATTATTAGTCTATTATTTGTTAAAAACTGGGCGAGTGCAGCAAACAAAAATATAATTAAAAAATATGAATGAATTAATATATAAAAATCAGTATGAATGAAGAGGTGCTTGTCAATAACTAATCAAATAAATAAGCAATAATAGTATTCACGGAATGCAAAATTTATCGGTTCAAATTAAATTAGGTTTGCGAATGCAACAACATATTTTTTATATGTGTCTTGAAGCTGCGTAACGGAAGTTGTTTCAGTTTTAATATAACTTATAAGAGAACACAATATTTACATCTCTGTAGATAACAGGAAACAAGCAAAATAACGTGGAACAGGAAGCAGAACTTAACTAGAAATAGGCTTAATTGATGAAACAAACAAAAATATGGAAGAGGAGGTCCAACAAAGAACCACAAAAGGAAACATTTTAAATGACTGTTTATTCGGAGGTACTTAAATTTTTTACGATAGGTTTTATTACTTCAGCTTCTTTATTCCATATGTCAAACCCTTTAAATTACTTTGAGAATGGTAGAAAATGTGATCCTATGTGTGGCAATCCTTTGTAGTAAGAATTTATCCCATCATTATCAGTGATATTGAAGATATTTTGAAGATTGACAATATAGTAATGGAAGGCGGTTGATAGTTAACTACTTCGTCTAATTATTAATCTTTAATTAAATAATAAGTTGTTTTTATGTGTCGTGAAAATATAAAAAAACATTAAAATATGGAAGATGGTAATATAATTAATTTTACAGCCTTTTATTAGGCCTAATGACAATAAACAAATATATTTTTTTCGTATGCTTAATAGGCGGACCGATGACGGCAGCAAGATAAGATAGGTACAACAAAATGGCTATAAGAAAAATTATTATTTACATTAACAGGGATGTGATCATCCGAAATGTAACGTCCGAAGAAGCTACTTACTCTGTAGCGAAATATGTTGTTAAAGTGATGTTAAGCAAATATAGGGGAAGTGTTTGTAAAAAATAGTTGTATTTTAACATTTTACATAATATTATTATAGATTTCCACCGAGTATCGGCTGACACAATCGCCCTGCTAATCTTGTCCTACCTGTTAGGTAAATATTTAATTTTCGGAATCGTAACCTAAAATCGTCTACCTAAAAACCAACTTTTTATACCTGTTTCGTCTGTATATCTTAGGGTCTCTGTTATACTGTCACCGTTGCTTGGACTAGAGGCACACATTTCCTAAAAGATTTGTTTTTCTAATTTTTTATACAGGAACCTGCCAACTACGAATTCGAATACCATGTACAAGATGCTGCATCCGGCAATGACTTTGGGCACAGAGAACAACGTCAAGGAGATGTAGCGCAAGGCAGATACTTTGTTCTTCTCCCTGACGGTCGTCTCCAAACGGTAGAGTACACCGCCGATGAGGGTGGCTACAAACCAAAAGTCAGTTATCAACAAGTTTCAACAGGCTATTCTGGTGGCGGATACCCAGCCAGCGCTGGAGGCTACCAATATTAAGAATAACGGTTTAGATTTAAATGTTATCTAATTGAAGAACATTGGAAACGCAGTAAAATTTATTACGTGATTTTTACGTTTCAATGGTTTTCAATAGCAACCAAAAATGTGCCTGATTACTTCCAGATATTGTATTTCTTAATAACTTAAGCTCGTGATGATTAGTTATAAATTGTTTCGAATGAAATTGTGATAAACTTTCATCTTTATAGATTTTTAATAATTACTCTTACGTTTTCTTTTTTGACTTCAGTTTTTAAAGCCAGTTCTTTATTGTCTATGTTTTTATGAAATGTCAAACTCATTTAGTTATTTAATAGCACATATATTAATTTTAACTCTCTAAAGATGGTTTTTTACACAAGGTGTATATTTTTAGTCATCATTACGCAACACATCATTTTTCATTTATATCATATAATAGAGTGTATATATTTATTATACATTGTAGTACCTTTTTGTCTTACAGTAAGTTGTATATAAGTAAAATACGATAAAAGCTTTAATATAACATATTATTTTTAAGTAATAATCGGATATACCTGATGAAGAAACGGACAACGAAATATGGACAGCGACTTGAGTTTTGTAACGCATGCTTTAACTTTTAAATTAAACTTAGAATCATATTGGTCCTTCAAATATTTTTTAAAAGTTTTGAAATGTTTTAAGCAAGTGTTTCAGAATTCAAATGATACTAGAGTTTATTTAATTGCCATATGTAGTAAATAGCTAGTTTTGTATTTGCATAAGTTCTATATTTTTGTAATAAACGTTTTTGCAATTATATCACTATTTTTCTTTCAAGATTTTTAAGCGAAACTAAGTAAAATTAACTTTGGAGCTATTTTTCAAATCACTATAAAAAATACCAAAAATCTAAAATTGGGCGTTTGGGTGGTTATTTCCAATTTATAATACATCAATGCATATACGGAGTACAACATTTTTTCCACACCTATACAGGGTGAACATACTACGAAATCAATCATGCATCTTTTTAAAGTAAAAAAAGTATATATATATATATATATATATATATATATATATATATATATATATATATATATATATATATATATATATATATATATATATATATATATACCCAAAAAGAATCTATAAGAGGCCATGGAATGGATAATATATGCTATTTGCGTAACTATAGTCTTAATTTTATTTTCTATTTATTTATTGCTAAATTTTAATTTTAAAACCATTATTGAAAAGTAATATTAGAAACAAACTTCTTGAGTAACATAGTTATCAACATAAATAACATATAACAACAGATAACATAACAACTTGGAAATAGAAAAAACAGGAAAAATTTAAAACAAATGACTATAATTGATTTTCCTCATACTGTCCGTTTTCTGCTATACACAGTGTATATCGCACATGTTTGCCACAGCGTTTCGGACGGCGTCACTATTTTTAAGACTAATAATTTCTTCAATTTTTGTTTTAATTGATTTACAGAATAATTGTTTCTATTTTTTACACTCTATCTTTCACGCTATGTCCTAGCTGAACGCGATTTCCGCGGTGCGGGCGTTGCGGGTATCGCTCGCATCGCTAAGCACAAGCGACAATCGCAATCAAGTCCGATGTAAAAACGATAAAGGCGACAACAGAACGCATTTTAGTTTAAGATGGCTCCGACAGAACTGGCACGTAAGATATTATTGACAGATAATATTTTGGGCAAGCTAAGAATTTTAAATAAAATTAAAAAAAGAGAAAAAGCAAACATGAAATTTACAAAGATAGACTGCATTTCGGAGAATTTCATCATCTGTATGCCCAGTTACGAGCAGATGAAAATGCCTTTCGGCAATACACTAGAATGATTCCGTCTACTTTTGACTATATAGTGGAGACAATACGCGATTCATGTTATCATTGTTCAACTAATTTTCAAGTGCCTATTTCAGTACAGGAAAGGCTTTTTCTAACCTTAAGGTAAGTACATAAAATCATACAAATGGATATTTTTTTATATTTATTAATAAAGTAAACTTACACAATGTTATTAATAATGCATGTGATCTGTTGAAAGAGATGTGTCATTATTTTGGATATACTGAAGGGACTGCAGGGGGTTAGAGTCTGAAACAGGACTTTGAAGTGACGTAGGGGACACTACTGATGAGGTGTCGTACGAGTAACTTGTATTTAATGACGTTACGGGGGAAGGATTCGTGTGAGAATAAACAGCATTACGTGAAGATGCTACAAGATGATTTTGTGAGTAGCTTGTAATAAGTGATGATGCAGCGGATGGATCTGTATTCGAAGGTAAAACGTTAGAAGCGCCGAACAGCGGATTGGTCATTTCTTCAATGATAATATTTTGAAACTTGCTCCTTATGCGTAGTTTTTGAATGGGATTCATTTGTTTGAAATAAGGCAGCAACGATTTAAAAAACATAAGGTCATCATCTTCTGGCTGGTTAAGGATTTCAAGTTTTTTAGATTCTATTTTTAAAAGCTGGCGTTCTACGGATTCATCTGATGCTTCTGTTCTTTTCTTCTTATAATGACGAGATGTAGATGTTCTAGAAGATGATTGCGTTTGTGTCTGTAAACCTTGATCACCGGTGAAATTGACTGAAACTGATGGCACACTTAGTGCTGCTGATGTTGGAGTCACTGTTGTTTCCATGTTTCGTGTGTTTTCACTTTCTTTGTCACTATCTAAAACAGTACCTATATTATCTTCATCTGATTCTTCCGTTGCCGTTTCAGTATTAGGCACAAATGTCTCTTGAGTATCTATATCTGATATATTTCCTTCTGTGTTTCTAGGTTTGATTGTATCTTTCAAAAAAAGGAGCGCAGAGAAAAATTGCCATTTTCCTGGATACTCAGGCGCAGCGTTACCTGATTTTGGGGTCGATATTTTTTTAAATTCTTTGGCAAACTGATCACGCAGATTCTTCCATTTCTTCCTTGCTTCTTCTTCTGGAAAAAAATGGTTTAAATTAAACCTTTCTAAAACAAATTTTTAAATTTAATTATCTGTTAATTATCAACAAATAAGTGTATGAATAAAGAAATTAAATATTGAATCCATTGTTTCAGGTATCTCTCAACTGGAATGGCGTTCAGACAGTTAGCCTTCTCCTTTCGGATATCAAAATCATCAGTTGCTTCTATCGTTATAGAGGTATGTCAGGCCATTTGGAATTCACTTCAAAAAAATCATATGCCAGTACCAAATACTGAAAATTTCCAGAACATTGCAAAAGATTTTTTCGATAAATGGGACTTTCCGAACTGTTTAGGTAGCATCGACGGAAAACACATACGAATAAAATGTCCATCTAAATCTGGAAGTATGTTCTATAACTACAAGCAATTTTATTCTGTGGTACTCATGGCTATTGTTGATGCTAAATACAGATTTACAATGATTAATGTAGGTGCATATGGCAAGGACAGTGAATCTGGTGTATTTTCCAATTCTGCAATTTACAGAAACCTTGCGAGTGGAAATATTAAGTTACCAGAATATACGCAATTACCACATTCGGACTTGAAGACTCCTTTCGTGTTTTTAGGAGATGAAGCTTTCCCTTTACGAACTTATTTGATGAGACCCTATCCCAGAAGGCGGCTTCAGGAAAATAGTACAGAGTCATACTTTAATTTTCGGCTTTCACGCGCTAGAATGACCGTAGAGTGTAGCTTTGGGATCAGTGCGGCTAGATTTAGAATTCTGTTGAAAGCTATAGAAACCAAAGTTGAAAATGCTGTTCACATTGTGAAAGCAGTTTGTATCTTACATAATATTATTTTAGATATGGAAAAAGATTTATTTATTAATGTTTCGGCAGCTGAAAACAACATAAAGGACATAATGCCTAGTTTAAATGCATCTAAGTCAAATAATCGTTCTGCCAGGGAAGCTGAAGTTGTAAGGAAAACTTTTACTCAGTATTTTTCTACAAATCAAATTTAAGTAACGCCACTGTTTAGTTTGTTTCAATTAATCCAATAAAAAAAATAAAATTAAAAATGTTTAACTTACTTGTTAATCCTGTGCTTTTGGCTACACATTCCCATTCCTTTTCTACTAAAACTCTGTCCTTGTAGCGTGCGTTCCATTTATTCCACAAAATATTCCTTTTAATAAGTACTTCCATTGTTCGTGATCAACGACAACTGCCAGCGATTCGCGGTTAGAAACAAACAATTTGATTTTTCAAACGACGCTTGCGATGCGACAACGCGAAATCGTAAAAATCGCGCCAACCCCGCAGCCAGTTCGGACAACGCGATTGTTTTCTTTGTGTTTTATATACTGCGACGATCGCGACATCTCCACCGCGTCGCCCGCACCGCGTAAATCGCGTTCACCTAGGACATAGCGTAAGTGTGCTCCATAAAAAACAATCTGTCGTCAAATGGGGTGCTCGCGGCTGCCAGGGAATCTCATTGTTACTATATATCTTCTCCACAGTGGTATGGAGCATTATTTAGTTGATATACTAAGACCACACGAATATGTCCAGCAGATCATTGAGCTTTTCCATAATTTGATTTCTTAAAAGGTTTCATGCCTTGGATATTCGGTATCAAATTTTCCTCCAGAATTTCAATATAGCTCTCAGCTGTTAAATTTTCATAAAAAAACGTGTAGCACTATATTCGTGCATTATGTAGGACACACCACACTTTGAATTCAAAACGACCTTGTGATGTTTGATCGACGGTATTGTGTGGATTTTTATTAGCCCAATACAAATTATTATGGCGATTGAATATTCCATCGCCAGATATGCGCACTTCATCTGTCCATATTACTTTTCTGAAGAAATTATTGTCTCTCCGGCAATTGTCCAAATACCATAAGAAAAATTGCCGTCTACATTCTGCGTCCTCTAGATGTAAAGTTTGAACCTTCCTATAGCAATACTGACGAAATGTGTGCTTCTTTAATATCTAAATTTGTTTTCTGTTGACGTCTATTTCGTCTCTAATCTGTCTCGAATATGAAGTTGGATTCGCTACAACATATGCGATTGTGTTGATTTCTTCTATTTTATCATTTTCCTTTCTATATGACTTTGGCGTTGGCTTCTGAAAGTACTCATGTAGCTTAAGATTTTTCTCCAGTCGTTTAAAAATATTGGCATGGGGCTGCCGTTTTTCCCGGCACTTTCTAAAATATAGTTCCGATCCAGCAACACTGTCTCTACTGGACTCAATGTAACATTTTATCATATTGTCCTATGCCATGTTCGCGTATTTTATCAGAATATGGTCTAGCTCTTTAACTGTCAAAATATTGAAAAAGATGGCGTCAAAAAATTCCAAAGCCTACTCCATATAAACAAGCTTAAACGCCTCTGCGTAAGCTCCATAATCAATTCGAGTCTAAACGGGCTTTGAACATGGTAAAGTCCTTTACCCGGAACTTCCCTCGTTAAAATAATAATAATAATTTTTATTATTATTTATATTATTAGTTATTACTTTTATTGGGAAGAGTGGAGTGTGATCCAAGTTAGTTCAGTACATAGTCACAGTATATATTCTTACATATACTGTCTCCACATTTTTATTGGGCGCCATTTTGTTCCATATATTGGATTTCTTCCAATATGTTTACCATTTCCTTTCTACTTATGCCACACTTGACTTTTGGGCATAATTTAAAATAAATTCAATAAGTATCCAGTATTAACATTTTTTCAAATTTTCTGCAAATTTTAAAATCAATTTAACAAGATTTTTTTTAAGTTGATTTTTCAAACATTTTATTTGGCTGTCATTTTGTTTCGCCGGCTTAAATTGAAATCCATATTATCAGTCTTTGCCTACTCCGGGTATATATATATCTAGCATGAAACCCATCTTATCAGTCTTTACATATTCCGTTTGACTGCAGATTATTCCTAGATATTAAGTTTCTGAATGGTTTTCATTAACGATCCTCTTGTTGTTATGTTAGAGTTGTGTATTATTTGGGGGTAGGTTCCAGTAAAAAAGTCCTTTTTTAAATTACCGACGTTTCGCTAATTTACTGTTGCATCCTCAGGACACAGATTCTATATCATGCATGAAACCCATATTTACCTACTCCATTAGTCCGCAGATATTTCCTAAATAATACATCACTCTAGCATAACAACGAGCAGTTCGTTAACGAAAACCATTTAGAAATTCAATATGGGTTTTATGCAAAATATAAGATCTATGTGTCTTGAAGATGCAAAAATTAAGTTGCAAAACGTCGACAATTTAAAAAAATACTTTTTTTTTACTGGCTCTTAACCCCAAATCCGTCATATTGGATTTTCACCAAAATATTATCAGGCCATCCCCATATGAGCCTTAATTTTTGTTGAAATTTTGAAGACAATCGGATAAGTAGTATTTAAGCTATGACACACAGACGGACAGACGGGCTGTCGGAATTGATAAAACATGTTTTTTGGCATCTAGCGACGCTTAAACGTGAAGATATGTAAATCATGAAGGGTGATTTTCTTCACGATTACAAAAATTTTATTTGGCCGCAATTTTGTTCCGCTATCTTGAAATAGTAACACAGTTTTACTAGTTGATCCCTATACCATAATAAGCAAGGCACACAATTTGAAATCAAACCATTAAGCAGTTTTTTCAGGCTGAATTTTTAAATATTTTATGATGCCGCCATTTTGTTCCGCCATCTTGAATTCGTACAAAATTTTATCACTTGATTTGAACATAATACTTGATGTTTTTGCAAAATTTGAGATAAATTGGATGAGTAGCTTTTTAATAATAATTTTTTTAACATTTCTTTCTTAGTTATCCCCATATGACCCTTAATTTTTGACCAAAATTTGAAGTCAATCAGATAAGTAGTTTTTTAGCTACGCCGCGGACAGATAGACAGGCAGACCGACAGAATTGAGAAAACATGTTTTTCGTCATGTAGGGACCCTGAAACGAGAAGATCTGAAAAAATCTCGTAGAGTGATTTTTTCACGATTACAATACCTCCCTTTTACGAGGGAAGTAAAAATGATTATATTTAAACACATTTTATTTTGCAAAAACTAAAACAGTATTTGTTTAGTACCGTCGGAAAGGTAATTAATTATTTAATCTACTAAGAAAAAATATATAGGTGTCCCATTGAAAAAAACATAACTTTATGTCATATCTCAAAAGCTGAAAAGACAGAAAAAGTACGAATGACACTGAACTTTCCGTAAAAACTCTATTAATCACCAATTTACTTTTTTCTTCTATCACCAGTAATACGCAGATAATTTTCGAAAACACCCCGTAGCTCAGGTACGAGTCAAGTTATCATTAAGCAAGATCAGAGTTCATTTGTAAATCAAACTCGAAAATGGGCAATTGGTTTTCATGTAGCCCCTACAGTTATGTCAAATCCTCCTAAAAGTATCGAAAATGCGTCACCCTGTCCTGAAAAAAAACCTAGGTCGGTTCTAATATTCACCTTTTTACACGCCGTTTAAAAACACGCTGTATACAGACCATTTTGTAACTTAACAAATTGTCATTAAGGCAACTAGTAGCCAAAGATACCACCTATAACCTACCAAATAGCTTTTTCTCTCCAATACAATTGAATCTAGCTCTAATTATTATTGAATGTCCTTTTCAAGCGTTGCTTACTGTATTTGACCTCAATAAACATTTTTATTTAACGAAAATAAGCGAGTTGTATTAACAGTTTTGATTTGAAGAAACTTTATTGCTATTATGAAGAAACTTTTTGGCTTTTTTGCGTTATAAAAAATTACGTAATTATAATTGAAAAATATTTAAAGAAATTTGGCGGAACATGAAGACTAACTTGTCTATGATAAATCAAAGAGTTTGTCCGTGGCCACAAGGAGATTTAATAGTGTAACTAAGTTGAATCAAATTCAAAATCTTAGACTTAGTTATAAAATTGGTTTAGTGTCTTGTTGATTTCATTCATGTAACATCTCTAATTTAATATATGTCTTAAGATCTGATGATGCTCGAAAGAGCGAAAAGAAAAATTGAAAAATTAGACCGTATAGTTTTTGAGATCGAATTTAATAATATTTGACTTATCAAGCTACATCTCGATATCTAAATAAAAATATTGACTCTATTTACACTATCGGACAAAAGTAGAGTAACTATCTATATATAATATACCTGGTTATTGTGGAAGCTAAAAAACCTCCTAGTTTAGGAGGCCATAGTAGGCTGCTGTCATTTCAGAAATAAGATTATTTTTAAATGTCAAACATACTTGTATGAAATTATTTATTTAAAGAATACACATTATAAGCGCGACAAAGTAAGACCTAAAAATAATATTTTTTTGTTTTTTCAACAGAATTAAATATGCCGAGAGGTAAACCAATTTGTCTAGAGTTAAAGCTGATGAAAGATGGTTGTAGACGATTTTTTGTAAGGAAGGCGTTTGGCTGACATTTCTAGAAAATTTTTGTTGCCAAAATACGATGTGTCAAGGATAATATCACGTTATAATGAACGGGGACACAAAAAAAATGCCTAAATCAGGAAGGCTACATTTTTGATAGATAGAAGAATTAAAATAATTTACCAAAGGGATCCGTGGTTGTCGGGACCAAGAATAATAGCTGAAATTCCTGGATTGGACGTTAGCGCGAGGACTGTTCAACGAAGATTAGTTGAAGCAAAACTATATAGTAGACGTCCAGCGATTTCCGAAAAAAATCACCGTGCTAGGCTTAAATTTGCTCAACGTCATTTAAATTGGACAGTTCAAGACTGGAAAAAAATATTATTTATTGACGAAACTAAAAAAAAAATTAAAAAATGTTCAATTCCGATAGGTTGAGATATGTAAGGCGTCCGATTAATACAAGTTTCCAACCAAAGTACATAATACCAACAATCCAAGTACGGAAAAGGTAGTGTGTTTTTATGGAGTTGGTTTTCGTGGAGGGGAATAGGTTCATTGCACTTCATAGAAGGATCTATGGATCAAATGGTGTACACGGACATACTCCAAAATGTCATGTTGCCTTATTCAGAGTAAGACATACCTTTGCGATTTGTGTTTCAGCAAGATAATGACCCCAAGCAAGAGTGGTTCCATGAAAATAATGTCCAGGTTTTGCAGTGGTCGGCACAATCACCGGATCTCAATCCTATTGAAAATCTGTAGGAAGAGATTGAACGTCAAATTCGTACAACGATATTTCCAACCAAATAATCTTTAGTTGATAAAATCAACGGAGTTTAGACCAGTATGTCGATTGTTACTATAAAAAATTTAATTTCGTCAATGCCACGTCGTTGCCAAAAAGTCATAGCCAACCCATATATCCTATTAATTATTAAGGCAAAATCTGTTATTATTATGTATTTCATTAAGGTTTTAACCATAGTGATAGTTTTTGTGTTGTTAAATGATTAAAAAATGTGATTTCATAAAAGTTGCTTTACTTTTGTCGCACTGACGTAGCTTATTACGCCCCTTAAACTAGGAGGTTTTGAATGTCCGCAATGACCAAGTTTGTTTTTGAGAATCAAATATTCTTTTTTATAAAAAGAGTTGCTCTACTTTTGTCCGATAGTGTATTTTAGGTTCATACTGTGTAAGATTTAATCCCAAGTACAACTGCTTAAAGTATGTAGTCAGTCTTATTATTAAATTACCGATTTCTTGGTGGTTCAGCGGCGGTTATTAAAAGTTGAAAACCAATCTAGATTTAAATTGTTTTTTGAAAAGCTTGTAGTGAAACAAATTTTCAGGTGATTTTTAAAGAAAGCAAATTAATCTCTTAGTTGAATTTCTTTTCAAGTTTTCTCCGTATTTTTCCTAAACTTATATCGTCATTTTAGATTCAACTTAAACTTTGAAAAAATTTAAACAATTTTAATACATACCAACAAATTTATTCCCTTCAACGATATTATATAAGTAAAATTAAATATAAATTATCAATATATATTAATTGAATATTTTTGAACTATCCTATTCTTGCATAATTTAGCTACCCATTGTGTTTTAATGATTACAATTCGTCGGGTACTTTAGGATTTCCGGTTCCAACGCAGTCGTCAGAACTACAGTCTACGCTGCGTTGCCCTGGTTCAGAACAGCAATCTCCTTTGGAACAACATTTTTCTTCTTTGCAGCAACAAGAGTCGCCTTCTGCAGTACATTTGCATTCTACGCTTTCGGTGCATTTACATTGTTTACAGTGGCAGTTTTCATAAAGACATTCTTTTGGTTTAACAAAGCACTTTAGTACCACGCAACAGCAAGAACCACATGCAGTGTAACATTTGCAGGCTACAAAACATTCGCTTTTGCATTTACCGTCTTTGCATGTACATTGTCCTGGTTCAGAGCGGCATTCTCCTTTGGAACAACATTTTCCTTCTTTGCAGCAACGAGAGTCGCCCACTGCAGTACATTTGCATTCTACGCTTTCGGTGCATTTGCATTGTTTGCACTGGTAGTTTTCACAAAGACATTCTTTTGGTTTAACAAAGCACTTTAATACCACGCAACAGCAAGAACCACTTGCAGTGCAATATTTGCAGGCTACAAAACATTCGCTTTTACATTTACAGTCTTTGCATGTACATTGTCCTGGTTCAGAGCAGCATTCTCCTTTGGAACAACATTTTCCTTCTTTGCAGCAACAAGAGTCGTCTTTTGCAGTACATTTGCATTCTACGCCTTCTGTGCATTTGCATTGTTTGCACTGGCAATTTTTACAAAGACATTCTTTTGGTTTAACGTAGCACTTTAGTACCACGCAACAGCAAGAAACACCTGCAGTGCAACATTTGCAGGTTGCAAAACATTCGCTTTTGCATTTACAGTCTTTGCACATACATTGTCTTGGTTCAGAGCAGCATTCTCCTTTGGAACATTTTCCTTCTTTGCAGCAACAAGAGTCATCTTCTGCAGTACATTTGCGTTCTACGCCTTCGATGCATTTGCATTGTTTACGCTGGCAAATTTCACAACGACATTCTTTTGGTTTAACACAACATTTTAATACCACGCAACAGCAAGAACCACCTGCAGTGCAACATTTGCAGGTTTCAAAACATTCGCTTTTGCATTTCCAGTCTTTGCATGTACATTGTCTTGATTGAGAGCAGCATTCTCCTTTCGAACAACATTTTCCTTCTTTGCAGCAACAAGAGTCGCCTTCTGCAGTACATTTGCATTCTAGGCCTTCGGTGCATTTGCATTGTTTGCACTGGCAGTTTTCACAAGGACATTCTTTTGGTTTATCAAAGCACTTTAGTACCACGCAACAGCAAGAACCACCTGCAGTGCAACATTTGCAGGCTACAAAACATTCGCTTTTGCATTCACGGTCTTTGCATGTACATTGTCCTGGTTTAGAGTAGCATTCTCCTTTGAAACAACATTTTCTTTCTTTGCAGCAACAAGAGTCGCCCTCTGCAGTACATTTGCATTCTACGCTTTCGGTGCATTTGTACTGTTTGCACTGAGAGTTTTCACAAAGACATTCTTTTGGTTTAACAAAGCACTTTAGTACCACGCAACAGCAAGAACCACCTGCAGTGCAATATTTGCAGGCTACAAAACATTCGCTTTTGCATGTACATTGTCCTGGTTCAGAGCAGCATTCTCCTTTGGAGCAACATTTTCCTTCTTTGCAGCAACAAGAGTCGCCTTCTGCAGTACATTTGCATTCTACGCCTTCGGTGCATTTGCTTTGTTTGCACTGGCAGTTTTCACAACGACATTCTTTTGGTTCAACAAAGCACTTTAATACCACGCAACAGCAAGAACCACCTGCAGTGGAACATTTGCAGATTGCAAAATATTCGCTTTTGCATGTACAGGCTTTGCACGTATATTGTCCTAGTTCAGAGCAGCATTCTCCTTTGAAACAACATTTTCCTTCTTTGCAGCAACAAGAGCCGCCTTCTGCAGTACATTTGCATTCTACGCCTTTGATGCATTTGCACTGTTTACACTGGCAGTTTCCACGACATTCTCCTGGTTTAACAAAACACTTTAGTATTACGCAACAGCAAGAACCACCTGCAGTGTAACATTTGCAGGTTGCAAAACATTCGCTTTTGCATTTACAGTCTTTGCATGTACATTGTCCTGGTTCAGAGCAGCATTCTCCTTGGGAACAACATTTTCCTTCTTTGCAGCAACAAGAGTCGCCTTCTGCAGTACATTTGCATTCTACCACGCAACAACAAGAACCACCTGTAGCGCAACACTTGCATTCTCTGCATTTAGAATCATTGCATGTAGACTGTTCTTGTTCAGAACAGCAATCTCCTTTGGAACAACATTTTTCTTCATTGCAGCAACCGTCCCCTTTAGTTGAAGATTCAGATGAGTCGATGGTGCAAGTTGTCGATGTTACTACTTTTCCTGAAACAAATATTTTTAAAATTAAATATTAGACAAACGAAAATTTCCACTGTTTTAAGTTATATGTAGATAAAGAACCAGTATTGCATACATCTTTATGAAAAAATATAATT
Organism: Kuschelorhynchus macadamiae; assembly: GCA_030620095.1. Classification (NCBI taxonomy): domain Eukaryota; kingdom Metazoa; phylum Arthropoda; class Insecta; order Coleoptera; family Curculionidae; genus Kuschelorhynchus; species Kuschelorhynchus macadamiae. Next base: position 455,384 of record JAUTXW010003526.1, on the reverse strand, counting down.
TTTATATAATTTTGAACATTAGTTTACAAAATTATTTAGTAGGCATTTCAGACAAATTAAAATTGAAAAGGTTAAGTTGCCTTCGCTAGGATTCAAACCTATGTTTGATATTATTGTTCAGAGATGTGCTTCGGAATCCTGCTAAAATCGCTATACGTCGACGTTGACTTCGATTGATAAATCCATAGCTCCATAATAATCATGAATGATTTCCTTTCTTCTTTAACACTTCTCTCAGTTTGAAGCCACCAAAGGCTGCAATATCGTAATAATCTACTAACATAAAATTGAATAATTCAAATAATAGTTATTTTTGAGCTAGAATAGAATGAGTCGAAGCAAAAACCAGTTAAATTTTTCAAATTCAATGTGTCTGAAATGTAGATTAAATAATTTTGGAAAATTTATAATAATAAAATAAAGACAGTCAAAAAGAAACTTCAGTTTGACATTAGTGTCAATTTTATATACTACAATTAATACAAATGTGTTTTTAAATTTTCGAAATTATAAATAAATCTTAATTAAAGTATTAAATGGTTGAATGCAAAATAATGCAATAGTTAGATGTTAAAGAATCGATGTGGTAGGTGGGGTAGACTCAGAAAGAAAACTGTCGCCGTGGGATTCGTCACGCTACAAAAGGAATTGAGTAAATGTAAACCTTTATAAGAATAACGGGCCAGCTCGAAGCCAAACTAAAAGGTGGTTCAGGACAAAGGATGGCAATAAGGCCTTTCAGACCCCCTCCCTCTCAGTATTAGCACTCACGTTAAAACTGAGATTTTTAAAATCAATTTACACAAGCATATTTATAATAACGAATTAATGCTCCCATTTCCAAAGACGGTGGTTTGAACAGCATTTGTTTTCAGGATGAGGAATTATTTCCAAAATTTAAATGAAAAAGCTACGAATTTCTACAAATACACTTGTCTACCTGACCTTTACCACCCTTGTAAGGGAGTTTTTAATGTTGAAAAATCATCCTTCGAGATTATTGAAGATTTTTGCGTTTTAGGGTCCCTAGATCCGGAAAATCACGATCTCTCATTTCCGTCGGTGAGCCACAGCTCACAAACTACTTATCAGACTTCAAATTTTAATAAAAAATTAAGGGTCATATGGGGATGGAATGGTAACATTTTGAAAAAAATCAAATATCGAGGAACAAAAATTCTATTTACTGCTTATCCAATTAACCTTAAATTTTGAACAAAAATCAAATGTAAAAATAGCCAAATAAAATAACGGCCAATAAAATGTTTCAAAATTCTGTAAAATTCCGTTTACACACTCCAGAGAAAAAAAAATTTTTTGGAGGAAAATAATAAATAACATAACATGACTATGTAAATTAGGTGTTTAAAAACCAATTATAAACCTAAAAAACATAAAAATCAAATAAAAAGCGGTATACTAGATTATCGAAGCCGTGGTAGGTATGGTAAGTCACTAAATGTGTGTATGGATATACAGGGTGTTTCGGGAGGAAAGAGAAATATTCGAAGGATATGTTTAGGAGGTCAAAACAATTAAAAAACCTTATATATTTATAAGACCCTCCAGATACAGAGTGCAAAAGAAAATTTTTAAAAAATCCGTGTTTTTATTACTTTGGAAACGATTTATTATTGTGTTAATATTGTATCAATGTGCAACTAGGTATGTCAAATCCATCTAAAAGTCATGAGTGCACTTTAACATTTCAACGCCAACTTGTTAAAAATCACTTGAAACGATAATGTAAGCATATGAATGCATTAAAGCAGTATTTTAAGTATTACTTCAAAACGTTACATCAGGCGAAAAAAAATTCAGATTAAGAAAAAGTTACTAATTATGAAGAAAAGCAGTGGCGTCTATTTTTTTTCCGTGGAAAATATCTCACCTTATGTTGTCAAACATGCCACCGGCAAAAGTATTACAAATTATTTTGTTCCAAAAGATGCCCCTTTATGTCATAATATCGCATAACAAATGTCAGTTTGATATCTAAAATCGTTTCCGAAATATTAAATAGTAACGATTTTTTTTTATTTTCTTTTGCCCCCTGTATCTCGAAAACTAAGCATTTGCGGACCTATAAATATATAAACTTTTTAATTTTTTGACCTTCCAAATAAACCCTTAGAATATTTTCCTTTCCTCCCGAAACACCCTATATGTGTGTTAGATGGCAACTTAAATGGCAAATACAATTTGTTGTGATAAAAAATGTATCTTTGTTCCAAGCTGAATGATTGATGAATTTTTGAATTTATTACCATAAATTCTTATTTGATGGCGACTTTAAGGTTAACAAACAACCATAACACAAAAATGTTGCAAAAAAAATATAAAATATATGTATAAAATATTTATCAAGCAAAAGAAAAGAGAAAAATCGGTAAATTGGACTTTTTCCGGAACTTCACCCCTAGTATTATATGTATTAAATATACTATCTATGCCACAACAAACCGCCATTTTGTTACGTCATGTTGAATTCGTACTAGATTATCCCATTTTCATAATTAATTTTTGTACAAAATCTATAGTCAATTGAACAAGATTTTTTTCCGTCGATTTTTTAAAAATTTTATTTGACGGCCATTTTGTTGCGTCATCTTAAATTCGTACCCCCACTTTACCAGTTATTACACTTAATTCTTGCATACAAATTGAATTTAATAAGTTGTATTTTCAAGCTGATTTCTTAAATAATTTATTAGGCCGCTATTTTGTTCTACTATCTTGGATGCATATAAAAATATTACGAGTTCATTACTATGTAACACTTGATTTTTGTGCAATATTTGAAGTAAATCCGATAATTAGTTTTTAAAAAAAAAATTTATAACATTGTTCGGCCATATTGGATTTTTCCCCAAAATATTACAAGGTCATCCCTATATAACCCTTAATTTTTGACTAAAATTTTAAGTCAATCTGGTAAGTAGTTTTTAGTTATGCTATGTAAAACCTGAGAGGGTGATTTTTTTAAGATTACAAACATTTTATGTGTCCGCTATTTTGTTTGGTTATCTTAAATTAGTACCACAATTTTACTAGTTGACCCCTATACCACAATTAGTTATGGCACACAATTTAAAATCAAGCCATTAAGTAGTTTTTTCAGGCTGAAATTTTAAATATTTCATTAAGCCGCCATTTTGTTCGGCCATCTTGGATTCGTACTAAAATGTTAATGTTACCAGTTGCTCCAAAATAATACTTGATTGGATAAGTATTCTTTTGATAATAATTTCTTTTAACTAGGCCACCATTTTGTTTCGCCATATTGGATTTTTATCAAAATGTTACCAAATCATCTCTATATAACCCTTAATTTTTGACCAAAATTTGAAGCCAATCGGGTAAGTAGTTTTGAGCTACGTGGCGAACAGACAGACAGCCAGACAGACATACAGACAGACAGACAAACGGAATTGAGAAAACATATTTTACGTCATCTAGGGACCCTGCAACGTGAAGATCTGAAATAATCTCCGAAGATGATTTTTCAGGATTACAATACTTCCCTTTTACGAGGGAAGTAAAAATAGAAAAAGTCCATTTAACGGAATGAAATTTTCTCTTTATTATAAAAATAGAAATATATTTAATTAATATATACATAATACCACAAAATAAGTAGCATACCACCGCATTGCCATATCTGATTTTGTTTCCAAATTTCCCTATAAACTTTTGTTTTGTAAATAAATGCTTAGATATTTTGATTTATTTTTTCTAAACGCTTATTTTCATTTATTTTGACACTCTAGTTCAACTATGTGTCAAAACCAAACCCTCGAATATTATGGGTGTGTAAATATTGTTTGGACTTACATGCATATTATGGCCTTATTCGCTGATTTTTTTTACACTACACATTATTGTGTGGTTCAAATTATTCGCAAAAAATTATCTTTGTGGCTAACCCGATGTTTAGTGAATAAGAGAGGGAAAATCGTATTGATCACAGGCTATTTGAACCTAAATTAATCATTTCGTCCCCTATTTCACGTACTGGTGTAATTCGCATTTTGTAAATTTTTCAGGAGAGATGAAAATAAAAAATTCCCTATATTAAATGTGTTGTAGTTTTTGTAACTATGATTAAACTAATAGGAAATTCTGAGGTTATGGGGCATTTATATGTTATCTTATTTTATTGTTTGATAGCTAACTTTTTTCACTTTTTGAGTTTTTTTAAAAAAATATATAGATACGTCATTTTTTGAGATTTTCTTTTATTGACATACATTGACATTGGATACATCATACAGTACTGTTTGTAGGTGATGTTATTATTAGGAAAATAAACATCAGGTAGTTCGGGTAAATTGTATTTTGATCAAAACTTGGAATATGGAAATAAATTTTCACCTATTTTATAACAAATCTAATATTGATAACCATTTTGTATAAAAAATATATCAATCAACTTTAGCACTAAGAACGCCAATGCTATAATAAAATGTTGTTTCATGCAATATCATGTGGTAATGACAAATAAAACTGCTGGAATTCCGGTTGTCTTATGACAGGTGTAAGTCCTGAGCACAGCGCAAGTAAGTCTTCGTATTTATGTTTAGCAATCTTTCGAGGCTCACGGTTTAAAGAAGAAATCGAAAAACTACCTCTAAATCTCTTTAGAGTAATATCATCGTATTCATCCAGGACACGACTATTTTTCAAAGAAAATTTCATTTATTCGTTCTTGTTAACCATTATTTCCATAATGTTTGACCATTTTATGTTTTTACCAGTATCGGTTTCTCTATCACATAGAATGCGAAGTTCTTTTGACAACAATTTAAAATCTTTAAAAATATACCGAATATTTCATTACTATGACTTTATATGGAAGCTTTCTTCGGGCTAATTTAATAACACTGTGGTTCGTCTCGAAAAATCGCAGAGAAATTTCCTTGATGCTGTCCATGCTGTCCAGTTTTGATAATGCTGAAACTTGACTTTTGGTTATACTCCTTTAAAACTTTAAACAGGCATGAGACAATCTCAGAAGATCCACGTTTGCTAACAGATTCGTTCCAAACAACACAAAAACAATCTTTATTCGCTACATCATAAAACGTGAAAGTTTTTAAAAAAGGGCGCTTTCTTTCGAGATTGTGACGTAGATAACTTGTTGCAAATTAAGAACACCGCAGAATATTTTTGTATCTTCTGTTGCCTGCTGTTTGCATGCTGCTTTCTTTTGCCGAGCTGCCGTTTTTTCAACAATGTGTGAATCTATCGGATTTTGAGGAAATCTATTAATATTCCTCTTAATTTTGAATCTTATATTTGCTTCCATCTCGTTATTTTCCTTGCTTCTTTGTCGCCCACCCCTCTTGTCCTTATCCATTACACCTACTGCGTTTATTTTAACCAACGCAGTTCGACACATTCTTTCACTGATACCAAAAGTCGATAGAAATAGTTTCTTACGGACAACAACAGGTTTTTTGTCTATGGTTAGAGTGTAAGTTATGGACTTTAGTTTGCGACATGTGTCTTTCTTTGTCGTCTTTCTAAGTGTATCCGTAACATTCAGATGACGAGCGTCAAACTCTCTTTGTGAAAGTAGATTTCCAACCACAATTTACTAAATTTTGAGGTTAGAATTTAGGATGTTGCGGCACGACTGCGTGTACTGTACATACGTCGGCTCTCTTTTTCAAGCACAGTAAATAAATTTGATGCACACGAAGGGACGTAACTGCACTTACGCTTGTACGTGAGACAAATTTGGTGTTGATCGTCAGATACATCGAATTCAAACACCATCAGTGCTTTGATACCGTGAGAGGTACAGTTACGGCACTTTGTGAGATAAAAAACTCATTTTTTCGATTTTTGCCAGTTACGTCTTTACGTGAGATAGGGGACATTTTTTGCTAAATCACAGCTCTCTAGATTGTAAAATTAACTTAACTTAAACTCCATATGGGAATGCTGCATATGGAACTGCTAACATTTCGGTGAAATGTTAAAACATTATTACTAAAGAAGTACTTATCCAATTCACCCGAAATTTTGCAAAAAATTAAATATTACCTGGAATGACTGGTAAAATTTTGGTAAGAATCGAAGACAGCGAAACAAAATGACGACTTAATAAAATATTTTAAAAAAATCTACCTGAAAAAAACTAATTCTTAGATTTATTTGAAATTTTATAATAGAATTCAGTATGATATAGAAATGAACTAGTAAAATTGTGGTACAAATTCAAGATGGTGGCCAAATAAAATTTTTGTCATCGAGGAAAAATTACCTTTCCATGATTTTATACCAGATCTCACGTTATAGTGTCCCTAGATGCCAAAAAACATGTTTTGTCAATTCGCCGGTCTGTCTGTTGGTCTATCATTCGCAGCATACCTAATACCGGATTCACTTCAAATGTTAGTCAAAATTTGCAGGTCATATAGGAATAACTGAAAAATCCAATGTGGCGACACAAAATGGTGGCTTAGTGAAATACAAAAAAAAATTACCAAAAAACTAATGATCCAATTTACCTACAAATGTCGAGTATTACATTAAAATGAACTGGTAATATTTTGATACGAATCCAAGACGGCAAAACAAAATGACGGCCTAATAAACTATTTAAAAACTAGCCTGAAAAAATCTACTTATTTTTTAAATTTTGTGCAAGAATTAAGTGTGATATAGAGTGGTAAAAATAATAGTATTAATTCAAGATAACGGAATAAAATGGTGGCCAAATAAGCTGTTAACAAACCTCTTCTTCAATTGCCTTCAATTTTTGGACAAAAATTAGATATGATATAGGGATACACTGGTAAGAATTTCGTACGAATTCATTATGACAGAATAAAATGACGATCTACCGGAATTTTTAAGAAATCACTCTAAAGGACTGTTTATTCAATTTTTAAATTATGTTAAAAATCAAATGCGGCATAGCAAGAAACTGGTAAAATATTGATACGAATCTAATATGCCGGAACAAAACGCGCCCAGTAAACATATTCAAAAAGACAGTATACGTGTACGTGTTATTAACTGGTTATATGAGGAACTTAGTACCTCGCATAACCACTTAATAACACGTATTTTCAATAATCCTAATAAAAGGAATATTAAAAAGGAAAATTTCAAACGACGATGTTCCAGGTAAAGAAAATTTACGATTTTTTTTACATTTTGTGACATCGTCATTTTGGATTTTTACCATTTCATCCCCTTATGACCCTTAATTTTTGACCAAAATTTGAATCGAATAAGCAGTTGTTTAGCTATGCCGCGTACAGATAGAGCGACAAACAAACAGACCCCCAGACTGACGAAAATGGGAGAACATGATTTTTCGCAGTCCATTAAACCCAAAAAAGCTAAAATCCGCAAACATCGCGGAGTGACTTTTTCATGTAGGTATATATTACAGCATATTTAGTAACTTAATTTAAGAAACAGTGGCGGACTAAGCGTATTTGAGGCCGGAGACGGGCTTTTATACTATCGCCCCATTTTTTATAAGATTACCGTTTTTTTTACGAATACAGATTTTGATAATATTTTGAAAACAAATATTCAGTCGTTTTCATTCATAATACGTAAATTGATATAATAAAATTTAAATAAAGATTTTCGGTCAGATTCGTTGATGGAAGAATTATCCGACTTTTTTTCTGTCTATGACATCACTGTCATAAACATTTGATTTTTTATTGATTATATATATTAAAGCAAAAATAACAAAATTTTTTAGCTATATAGCTTTAAGAAATCTAGCAGCCCTCTGAAAACCAAAAGAAAAAAAAACAATGAAATACGTCTTTTTTTGTTTCTGCATATAATACACGGCAGCCCTAGTCACTGAAACAGCTCCCGAAAAAATAAACGAAACTGTATTTCAAAAGATTTTAGCTCTTTTATTTTTTTGTATCTAAAAATTTTTCCGCTATACAGGGTAGCTTTGAGAGTATAAAAAGGCCTCTTGAAGACTTTATTTATTTTATTTCAAAAACGTTTAGCTTTTTACTTTTCTCGTAATAAACAAAATGGAGGCCTAGTGAAATGTTAAAAAAATTATTACTAAAAACTACGTATCCAATTTACCTCAAATTTTGCACAAAAGTCAAGTATTACGTAGAAATAAACTGGTAAAACTTTGATACGAATCCAAGATGACGAAAGAAAATGGCGGCTTATTAAAATTTTAAAAATCGACCTGAAAGAACTACTTTTTAGATTGATTTCAAATTTTGTTGAAGAATTGAGTGTGAGCAGGCAAAACTAAGTATCCAATGTACCTTAAATTTTGCACAAAAATCAAGGAAGGAATGAACTAGTAATATCTTGGTACGAATTTAAGATAGCAAAACAAAATGGAGGCCTAACAGAATATTTAAAAAATCAGCCTGAAAAAGACTATTTAATTATTAGATTGATTTAAAATTTTACGCAAGAATTAAATGTGATCTAGAGATAAGCTTGTAAAATGTTTGTAGAAATTCAACATCACGGGACAAAATGGTGGTCTAATATTTTTTTTAAATCAGTGTAAATCTACCTATTCGATTTATTTTATATTTTCATTGGCTTTATCCAATGATATTATGCACAAATAATGACTGTGACTTAGGTAGGAACTTGTAAAATCTTGGAAAATATTAAAATTATAAAAACAGTAAAATATCAGTGCAAAAGACATTATATATGAGTATATATTACTAAATGACTATATGCAGAATTAAATTGGGTCACAATTCACTATGTCTAACAAAAGTGAATATTCAAAATGAGTTCTGGGTAAAGGAAATTTACTAATTTTTAACAATAGGTGAAATACGTGAAATTTCGTCAATTTTCGTGTGAATAAACACATTTTTTCTACTACATAGAAGAAGCTTCCAAAAATCGAAAAATATTTTTTTATTTTAAAGCGGTTAGTTTAAAAAAATTGTGAATAACGTCAAATTTATTTTATCTCTTTGTACATAAAACATTTTTCCACTCTACAGGATAGCACTAAGGGATAAAAGGAATAAAAATACAAACAGGGCAAATGTATTTTCCCTTTTTTTTATATAAAAGCATTTTTTTCTTTATATAGATTATTTATTCTAAGAGGGTTCTAACAGCTCCCTAAAAATAAAATTAAAATTAAAAATATTTTTATTAAATTGTGAAACACGCTAAATTTGTTTTATTTTTGTATTTTTTTTTTTGACTACATAGACTAATAATTCTAGGGCAACAGCTGTTTAAAAACGACACCATTTTTTTATTTTGGAAACTATTCATATTTTTAAAAGTTGCCAAAACGCGTCACATGAAATTAATTTTTTTTGCATATAAACATCATTTTGAAAAAACCCTTCATGCACATACTTGTACGAGGAAGTACTATGATTCCCAAAACACGAAGTACAATTTTGCTGTTAATAATTAACAAACGAATAGAAAACGTTGCAATTTCTGCTTGACTTAACCAAATATTAAATAAATTCCTATTTCGTTGAAATTTAAAATGTAAACTAATATTTCGGCTTTGGAATATCTTTGTTGTTAGATCCAAGTACTCCAGCAATTTTAAATGAACTGTAGTTTGTCTTAAGTAACTAAAAACCTACCACATAGTACTTATGTAAACTTTCAAACCGTAGACGAGATTCAAACAGTAATATAACTGTTTAAAACTAAAAAATATACTGCATATCTGAAGCTTATTATTTCCAGCAATTTGTATTCAAAAATCAAAAGTTTACATTAGGCAACCACTAAAACGGGTACTCACCTTCGTTCTCCATTTTGTATTTATCACTTTATATATCACTCGTTGAAAATCGTATTATCGCTTCACTTCGGTTCAGGATCGGTTGAGTCGAGCAACTTTGGCAGGAGCTCCGTTAAATCAAAGTTAAATAGGCGGTTAACACAGTGTCGTGTCGTGTGCAAAGGTAGCGGTTGCAGCTGCACGCGGTACCATTAAGAAACTTCCCGAAGGTACCGTGTGCATAAATGCGATTGTTGTGAAGTTTCTCGCTCTCATTTTTCCAACTTATCTATCTACCTATCTTTGTTTGATACGTTTGTAATACAAGAGTGTGAGAGAAACAAAATATCGGTTGATACAGTTCACCAGTGGCGGAGTTATTTTTAGCTACGAGATATTGAGTGTTTTGATGTCTGAATATTTTTAACTTATGTTTTTCTTCCCTCATAAATCAATTTTTTAAATTACAAATTAGTTAGCATGAACTTATTGGCTTTAAAAAATTGATATATACGTTTTGATAGAGTGACCATATGTACTTTTTTTTTCTTTTCTCTTTTTTAGATCCACGTACTTTACGTAGTCTTTTTATTTCCGTAAATACGACAGATGATCTATATTTTGCGAAATCTGGTCGCATTTTCTAATTCGAATTAAAGATTAAGATGATTTGATGCTCCCAATACAAGAACCAATGGTCTTTTTTTCTTCTGAGAAATCTTGTTATTTTAACTTTCTAGTCACCCTACATTTTGTGTACATGGGTAATCCATTTTTAAATATCTTTAATATTGGCTTATTATTTAATAAATCTCAAATAATCATATAACATCTGGCAAACGCTGAGTAAAAAGCTAAAGGTAAAAACAAAGAGTAACGTAAAGAGAAATTCCTGATTGGTACAGATTGGGGGAAGAGATACCAAATTACTTTTCAATATTCTTTAGCCGTGAAATTTTTATTTATTTATTTTTATTTATTTTACTTTATAGAAGTAAAATAAGTCATCGCAAAGCAGGTGACTACGTTTTCATTTAGATTTGGTATCAATGCTCATAATAAAAGACTTGTTTTGTAGATATTCTTGATTTATCAAACTTATTATCTTATGATCTTGTGACATGTGAAAATTATAGCGTACTGAATTACTTGAATTAATTAAAGTACCCGTCACTGCATATTATTTGCTTCATTACTTTTCAAGTGCATTGACACCGTAGATAATATGCCCCGCTAATGGGTGTTGCCAATATCGCGTACTTGTAGAATTTTTTCCGGTTGTTTCATTACGAAACAAGGCAAAAGAGAATTCAGTTTCTTATAAAAAAATCTTGACCCTTACATTGACACATTTGTAACGACTGAACACGTTTTAAAAGTGTAGGTAACGTACAATCTAATGCAGTTTTGAATATATTTTCAGAACAATAAAGAACGAAAGAACCACTGGCAACAATGGCAAACAGAAGTAGCCATAGTTGTGTGGTGGTGTGTGCAAAAAAGATTGAAACAGAAAAAGCCTACCGCCTAGCCTATGATATGAGGAGTATTAACAAAACACTGTTGACTGTAGGCACAGTACACGAAATAAATTAGTAGTTTGTGACTGTAGGCAATTGAGCAAATGAACTTAATCAGTGCTGCTGACTATTCCTTGCCCTTTATAAATCTTTCACTGCTACTCAGCTCAGGGAAGTTTATTATTTTATTTATTAGATTCTAATAACCAATTAACAATAGCGATACTTTCATTTGCTGAGTGTTATAGAAAGGAGTGATAGTTTTAATGCTTCTAAACACTAGTTCATTTTTTCTAAATTTATTAGTAAGGACCCTTTTTGCGGAATTGGTGGGTAAAACCCGTCCCAGAGCTAATTTTACCTACAGTTTAAATAAAGCATAATGACATTTTTTTGGTCGTTCATATTACTTACGTTCAATTAGGTAGAAAACCGAAGTCCTTTTTTTTGTTGAAATTTTTCATCGTCTCAAAACCCCTTCCAGAAGCAATGTCTTAATACTCCACTGAGATGATGCATAGTTCAGGAAACACATCTCATAACATAACTTAAAACTGAGAAAATAAAGATCAAAATAACGCTCACATAAAAGTTTATAGCATCTGCTGATGATGCTAACTTGGTTAGCGAAACGCGCGTCCAGAACGTAGCCAGTTGTGGTATAGTGTTTTTAGAACTCTTGTATTTTGATCTATCTTCCACTACAGGTGATGCTACATTTTCAATTACCTCGTCTGGAATTTCATAGCACACTGGAGATCTTAACAATGAAAGGTTTGCGCATCAGTTTGCGAATACTACCTTTGTTCTTGCAGTCAGAGAAATAACTATTAAATTAATTTTTCAACTGTTACAAGTGTATATTGCTTTTTTTGTATTTCCCTTTCTGTAATCTCAGCACACTTTGGCAACCAATTCTTGATTATCGATTCATTATTGTACCCGGATTATTTTTTTTAAGCTGCAAGACCGTGGCGGGAGCCGAGCATAGCAAAAGCACCTTCCATCCAAAAACCAGTAAGCATTTGTCTCTCAAAAAATTGACTTATTATATTTATTAGGTCAAAACTTTGCGACGCTGTTTCCAGCTCTTGTGAAAGCAATAACGCCTCTTTAAAGTGTTTATGTAGTTATCCAAACATTTAAAAAATTTAACATTCCGCAATGTGGCTGGATTCATAACGCTGCGAAGCAAAATAGGAATTAAATTTTATCTTGTCCACAACTACTTGTTCTTAAATTTCGTTTGACATATTCTGGATATGCAATTTCACTCTATGGTTTGATACATTTTTGACATTTCAAAAATCGTAGCCAATGTTTTTTCAAACACTGAATAACTTGTTCCCCGGATCCAAGCTTCATTTTTTAAGTCTATCAAAAAACACTGGTTACATTAATTTGAATTGACGGTATTTAAAGCTGAGGAATTTAACAAATAAATCAATTAAATTAGAGAAAAAGATTATTATAGGTATTCATTTCAAAATAGCTCTATAAAGGATAAGTGGAAAGAGCTTAATAGGCTAAGACCAATAAACATAAAAGAAATTCCAGAGGCTCTTAAAGATACGAATCATTTTAATACGTTTTTTAAAAATTCAACTAAAACAAATAATTCCTTAAATAACGATCTTATAAATTTTTACTTATATAACACTAAAAATAATCTGGATTCCTTGCTAACTTTTAATACTGAAACGGACAATCGTATTCTTCAAATTATATTAAAAATTAAAAGTAAAGGTGCGGGCACAGACGATATTAACATAACCTTAATCCCCTTGTGCTGTCCTTATATTATTCAATTTATAACACATATAGTTAATGAAAAGATTCTTCAAGAATATTTAATTTAATTTAACATTTGGAAAAAACTGTTCAAACTGTCACACTCCTTCCCAAAGTAAGTGTGCCTAAGAATTTATCTCAATTTCGTTCAATAAGCTTACTTCCAACGTTTTCAAAAATTGTAGAAAGAGTACTTGAAACTCAAATTCGCACACATGTAAATATAAATAATATTATACCAACGAAACAATCGGGATATATTTTCTGCTCGAGACAACAACGAAGTCACAGCATTAATTCTATTGGATTTTAGTAAAGCTTTCGATTTTTTAAATCACAAGATATTAATTTTTAAGTTACACTATATAGGGTTTACGATAAATGCGTCAAACATTATTAAATCATTTCTCTCCAATAGATTTCAACGTGTGAAGATCGATCAAAATTTTTCTGTTTCTTATTAACGTTGATTCTGGGGGTCCTCAGGGCAGCATTTTGGAATCTTTTTTATTTCGTATCTACACAAGTACTTTCCATACATATTTTAAATACTGTTAGTATCATCTTTACACCCACGATACCCCACCGTATTTATCTACTTAAAATATCTTCTAAACATATACTAAATTTTAATCCGTCGATGTCGATATAACAATAGGAAACCAACGTTTAAATATAGTTGAAAGCGCAAAAAGTTTAGGTCTCGAATTAGATTCACGTCTTCGATTTAGTTCTCATATTTCTTATATTCTTAAAAAAAACTGCTCTCTCAAATTGTTATACCCACACAGACATTATCTTGATCAATCTACTAAAAAGGAGCTCTGCGATTCATTAATATTGTCGCATTTTAATCACTGCGATCATATATATGGTCCGTGTTTGGATAGTTATGATTTACGTAGAGCTCAAAAAGTGCAGAACAGCTGTATTGCAGTAGCGTAGCATAAAGAAACGAAATAGGGATGCTATAAAACTTAAGAATGTCCAGGACATAAAATTTTTAGTGTTAATATAAAATAATCATTATATTTTAAAACTAAAGCATTAATTTTTAAACTGAAGCTCAATTCTTCTATTTGGATTCCGTTTAGCCCATTTATTACGATCCCTTTAAAGGAATTTGACAAACGCAAACTCTAGCAAGGCGCCTTCAATGTACAATACCTGTTTACTCCGAGATGTGTTTAAGCAATCGCATCCACGAGCAGTAAAAATCCGCGTGAACAACTACAGGTAACCGAGCAGAACGTGTCTGCCAAGCGCGCGGCTCGATGTAACATCGATAGTCGCATCACTTTGCAAGACGTATGGCTGCAGTAGTTATCTGGAAGTTCAATGATATCGGAGGGTTAGAGTGCGTGTTTATCCAAGTGTATCCGATGTAACTTATAAAAAAAACATGTTTGTAAGTAAACATGCTTGATAGGGATAAAAAAATACCTTCTGTGGTTCTTAAAGAGATGCACGCATCATCCGCATCCATGCACGCTACGCCCCTGCTGTATTGGATTTATATCTGGTATCAAAAGGAGAAACAGGGTATCTCACAAACTTAAATAAATGTCGTGGTTAAATATGTATAACAGACGTAAGCTCCATGCCTTGTGCTTTTACTATAAATTACTTACATTTAAATCGCCTTCATAACTCTATAACAAAAACCCTTTCCACACGGACGTACATCATTTGAATTTACGCAGGAATATCTTAACAATTCCACGTCATAAAACAGCAATATTTAAGAGGTGCTTCTCCTATAACATTGCTTTAAATATAAATTCGTTAGCTCCAAATTTATCACACATGTCATAATCTTCTATTTCATTACAAAGTTTAAAAAAGAAAATTACTGCTCAGTTATACAATTGTCAATATCTTTGAAAAACTCTCAGTTTCACTCTTCTTTCTTTGTATTTCTGTCCTCTTCATTTTTTTCTTCCCTTTCTTCTCTTCATTTTCTAATAATATAACCTTAGATCATTTTTGTTATTTATTTATTATTTGCCTAACAAAATTTATTGTTTAGTTTATAGCCGCATTCGTGGAGCAGAATCTGGTCTACAGAAGTCTGAAATGCGTGCTTTTATTTACCTTATTTTTGTGATTTTTAATTTTGTATTTATATATGTATACATATGGAAAATAATAAACGTTATTATTATTATTATCTGTATTCTGAAAATAGTTTAAATTGCAATGAAAACGTAGAACGAAGAACAGGCTTAGTAAAATGTTTAGTTTAATTTAGTTTCAAGAGAAAAGAAAGTTCGATATTTTTCAAATAAAATTTAACATTTTAAGTAGTGCTGTCGGAGTGTTATGCAGGTCGTTTCATAAAAATGCGTCATTACTTAAGGGAGCCAATCTGTGCAACATTTTAAGAAAAAAGTCCATATAAACATAAGTCCACAAATGTCCGTTACGGAGCTACAGGGTGTTGAAGTTTCAACGCTTTTATACGTATATTATAGCTCCTGCAGTTTTTAGTTATTTACGTTAATGAATATTTCATAATTGCCCTGAAAAACTTTCTATTCTTGTTGACTTTACAATAATTCTGGCAGATACGATTGCCTCAACAAGAGCACTTTTTTAGTACATGTAATGGTACGGCTAGACTACTGCAACGTTCGCAATGACTTAAGTTCTTAAGTTGTCTTTGTCAGTGTTTCCGTTAATTTATATTTGGAAATGTTTTTGTTCGTGCGCAGCCTCTCATCATCAAAATAGTATATTTTGCAATATTTGCGAACATTCCCAAAGGTTCTAGAGATGTAAAAAAGAAACGGAAAAATTTAACTTTTCTTGAAAAATTAGTCTAATTAACCAGTTTGTCGATATTTAATCATATATATTTATTAAATAGACTAATAAATACCGAGTAAAAGATATTAAGTATGCTAGCTTTGACACTCGACTACCGGGCCAGCCCAACCGGTGTTTTGGTAATAGAATACAATATTATATTTCATTTCGGTTTTATTTTATTTCAGTAATTTATTTATATAGAAACCAGAAATTTTGCGTTTTAAACATATTAATTAAAAACCACTGTTTGAAACGTATCAAAAATCAATTTTTTGACAAACGAACATTAATCTAAAAAAACATAGTTATACAGAGAATACACGAAGGTATAATAATAATAAACAAAGCAGAATACATAAGTTAAAGTACGAAAATATAGTTAAGTTTAAACACATATTATTTCAAGCGTCACTTAGAATACAAAAACATGTAAAAAAGCTATTTTTAACAAAAAAAAAATCACATATTTTGTTGAAATATGAACAAAAACTTGTCTTTTTTTAAACTCGAATAGAAACTGAGATCTTGTTTCCATATTGGGCCTTTATTTTTTATTCTAGGTTTATTCAATTTTTTTGAGAAAATACATTTGGTATCTTCATAACCAATAGTAGTTATTTTTTATGTTTAAACTATATTATATCAATTTATTTCAATATTTAATTTTTTCAATTTTTCCAACATGTGAAGAAAAAACGAAAAAAAAAACATTTCTGCACGCGAAACCTTAGTACACGTTGTAGCGGTCTGAACACACGTTAACAATTATGTAATATTTTACCTACTTTTTCCTTGTCGTTATTTACATCCACCGGGCATAAGTCCAAAATAGCACTATAATTGTGCATCTTTATTTATTTATAATTTAATCGTACTCATTTTTCTGGCAACGGAGCCTTGGGTATTTTTTATTACTAATGTCAACTCGATAAAAACTATTTTGCAGCAAATTATATTTCCAAAAACTGATACGTATTGAATGCACTAGACCTTGATCCCACATTTCCAAAGCCTAAGAAAGAGATACAAATATATTCATTTTGCACTAATTTTAAAAATACCATTGGCTCTTACGTAATATAGCATAGGCGTTTAAATTCTGAAAATAAATTATACAAAAGGTATATTTTCGATTTTTAATTGTTTGTTTCTGTGCAGGTCGTTTTTTAAACCTTCATTAAAAAATAATAAAGAAAATAGTCCTAATAAAGATTCAAATTTTATTGCACATAAATTTAAATCGTAACACACAAAACATATTATTTTAATCTTTATTACCATCATCAATAACAAAAAGTAGAAAATTAAAAATTTGTATAAAAGTAGATTACGCTGTAGGTACTTTAATAAGTTTAAAATGCTTTGTTTCAGAATCCTCAATTATAAATCCAGTTTTAAAAATGCCTCTACATTTCTGATTTCCTTGATCGGTGTTCTTTTTTATTTTTAATAAATGGAATAACATATTTTTCACGTTAGATCAGCAGTAATGAATAAATAATTATCTTTCACTTTTAAATAAAATTAAACTAACTCTGGAAATACAAATTCAAATCAAACATAAGGAATTACTGAAAGAGTGTTGACAGTTTTAAAACCGGATTCACCAAATCACTGGCAATTTTGGTTCGCATTATTATGTACTACAAAGGAATTTCTTCAAATACGAACACAAAAAAAACCTAGAAATATAGTACATAATATTGTTTATCTTAAACTCATTTTGCAGTGATGAATGAGATTCTAATGGCTGTACGCTAGGGGGACCTTTTCTAAATTCTAGATAATATTTACGTTATGTATATAAGTGAGTTGTTAAAAATAATTTAAAATAACAGAAAAGACAGTTGGTATACAATACTATACAACCAACTAACGTTGGTTTGTGATGTACAATAAAATAATTTCTCTATATAAATAAAAAAAATATATAACATACTAAGCTATGGTCCAGAATTCTAACAAATTTTGAATCTAATCTTTGGCATGGTATAATAAAGTACGTGAAATGTGAAATTTAAGTAAAGTATAAGCACATTAATAAAACGCCTATAATTTTGTAATTGTATAATTGTTCAATTCCAGTACGTAGTGCCTCCTTCGGATCGATATTGCATTTTAAAAATGTATAACAATGAGATATTTATGTATCTAAAACATAACTTAATAGCTACGAAAACTAATAAAGATTCAAAAACGCGGACTTGTGTACTAAAAAATTAAGTTTCTAACCCTCATTTACTTTCTAAGTGAAGAATTTTAAAATTATCATCAAAGATATATGACTCATCAAATACACAGTGCTAAAATTAAACAAATTCTTAAACTTTATAAATAATATAAACACTAGAATAAGTGTACAGCATATTCTCGATCTAACTATAATACAGAAAAACGAAAAACATGATTTCTTATTATATTGTAACATTTAGCAAAATGAATCTGTATCTCTCATACATAAAAAACATGGACATTTAATAACTGAAAGGGCCTTTAATACTAGACAGAATTTGGACCTCCCACTTCCTATCCCGAGAATAACCTTACTAAAACATTCAATTTTATATGAAAGTAAAAAAATATACAATCGCCCTCCACAAATATTTAGAAATATAAAATATCTTAAATTGTTTGAGAAAAAAGTAAAATGTAGCTTGGAAGTAAAAGCATATTATAACTTTAATTACTAAATTTTTCGATACTAGTTTGTGAACATACCATATATTTTGTTTTTTTTTAGTACTCATGTATTTTAGGTCCTATGACTAAAATCTGTTCTTAAAAGCTTTGTGTCATTTATTATATTATATATTTAATGGTGGATTTTAATAAGGTTATA
Source organism: Kuschelorhynchus macadamiae (assembly GCA_030620095.1). Lineage (NCBI taxonomy): Eukaryota > Metazoa > Arthropoda > Insecta > Coleoptera > Curculionidae > Kuschelorhynchus > Kuschelorhynchus macadamiae. The sequence continues at coordinate 436,678 of JAUTXW010003526.1, read as the reverse complement.
TTTGTGCTTTTTTGTATAACATGTAGTTACTTAGTTTACAGTGTTTGTTTAGTTTATTTTTCCAATGACTAGCCACCAATAATTTTATTTTTATAGAGTTTACGTGTTGTTTTAATAATAAAGTATATTTGCGTTTGAGTTTATATATCGTCCTTTATTCCCAGACTTCAACATGTAACTTTATCAGAAAAATCTTATAAAGAAAAAGCAGTCAAGTTAGTATACCTATTCATCAGTTAAATTGTACCCATTGCAATTTTAAAACTATAACCTATATCGTTAAAGTATAAGTAGGTACTAAGATTTCTAGAGGTTAGTTAAAATTTAAGACCAATAATGCAATAGGGAAAATAATAAAATAAGTTCATCCAAAAGACAAAAAGACGAAACTCAGAAGTTGAACAGTATTCCGGGTCCCAAAATGTATATTTTTCAAACCAATAGATTTTTTGAAAAAAGAGCAAAAACATACAACTAGTTCCACAAAAAAAATTAAATCATCACATCACATTTTGCTACTCATTTACTAAATAACATACGTTTGACGATAATTTTGCATTTCTTCACTATTCGGAAATTAAAACGAAGAAACTATTTAAAAAAGAATAGAAATTAACCATTTCAAAATATCTAGGTTATTACTAAATGATCAAATAGATTTGCATAATTCCCCACGGTGAACCTTATTACCTGATGAGTCCAATAGCTGTATTGTTCTTGTTTTGTTGTATTTGCATATATAAATACCTACCTTGTTGTAACATAATTTTAAACCCTAACATTAATGAGAAAATGACATTGTGTATTGAACAATTTTCATGAGAATATTACAATGGAAATTAAAATTATAGTCGTTTTATTTACATTATAATAGATTTCCATAAAGTATTTTCTAACTTAATTGAATTTATAAGTACTTAATTCAGAATCTCTTGAATTTTTATTTGACAATGATACCCACTACAGAAATTTCAATGGTTATGACTTTATTTGAAAATTATTTATTTTTTCTTCTTATCCTCAAACTTATGTTTGTAGTAGTTTAGGTTTAGATAGTTTTAGTTTCGATTTATGGTTTTAAATGAAAATAAACAGCAGGTAGTGATAGAGTACGTGATTTAGTATAGTAGTTAATGTTATTTTATATTGCGTATACACTGAATAAGAAAATAATTGTCAAGTAATGCAAATATTCGCTACTACCTTAGATAACTTTCATTAAATCGATATTTATTTTAGTAACTTAAATGCTCTGACCTAATAGTCTAAGAAGCCATTCAACAACTTGTCACCATTGATAAGACAACTTACATATATCTGAATAACATTTATTAAGAAAATAAAATTAAATAACACCTAACCAAAACTTTTTGCAGATTATTAAATAAAAACATGAATTACACTATTGCATACCTTCTGCAGCGGGTATTACATGATGACCACACATAAAACATTTAACTTATTTGTTTTAACTTTTCCTAAAAAAATTCAGAAATATGAACCTCTGTGAGTTGTTGTATATACCTATTTTTTGCACAAATACTGGAAAACTGTAACTTTAAATACAAAAGTGGCAAACCATATTTATAACCAGTAAAACATGACCCATTTAATAGAAATAGAATATATCGGATCATCTATTTAAAAAGTAATTATACTTACTATCACACATTTCTCTAATATCTGTGAGAAAATTATACAAACAACCTTAGAAGATCATTTCTTTTAACATTTTGTATTATTAAAATAAATAAGTTAATTAATATGCAAACATAATGTTGTCGCTCATTTACGGTTCTAGTTCTACCCTTCGGAAGCAACCATCAGGCAAAGCATCGACAATGTGCTTAATATTATCAACATCCTTCTGCATTTCTTCAATTTTTAGTTTGTAATCTGCTATAAGAACGTTCTGTTTCTTGTGCTTGTCCTGTAACATTTCAAGCTTTTCTTCTAATTTCGTGTCATTAATTTGTTTTTCTATATCTTTTATATCTTTGTCCAGTCTATCCAAGGCGGCATCGTCTATGTCTGGTGTGTTTTCCAGTTCAGATATTATCCCCTGAACGCCGTCTAGAAGTTTAGTTACCTGGTCAGAAACTTTGCCTGTTTCCTGAACAGCTTTACCCACCTAAAAATTATACCATTAGATAAGTTAAATCAGTGAACAAAAGTATAAAACATTACGCATACGCAATAAAAATAGATACGTGGGAGACATACTGTAAATGTCCAATGCAGAAGTAGAATTAATGTTTTATTAAGGGAAAAAATAATATAATTATGATTAAAACTTCATTTAGACTGTGCCAGGTAATGATATATTCATCGCAATCAATATTCTACTTCCTAGATGAAGGAATATGATACCCGTATTTTTAATAGAGTGAATTATAACTGCCACAGTGAATTATGATAAATCACTCTCTGTATTTACTTTTACATGTTTCTATGCCAACGTGACACTCACAACATCCCGATGCGTGTCGAGGATGATTTCTATAAATTGCAATATTATTAATTCTATTTGATTTAAAAAAAACTGTATTAAATAAAATAGAAAATACCCAATTTAGTTATACAAAATACGAAAAAAGTCAGTTAGTGATAGTCCAATCTACCTTCTTCTCCAATAACGTTACTTTACTAAGGGTGGTAGAAGTCGAGGTAGAAATATATTTTCTTTCCAAAAACTTAAAGAAATTCAAATACATAATATACGTTCAATAAAACAGAAATCACCGAATTTATAGTTACACAAAACAACGAAAACTCAGCTGCGGGTAGTCCTATTAACCGTTCTTCAACCACTTTACTAAAGTTAGTAAAAGTATATTGTCTTACAAAAAACTTGAAGCACTATCAATGAAATTTATATACATAATGTAACGTCAAATAAAACACAAATTATCGACTTAAGTTACACAAAACAACAAAAAGTCAGCTGCTGGTATCCCAGGGCCGACCCGAGGAGCTGGCGCGCCCCAGGCCCACAAAAAGTTGGCGCCCTCGGTTTTACCTAATTAACTCAATTTTTGGAAATAAGTATAGTTAAGTAAGTTTTAACATAATATTTCATCGACTATAAAAATAATAAACTATAGTATTTAAAGATTTTGTCTCGCCGGGACTTCTGCAAGGCAAACTGCTCAATAGGCTCATTCAAGTCTATAGAATATAAAAGTTCATTCTCTATAGAGATCATTCCAAGGGATGTTAACCGCTCTTGGCTCATTGATGACCTTAGATAAATTTTAATTTGCTGAAGCTGCGTTCACCACTAGTCACAGTCACTAGAATTGTTCAATAAATATATAAATAGCTCGATTACCTTCGAACCGATTGAGCCTTGGAAGTTAATGGATAATATATTAGATGGCGCTGTCCGTTGATATAAAGTACAGTGAGTCACTGTAATATAAAGTACAGTGACTTTATACGAGAAATAAAGCCACTGTAATATAAAGCTTTATTCTAGAGATGTGCTAGTGCTAGATATCGATACCTCAATAAAGAAAATTTTATATATTTCTTAATTTCCAAGAAAAACTTATTTTCATGTAATTTTGGCAATATATTATTAATAACTGAAATATTAATTACCAAAAATCTCCTTGTTAATAAAAATATGTATGCTATTGGTTGAACTACACTAGAACTGAATAAAAATATGCGAAATGAGTTTATCGACGAGTTTATGAGTAAAATTTATTTCATAAACATTGTTATAAATGACTCTCTCTTTGAAGGCGCCCGGCGCTCCCTGATGGTGGTATCCAATTAATCGTTGTCCAACAACTTTACTTCACTAAAGCTGGTAGAAGTATATTTTCTTACAAAAAACTTGACTTTCAAATTTCGTTTAAAGTTGCATAAAAGCTAGCTTATTGAAGGTATCCGATCCGTGGGGACCATGGAATCCATAACAAATGACGTCGCCCCGAGTATTGACAGTAGTTGGAGTTAAAACTTCAAATTTAATAATGGATCGGTTTGAAAAATGCCCTCCATGTAAGTTTTGTAAAAAATCGAGTGAAATTAAAATGTACTCTCGTAATTTATAGTTTCTAACGTATTTATTAGAAGAATGTGGGTCAGATGTCTATTCGTGGAATTTGTTTAATATAATTAGACATCATCTGCTGTTGATTTTTACCAAATGCGGACTTCTTCGTGAACCGCAGCGAAACAAAATTGTTTCCAAGTACTATATTTAGTTCATTAAACATAGAAATTTTATAAAATTTGATATTGTTTGTTTCTTTATTCCCCATTATTCACTACAGCAAGTCCCACTCGGGGGACATCCGTCCCGAGCTGTAGTGAATAATGGTTACCCTACCATAAACTGCTTGTTTAATAATATAGTATTTATTAGTGTTGATATATGGTTGTCATAATATTACAAAACAGTAGACTTGACCTGGACGAATGAAATTACTCTTTCATTAGTTTTGGCTGTAATTTATCAAATAAATTAATGAAGACGAAAACAAAGGAAAAATAAACTGAAGGCGATAAAGTCTGATACAAGAAAAAGTCTCTATAAAACTTACATTTTCTTTAGCCTGTTCTACGAGTTTGTTGTTGCTTAGTGGATTTTCGAGCAATTTTTCTAGTTTTTCTTCAGAATCACCAATTCGATCAGTCATTTTATCGTTATCATTCATTAGTTGACTTGCATCTTTGTTGAGATCCAGTGCCTTCTCGAAAATGATTTTTAGCTAAAAATTAATGATCATTCGTTAACATTTTAAAGAAATAAGAACAGACTGAAATATTCATTTTATATGATATTATTTTTAGTTTTAGTAGAATATATTTCTTTTTTCGTTATGTAAATTCATCCATATCTGCATTTCGCAGGGGCGTGCAGTCCATGAAATGAAGGGAAGCAATGCTTCCCCAAAAAAAATTACAAAACATCTAAAATGTAATTTTTGAAATAGGAAACCATTAATTTAGTTTATATTAAAAATGCTAAAATATTATCTTAATTATCAAGCCCATAATAAATGCGGCCTTGACTCCGACCGAGCCACAATAGAAATCGAATAGAACCTATGCGGGCCGCTAGCTTCTCTGCAGCCAAGTCCTGTATGCTTGATTTCCTGTGAATCGAGCCAGAGGTTATTGAACTTTCCACCGGATGTTTGAAATTTTTGCATTTCAGTCGCGTGCTTTAAGTGGGGGCTATACGTGTGTTGTGTGATACGTACGTGCGTCGCGTCGTGCATGGTGCGATATGGAAGACAATAATACGGACGTGGATATGCAAATACCGTCAACTTCGGCTGTCGGTAATAACGTGGAAAACGTTGGAGAATTTAGTGAGAAAAGTGTGTGTGAATGTGTGGTGTGTGTCCTTAATAATAAAGGGATTTTCTACATTAAACTTCGCTGATAAGCTTCAAATAATTTCCAAAGGAAGGGCAAAACCGCCTATAAAAAATTTAACCACAGGGTGTGAAAATATAAGTAAATTATTTTGTTGGCCATGTTTACTTTTTGAAAATGAAAAATGTCTCTGGAATAAAACTGGTTTTTCCGATTTGAACAATTTCCATAAAACTGTAAAAAAACACATTATGTCCAAAGAGCATTTGCAGGTCGCCATAAAAGAAAAAATCTTTGGCAAAACCAGAATTGAACACACCCTTAATAAACAGTTGGAAATTAGTCACCGCCACCGCAATGAACTAGTCGATAAAAATAGGCAAATATTAAGAAGACTTATCGATGTTGTTTGTTTTCTCGGACAGCAGGAATTGGGATTTAGAGGTCATGACGAAACAAGGGTTTCTTCAAATAGAAGAAACTTTCAAGATTTACTTAGTTTAATGGCTAAATATGATGATTGCTTAAAAATCATTTAGAGCAGTCTAGCGTTTTTCGCGGAACGTCGAATCGATTCCAGAATGATTTAATTTCCGCTGTTGCAACCATTATTCTAAAAAGAATTAAGCAGGAGATTGGCGAGGCGCGGTTCATTGCTATTGTTCTGGACGAAACTACTGATATCACTAATTTTAGCCAATTATCTATAGTAATACTCTATGTTAAAACAGACGTAAGTATTCAAGAGCGATTTTTAGGTTTTAAGAATGTGTCCGAAAACTGTACAGCAGATGCATTATATACCGTAGTTTATAACGTTACTAAAGAAATTAATGGAGAGAAAAAATTAGTTGCTCACAGCTATGAAGGAGCTGCAGTGATGGCAGGACAATTAGGGGGTCTGCAAGCTAAAGTTCGAGAAACTTTTCCAAGTACTGTGTTTGTCCATTGTTTGGCTCATAAATTAAATTTAGTTTTATCCCAGTTCATCAATCACATTAAAGAGTGTAAAGTATTTTTCGTTACTATAAGTGGTATGGCTGCTTTTTTTTCGAAGTCAACAAAACGTACACAAGCTTTGGACTCCATTGTCCACAAACGATTGCCCAAAGTAGCTCCTACTAAGTGGAACTATAATGGAAGACTTGTGTTAACAATATCTGAAAATCGTGAATCACTGATTGAACTATTTGAGAATATAATAGAAAATAATGAAACGTGGGACTCAGAAGCAATAAATAGTTCGAGAGGGTTTTTGGACAGTTTGAAACGAGATTTTAATTTTAATTATTTAGTGAACATATTTTCAGAAATATTTCCATTCTCGGACAATGTTTTTAATATATTAGAAACTAAAACAAATGATATTGCTTTTTGCCTCAAAAAAAAGTGGATGATTTTAAGTCCATGTTAAGCCAAAAAAGAGATGACTGACCTATTTTGGGAGAAAACGATGACGTTAAATGTAGAGCCACAAGTCAAGCGTCTTCGAACAGACAAGGTCGGAGATGTTCCAACATCATACAGACGCCTCTTTTATGAAATAATCGATCAAATTCAGCAACAAATAAACTATAGATTTAACGGTTTAAATGATTTTAAATTCCTCGAGCTCTGCAATTTTGATGCATTTAAAGGAAAAACTTTTCCAGAAGATGCGTTTAAATCTCTTCTTCTTCACTATGGTCAGTGTTACCGAGTGTTACTGCGATCTGAACTAAAAGTGATTTACGAAACTGATGACATTAGCGCAAAAAATAACGCTAAGGAACTAATGCAATTTTTAAAAGACAAGGAGCTGGAAGATGCCTACACCGAAGTGTCGAAATTGTTTGAATTAGTATTGACAATACCTGCCGCAAGTTCATTAGTAAAACGCCATTTTTCGTGAGAATTTCAACGGGGCAGGAGAGACTTTCGCATACATCGCTGTTGTCCATTGAAAATAAACTTTTCCAAAATATGTCGGAGCATCGACGTTTTTATGATGACGTTATTGACGAATTTGCAAAAAATGATCGAACAATCGAATTACATTACAAATAGGTAAGTTTCTAAAAATTGCTTCCCTTTATTAAAATTTCACCGCACGCCCCTGGCATTTCGGAACCTCATTATTACTATTATGGTAAATAATAAAATATGTATAAATATACAGGTGGCTGTTAGTTTCTTATTTATAAATAATTTCTTTCACTACCTCTTCAGAAGCATTTTTCTCTTTATCTTTTGCTTCAAGAGCGGTATTAAGGGCATCCTTGGCAGTTTCGCTAATAGCTTCTAAGTTCCGTTGGGCTTCAATAGTCTTCATCACAGTATCGTCAATAATACGCTCAATAGCGGGTATGGTTTTTAAAGCATCCTCCGCTAATTTACGTGATTCTTGGGTATTGAAATCAAAATCTAAAAAAAAAATAATACTTGTCAGCGTTATTCCGGCAAAACAGTTGTTCGTAGGATTAAGTTAAAAACGTTGGCATGTCAACGTGCTTATTCTTTGAAAGCGGAAAGTAACTGTTGAAAATGGGTCTACATTTTCCATTTTACCTATACGTGCACCCAACCCCATTTTTTATATATTCACCATCAGAGCTATCATTATCTCAAGTAAAATACTTAATAAAGTACTTGAATTACTTTTTGACATTTGAAACACTTCAAATACATTTTATTATATGGTAATTGTATTTATTTTAATTGCACCCTAAAGAGTATTTGATATTTGCCACTTGATTTCCCATGGATAAAGGTTGTTAAAATTTAAGAGCATTTATACAGCATGTCCCAAATATAAGCAATTATTTCACGTTCACGTGGTTTTAAGTCTTGGTACCTGTGTATTGGTACCTCCTATGAGAAAAACGATTGGGCAGATCAAAAGATCCATATTTTTACTTCAAAACACTACTGTACTACTACATTTTTGTTGTTCTACGTTAAAAAATTGGGTAAAATTGAGTTTTAAACGAAATGCAGAAATTTTTCATTCACTTTTCCAAGGTATGCCTGACGCGACGTCAAAATGGTAATTTTGGCAAGATGGACTTTTTAATCCATCATCTGTTCAGAAATTCACAAATATCTCCTAAATGGTTTTAGACACTGTAAAAATGACGATGAGATCGATAAGGAGAATAAATTATACGGAACCTACCCAAATATGGTAAGTTCTAACAAATATTTCATTCCGAATTTTGTTAACCAAATGAACATAATTATAATAATAATATGTAGATTAGTGGTGCAAACATGATATAGGAGGAGATGCTTTCCTTGGTATACGTAGGATTCAGATGTAGTTTTATTTTTTGCTTTATACAGTGCCCGGTATCATTTATATAAAGTGCGGTTTATTTTAATATGTTTTGTGTTTCTTTCCTGTGTTAATATACTAGCTCTGTGTAGACGGTTTTTTTTATGATTTATACTCTAATAAACAGATTTTTTCTGATTTTAATAATCCAATGTCAAATTTTATTATCTTTGACGCATCCTGTATATTCGATTTAAAACCTAGCAACTCTACAGTGATTTTGCATTTATTTGGCTCTACAAATATCATGAGATTGTTTAACTCTACCAAAAAATAAGACGAAAATGGACTATTGGTTACATTTACATTATTATTTGGTAGTGCCAAAAACCGATTTATTTACGCCGAATATACGATTCAATAAATGGAAAATAAATGACTCCCTAAATGGATCACAGCATTACTATCTTTCAGTAGAGTTGGGATCCATCGAAAAATTTGAACAATTTCTTTTCAAAACAAAAAAAACCCAAAGAAAAACTCTCTTTAACTGAAAAAGTGCCATGAGCAAAAAATAAGTTCATGTAAGTAATAAGAAAAAAAATATAAGTACTTATTATAAAGTGATTGTTACCGGGAACCAAAATAAGTCTCTTATAAGTAAGAATCACGAACCATTTGGAACCAATTTATATGCCCGCACCCGGCAGTTTGTTAGTTGGTTCTGATTGCTTAGAAATGTATCATAAAACTATGCATATTCACCAATTTAAAATGTATTTGTTATATTTTGGTATTTGAAATACTTTTTAGTACTTCAATTACAATTTTTATTTCAAATACCTGTAAAAGTATTTGAAATACATACAAATAACTTTATTTGACAAAAATCAAGTACAATTACCGGTTACTTGATACTTCAAATATTATTAAAATTTGAAATGACTTGTTACTTGGTGCGTCTTGTTGACTGGACTTCAAATACTTTTTGTCAGTACTTGTGACAGCTCTGCTCACAACTGACTGAAGGCAGCAAACAACAGAATATCCTATTAATATCTTTTTACTCAGATTTCCTGAGATTCTTCCTATTGAACATTGAAATCACAGTGGAGTACTTGTTATTTTATTATTGCTTAGGTATAATTATAAGTTAAGTTTTTTTCGACTTTTAGTATTATAAAGGGTGTATTTTAATTGATAGCTGAAAATGCAGGATATGATTTCTTAGCTTATTTAAGAAAGAAAAGTTCATATGAACATACGTTCTAAACCTCTCAAGTTTTGAGCTACAGGGTGTTAAAATTTGAAGAAAAAATTCGTTTTCTTATTATAACTTTAATACTGTTCTTAGTATTTTTATAAAATTTGGCACGCATCTATTAACACCAATAGGCATTTTTTGATGTAGAAGATTTTTTGATAATTTTACCCGTAGCGTCCGTACGGAATGTAGACTGAAGATTTTTTTTTAAAGTATGGTACGCTACTGCTTTTTCCTGAATTAAAAATCATTTTTGAAATCCTCATTTATTTTGCGACAAATTTAATTTCTTAACTTTTTTTCGTCCGACGCACTGTTTTGGCGTAAAAAAATAAAAATTGTTTTCAAGCTTTGTGGTATAACGAAATTATTTTAAACTAGTAGGCTGGTGCCCTATTTTGTTTCTAAAATAATAACATTTGATCAATTACGTTGCGGTCTTATTTTGACAAGTATTCATAAAAGTTGCAGTTTTTTACATTGTGAAAATTTCTTTAATCAATAATAAAAAGGAAATAAGTAAACTATGTTAAGATTTACAAATTCCAAGTTAGCAGATACGCATTTCACCTACAGACTTGCTGACGGGAATGCGTTTATGGCTAGGCGGATATATCAAGAGCGGTATCAAAATCGTATCATTCCTGATGCCAGAATGTTTTCAAGAATACACAGAAGACTACATGAAACTGGGAGTCTTAGCATTGACAATAGTTCCAAATGGGCACATCGCACGCAGAATTAGAGGAAGCTGTTTTGAACATAATTAAGAAACATCCAGAAACAAGTTATAGGAAAATTAGGGTAATGCTAAATGTTTCCCATTTTCTTATTTTGAAAATACTTGTTGACAATTTACTATATCCATATCATATTCAAAGGGTTCAAGCACTACTGCCGGTGATTCTCCATTCCGTTTAAATTTCTGCCGATGGTTTTTAGAAAAACTTGCTGAAAATCCTTTATTTGATAACAAAATACTCTTTATAATCATGTATGGGCAGAAGAAAACCCACACTGAGGCCCATCATCAGGAGCAGTTTTCCGTGAATGTGTGGGCTGGAATAGTTGGAGATTTCCTCATAGGACCGTTCTTCCTTCCAGGACGACTGGATGCACTATCCTACCGCCGTTTTCTTGAAAACGATTTACCAATTTTGCTCGAGGATGTACCTCTTTTATTAAGAGAAGAAATGTGGTACATGCACGATGGTGCTGCACATTTTAGCATTCATGGTAGGGAATTTCTAAATGAGGCGTTTACCAATCGCTGGATAGGACGTGGAGGAACTCAATCTTGGCCTCCCAGGTCCCCTGATTTAAATAGTTTAGACTATTTTTTGTTGGGGCACCTCAGAACTCAAGTTTATACTATACCGGTTCAAACTGTAGAAGAACTAAGGCAAAACATTTTACTTTCTTGCCAAACCATAAGAAATACTCCTGGAATTTTTGAAAGAGTTCCCCAATCCATGAGAAATAGAACTGAAGCCTGTATTCTAGCAGAAGGAGGACATTTTCAACAATTGTTGTGATAATTAAATTAAATATTAGTTTATTTTATGCATAAAAGTTGTCATTTTTTTTTTAGTTTTCATGCATTGCAAAATCGCTAAAATCTCATGTGGCAGTTTGTAGGTAAGATGTGTTTTTGTCTAATTTTTATTAAATTAAAGTCAATCGATTAAAATAGCCACTACTACAATTCAAATTTAATTCAAAAAAATGTATTAGTAAGTATTATTTTGAGTATTGAGTCGAAAACGAATTTTTGATTATCATTAGATTTTAGAGATTTTCTCATGCATTAAAACTGTTTTTATTCTTTTACGCCAAAACAGTTCGTCGACGAAAAAATGTCAAGAAGAAAATACTTTTCATTTTCGGAAAAAGCAGTGCCGTAGGTACCATATTTTTTTAGAAAAATCTTCAGTCTACGTCCCGTACGGACGCCACTGGTAGAAATATTAAAAAAACTTCTACATCAAAAATGTCTATTGGTACTTAGTAGATGCGTGCCAAATTTTATGAAAATACTAAGAACAGTATTAAGGTTAGGATAAGAAATTTTTTTTTTTAAACTTAAATACCCTGTAGCTCAAAAGTTGAGAGGTTTAGGATGTATGTTCATAGAACCTTTCTTTCTTAAATAAGCTAAGAAATCATATCCTGCATTTTCAGCCATCAATTAAATTACACCCTGTATACTTACAAGATACCACTGACGTATGAAAAAAGTGTAAAAACCAAGTGTGAAACAATAAAAGATATTATACAACTTGCTTTCATTTTCTTATCTTAAATAGTTGCAATTCATTTACAATGTATTTTCTATTAAGCTCTTTTACTTTTATTTGAGAACTTCAAAATCATCAAACATTCTTAAGTATATCACTCTTAAAAAAAATCTTTATTAAGATGCAGCTAGTTCATGATATCCATGATATTCCTCAGAGAAGGAAAATAGTGATATCCAAGATTTTGGAAATAAAACGAAACGCATTTATTTTCCGACTAGAATCAAAAATAATAACAATTCTTAAATATTCTAATTTTATTATTTTTTATATATTTACCTGTCAAATTTTCATAAATACGTTCCGCTTCATCTAGCTTCTCAACCCATTTATTAATAGTGTTCACCACAGTATCATTGGCTTCGTGTATGATGTCGACCAGTTCTGTTAAGTTCTCTTGTTGATTGTATGCCTTTTCCAAGAGTTTTTCACCTTGTTCATTCTTTCGCTCAATAACATCCATTAGGTCTTTACTAATAAAATAAACCAGATTAGAAATTTGACAAATACGGAGTTTATATTTTTATTTTGAACGTCTGTAAGCTTTATTGTAAGAAATATAAAAATATACTAACAAAAGTTTTAGACTTTTATCTTTCCAAGATTTAAACAAATAACTACCGTAAACCAAAAAATAAGCATCGACCTATTCTTTTAAATGAACCATACTGTATATTTTTAGTTTATTGGAAAGCAAATTGTCCTAATTTTAAGAATCCGATTGTTTTGATTATAGGAAAAAGTTTTAATTTGGAGATTTTTATAAAAAAAGTCAAGAGTAAAATACCTATATTTTATATATACCTATATTTTTTATAGATATACAGAAAAATAACTAATACAACTTGATTTCAACTTGTTTTGACATCTGAATAAAAAATCATAGCTCACTATTTAAATTTTGACCTCTTCTAAAACTTTTTGACTTTATAAACGACCTGTAGGTACCCTAAATTTGTAAAATGAGGAATCTTTCTAAATTTCATTTCTCGAAGCTCTGAAATAAGTCCTGATTTCCAATTTTAGTGTATAGGTCTTTCAAAAATCCAAGGAGTTTTACAAAAGGTCCAATTTTAAACAGTAAGCTAAACATTTTTTGAAAACTCACAAAAAAGTTTTTCTATCGCCAAAACAATCGGAGACACCCTATATAATGTGTCTGTAGTTAGTCCGATAAATGCAATACCTTAGCAACGTATATTGATATAACATGAGAAGTAATAAAACTATGGTTCTAAATTATAAAACAATATATAAAAATATACAGATGTTTTTCGTACAGGGAGTCCAATAATGCCGGTTAAAAATTTCAGGGTGTGACTTCAAATGAAAAAAATTTAAAAAAAGAACCAAGTACCTCTTATTTAATAAAGATTCAGCTCTAGCACTTAAATCCTTGGCTTCCTTCTGTAATTTGTTCGACTTTTGACTGAGATCTGGAATATCAACTACGGGAACAAACAAATTATTCACTTCATTTAGTAGTTCCAGTGCTTCGTTCTTCACTTCCCTAGCTTTATCACTAACATCTGTCGTGAAACTTATAGTTTTGTTCAATTTGTCTTCTGCCCTGTCTATGTCATTCTTCAGTTTATTTGTCTTCTCTTTTACCAAACTCTAAAAATAATGCAATTCAATTAATCAAATGAACTTGGTTTTCTTACAATAAATACACCCATATTATGCGATTTCCGTTTTTGTTGTGCCCAAAAAAACTGCACATTTATGTACCAATTTAAAATAAAATTAAACATTCAGTTCAGTTTTTCGTATAAGGAAAATAAAGAACATAAAAAAATAGAATAAAAAACTTGTACTATACAACTGCTCTATGACTGACTGGAACAGGTTCTTCATGTTAGGTAAGAAGAGACAGTTACTAAAAGGATTGTAAGAAACTCATATATGGAGAAAGACGAGTAATGCATATACATATTTAAACCGGTTAATTCCTACCATCCAATTGGTTTTTGAAAAAGATACAGCTGTCAAACTAAAATAAATTAGTGGAAATTACTAAACAAAAGTAGTTTGTTTTTTTTTATTATACTAGTGAAAACTATAGATGAAAAAAAAACTTTTGAGAACCCCAGTACACTAAACTTTTTCAAGATATAGGCTTCATCTTTTTAATTCATAAATATGATCTGATACATTGTTCGATAATATGAAAAATAATGATAGCTCAACAGTTTGGTGTATTACTCGTATACTAACCTCTCTGGCAAAATAAAAGAGGCGAATCCTCACTTAATTTTAAGACGAACATGGAGTACAAATTTTTTTCGAAAGTCGCTTAGGTTTCAATATACAGGGTGTTTAATTTTTTTATCGGTTTTTCTTATTTTTATTTTAAATTCCATTACCCAATTTTGTTCAAATTTGGTAATGTTATACAAGCAACTAAAGGAACAACTTTTTTATGCCTTGAATTGTTTTCGTATCTCGCTTTGTTTTCGAGAAAAAAGAATTAAAACCACTTTATTGCTTGTCCACGGACTACACAAAAACCATAAAAAAAACAAGATTTTTTTAAATCTCTTGCATCACAAAATGAATGGGAACCTCCTTAACCAATTTTAAGATGAAAATGTGGTATAAATGTCGCTTCGTTTTCGAAATACAGGCTGTTTAAATTTTTTTCGTATTTTTTAAAATTTTATTAATGAATGCCAGACGATATTCTAATGATATTTGCTAAACATAATAAGGGGGTAGACCAGTTTATTTTACGGACCTGTCGCATATGAAAAATTAATCCGAAGAAAATTACGTTTTCGAGTTTTCGAGTAAAAAGTAATTTCATTGCTAATGTTACATGAATTTCCTAATTAGTACAGCAATAATAATCATTTTAATAAATGACCTTAAAACTTTGAATAATGAACTCACATGAACAAAAGTCAAATAAACTGTTGAAAATGTCCTCCATTAGCCAGTAAACAGCCATGTACACGACGTGCTAAATTGTCTCTTACGTGTTGGAAAATTTCGAGACTGGCTCGAATCGTGTTAAAACCATTAATAATACGCAGTCGAAGGTCTTCTTCAGTTTCAATAGGGGTACTATAAGGTGACCCCAGAAATAAAAATCCAATGGATTCATATCCGGTGAACGGGGTGGCCCCATATGGGTGAGATCCTCCTCAACCTATCCAACGAGCAGGATATTATTAATCTAAATATTAATTAAAGCTCTCGTTCTTAATGCCACTATTCCTATCAATTCTGGAAATTCATCTCTAAGGAAGTTGTAATAGACATCACCAGTAAGTCGATTTGGAAAAAAAAATCGGTCCAACTAAGATATCTCCAATAATCCCTGCCCAAATATTAAATGAAAATGTATACTGGAGATGTTATCTCCAGTATGCATTATCTTCCGCCCAAATATGGATGTTGTGAAAATTGATAATGCCATCTCTGGAAAAATTCGCGTGATCTGTAAATAGTATTTTTGCTGAAAAATGTGGGATCCTTAGAGACTTTTCTTGAAACCAGTTACAAAAATGAACTTGAGTTGGAAAGTCTCTAGGCAACAGAGCTTGCACTCTTTGTACGTGATAAGGAGAAAGTAAATAGTTCTTTAAGGTACTTCATACTGTTTTGTAACTCACATTCCTCGTACTCTTGGCTGGAGATTCTTCCACCATGTTTAAGACTTGTTCCTCAAGTTGTGGGATTCTAACTGTAAGTGGTCGGCCGCCTATTTTGCTTTTTGCAAAGCTACTTGTTTTCTCTAACCTGAGATGTACTCCTGTAAATGTAATCATGGCACTCGTCTATTAGGAAAACGTTCTGCATATAAACGTTTCGCTTCTCACGCATTTCCGTTTGCTAAATCGTATATAAAATATTGAGTCATTCTTGATTGGTAAACTTGTCATTATGAAAAGTAAACTAATTCAAACTAACTTAACAGTAACCCAAACAAACCAATCTGATGTATGTAACGTAGTATAAATCAATTGGAAAACAATTCAAAATGATATTTGAAAAATGTCAAACAAGCGACAAATGTCACTAAAAAGACAAATGTGGTTGCCCTGGAACGAAGCAAAGCCTACTCATACATAATATTTGAAGCAAGAAAATAATAAAAATACGAGAAATAACTCTTTATTCCAACCCCCGACTGTAAACAAATTAGATGAAACAAAATATACAGGAAGTAAGCTGCCTAAAACCATTACATATTTTTAACTGTTTTCCGTTGGCTCAGAGTATTATTGCTGTACCTACCTACCTATTAGGTAATAATTAGTGCGACATGAGCAATAAAATTAAAATTCTTTACTCTAAAACCGTAACAGATACGAGAAAAATGCAGAACGCGTAGTATTCTCAAAATCAATTTTTACATCATATGCGTTAAGAATTTGGATTATATAACAGGTCCGTATTACCGATATTTGAGAAATTTTAAATAGCTTAAAACTGATCCAAAGTAAAGTGCTTTTACCCCTTATTATGTTTAACAAATATCATTAAAATATCTTTTGGCATTAATTAATAAATTGAAAAAAATAAAAAAACAAATTTTTACACACCCGAAAACGAAGCAATTTTCGAAAAACTTGTATATCACATTTTCACCTTAAAATTAGGTAAGGTATCTCCATTAATTTTGTTGCAAGCGTTTAAAACAAAAAATTTCGTGTTTTTTTTATGGTCTTTGGTGGTCCATGGATGTAATAGAACGGTTTTTATTTTTATTTCTCGAAAACAACTTAAGGGACAAAAAAGTTGCTCTTTTAGTTGCTTAATCCGAAAAAAATACAAAAATTACACCAAAAATTAATGGCGTATGATTTTTTTCTTAATAATATTGGTTTAGGTGCCCCTCGCAACGCCACTGGACTTATATCTATGTATTTCTAATTAAGCCCTTTACTGCTACAAATAACGTTACCAAAATTTCAATAAAATTGTGTAAAGGAAATTTAAAATAAAACCGATTCTAAAAAAAATTAAATATCCTGTATTTTGAAAACTACGCAAACGAACTACATTCGAAAAAATTTTATACTGCATTTTCGTCTTAAAATTCAGTGAGGATGCGCCTCGTTTATTTTATCAGAGAGGTTAGGAAACACCCTATTTATCGAAACCACTTTTCTGCTTGCAAAATATTTTTTGTTTTTTATTTTCCTTCCTCAAGTATATTTACTCGAGATAATAAAAAAATCCGTATTGAAAGAACTTTTTACGGCACAAATTCATTATATATGTCTTGTAATAAGAGACCCTACGTTTTAGCTGATCAGTCTTTTCAACTGTTTTCAGGCGTCACTAGTTTTGAGAGGAAAGTATAAGTGTTGTAAACCTGTTAAAGGTAGTATTAGTGATCATTCTGTTAAAAGAAAAATTATATCTATATATCTTTAATTTTAGACATCAGATTAATTATCTTTTGACAATTTCGTTAACGAAAATTAGATTAGATTGAATTAATAGTTACTTTGTTTTAATTAGGGTGAATTTCATCTAAAACTGCATAGCATCGAATTGTATCTAAATATGCTTAATGAAAAGACATTTTTTTATGGAGGCAATACCATTCGACGTTTTTTCTATTTGACCTTTGATTGCATGTGAATATTTCACTAAAATTAACTTATTGTATCATAGATATTTCCAAAAAAGGCACTTCTCAACAATTTCCAAAAATTTAATTTTAAGAAAATCCACTTTTAATGAAACATCCTAACCACAACTAGGTACATTAAAGTAATGACTGACTTAACTAAGAATTAAATTTAATTTTTGCCTGTGAGTATCTTTCAAAAAGTTTCAGTTGAATATACACTGTAAAAAAATATTAAGGGAGATATGTGACAAAATTTTGACAAAAAGAGAACTGACTTTTGTCTTAAAAAATCTTTCTGTCCGATATCTGGCTTAATTTGTGATTGAAAAGTAATGCACGTAATCTAAACCAAATGGTATGAACCTTACCGCAAAATCAAATTTAGTAGTAAGTTTAGTAAAAGTAGTACCTACATAATTATTATTGATACAATGTTTAATAAATACCTGATCTGTATTGGCTTTTTTAGCTAACTCGTAGACCTCTGTAGATTTATTTTTGGCTTGCTTTGCATCGTCAACTATTGCATCTGCTTGTTCGTCTAAAGCGTCAGCCAATTCCCTAGCTTCCTGAGCTATTTTTGTCATTTTTTCGTTTTGTTGACCAACTTGCTTGCTTCGTTCCCATGCATCTTCTAGAGCCTGCTTAGCACTAGTCTCGAATTCCGTACTTATATCAGTCAGACTTTGTTCAAGCTAAAATATATTACTTATTACGTATGAGTTTATACTGGGTGTGCAAAACAAGTGTTGTTATCTCCAGGAAAAGCTACGAAGTTTGTTAATTCACAAATATATTCCTTATTTTAGAGGCTATTAAATAATTTAGCAATTATTGACTTAAGAGAAAATTGTTAATAGTAAGAATTTCTTTTTCTTTATATGTGCAGATACTATTTTGTTCGTATGATCTTTGATTTTTTGGTTACTATCAACTTAATTTTATTAAATAAAGATACTTTTATTGTTGATAGAACTACGAGGGGGAGTTGGGGCCAATTAATACGATTTTTTTGTAACATTGATAATGAACTTCGCTTTAAACTTTTGTCATTAAAGTGTGTATAAATGTACTAATGCGGAAACATCTATTTTTTCTCTAGAATTTTGTATTAATGTGCCTTATATATAGGATCAAATGATACACATATTGGGGTTTATTGCTACAGGCACATTAATGCATCAGAATTTTATTTTATCAATACCACTAATAATTTAACCTAGGACTACTCTGTATTGTGAAAAAAAAATGTATATTATAAAAATCGGTATATTCGCTTTTACTCACAGCTTTCCTCATACATAATTTCACTAGGTCCAGATACATAAAATACGTTATATCTATGTAGTAGACTTCTGTACGAGAGAAGTTGTGGGTAAAAGAGAATTTACCGATTCTTAGTATTTGTTTTTAATTAATACTTATTATTATTTTTTTAGTGGAGCCGCATGGAGCCAAACACTATCTAGGGCTGGGATTTGGATTAATATTCCGGTATATTCAGTGTTCTTCTAGTTATCCTTCAAGATTCTAATATAGTGGATTATTACATCATTTGGATAATTCTTTGATCTTCGATAGCAAGCAGTTTTTAGGTACCCTGGAAAAGTGTCGGAGGCGAGGCCATTCGCAGATATTATAATGGTAAGTATCTTTTTTAGTTCTTCGGCGAGGTCATAATATTTATTTATTTTTTCTTGCTCTTTTTGTTGCAGGTTGTTGTAGTTCAGATGGGATATGTCGTCCAGAAATGCGACTTTGTTTCTTTTGTCTATCAGTATGATGTCTGGTCTGTTGTTAGCAACGCACGGTCCGTTCCGTTATCATTGTAGTGTTCTAGTACAGCCGAAAATCGTCGTTTTCTAGGATAGGCGAGGGTACGTATTTGTAGTATGGTTCCTAGTTGATTTGTCCAAGATTAACAATTTACTACTAGCCTCTGGTGGATAATACCTGCCGTTAAATTGTGTCTTTTAAGATATTCGGGAGTGGCCTATTGTTTCAGTTACTCGGTTGCACATGCGACACATATCAGTTTCAACGGCTACTTTTCCAATATATTTTTATAATTTCGGATGACTATGACGCTATCTTGAATTGCCATGATAAAACCTTCTGTCTCCGAGTATAAACACCCCATCTTCAACCATTACGTAGATTGGTCCAGGGAGGATCCGGATAGAGTATTGGGAAACTTCCCGTGCAGTGTCTTAAATAGTCATTCTTCTTTAGCCCATTTCATATATGGTACTACTTTAAGATGGTCTTTCGACAATTGTGCCGCAGTATATTTTTCTACATGGGTGATCACCGCGCGCAACGATGAATCTCTTTCTTTGCCATAGAAGTAGGTTCTTAGGCTGTTGATCTGCGTTTCATGCAGAAGCGTCATGTTCAGTAGTCCACGACCCATGTAGATACAGTCTTTTTGTACAACTGCGTGGTGAAGGGTTCTGTTTTATATTAGTATAACCCTTATTAACCTATTTAGGCCCTCGGTATTTGTGTTCGACCTCTAAGAATTCTAAAAGTATATGTGATTGCTGGGATAACCTAATTATTATTATTGTTATTATTATTATTATTATTTACAATCAATCTCGCTTTCTAGCGGTATTTATGCACTGCTATACGTGGGTTTCAGCGAATATGAAGGTAAGTATTTGCGTAATACTAGGTAGTTATTACGGTAAGTATACGTTTGCGTGGAACGGTCGCCCAATATTGCACTAAGAGAATTGCTTTTTGCATGCTTTTAATTGTGTTGACATAAATGTTCAATTCTTCCAGGGTTTTAAGTTGGATTTTTCATACCTTCTACATGCCACTGTTGTTGGATTTCAGTGGTCAATTGAGCGTACTTTCTAAGTTTTCTGTTTGTGTGATTTGTAAATTGCAGGAGTTGGGGCTGCTATATCTATAAAAAAGGTTTTTTTTTATTATTTATGAGTGTTATGTCCGGGATATTTTGTTGTATCGTTTTGTCTGTGATTACTTTTCTGTCCCATACAGACGTGCTTTCATTTTCCAGTACGCTCTTAGGTAAGTATTTGTAGTAAGGAATACGTTCAGTCATTAGAGAACATTTCAGTGCTAGTTTGAGGTGCAAAAGCTTGGCCACACTATCAAGTCTCGTTTTATATTTGAAACTTGCCATTTGAGATAATATGTTGGATGCTTTTCGAAGCGGCTTACCATCATCTACAGACATCGTCTTGCAGTCCCTCCTTAACAATATTTTTTCTGTAGTTGCGGGTGCATATAACGTGGTTCTCGATACCACAGAAGAGCCCCTCTGTATCTGGAAAAAATTCTTCTTGAGTTAACCAAGCGTTGGACACATTCTCATCGATATATGGCCAACCCAATTCATAACGATGTTTTTCATTTAATGTTTTCTCCCTTCAGGATTGGTATCTTTATCACTTATAACTGTTTTTCTTCACAGATCTTAATTTCAGCAGTTCTGATATTTTTTTTTCGGAAATATCTTCCCAACGTCATAATTTGCTTTTCGTTTTTTTTTACTTAGGTTAGGCACGTCAGTTAATTCTCTTCCACCTTCGTATCTTGGTAGTATTAATCTCTCAATGGCTGCTTTCGGGTGATAAAATCTAGCCTGTGTAAGTAAATTATTAGTTTTTCTTTTCAAGTCTGTTAAATTTGCATCGATCCAGTGAACAACACCCAACGTGTAGGTAAGCACAGGTACCGCATGTGCTTTGAACAAAATTATCCAAGCAATTTCTTCTTTGTTTTCAGATATTTGTAAGTCATTTTTACTTCTTTATGGTCAACTAGTCTGGTTTACTTCATACCCAAATACTTATACACATCGTGCTCCCCCATACCCTTTATTCTATGTCCGTCTAATCTCTACGTTTATATTTTTGTAATCTGAAGCTTATTTTGATATCCCCCCTAAACATCTCGATATTTAGGCTTTGTTTCAGTTGTTTTACAGAGGTATATAGTTTATAGTCTTGGTTGGTAACCTGTGGGGTTTTATGAATATATCTTTTATTTTCATGGTTTAGCATATTGGACAGCAGATTTATTACCAAACAGAACCATAAGGGACTCAGAGTGAGTAGTTTTTATTGGCTGGGTATTAATGCTTTTCCCTTCATTGTGGATGACTAAAGAAGTTTTTCACTATTTTATTACAGTTTTTAGAAGATGGAGGATTGATCTCGTAGATATTTACCCCCGTAGTCACTAAAAAGGTTCAAGAGTTAGACCAGGTCTAGTTGACATGGTACTTAAAACTCTTAGTTCGCCAGTTATGTTTCGCCTATGTCACTGTCATTTTGTAATTGTGACATTTACAAATATTATATGTTCAGTTGTTAAAAATGTCATCTTAAACCTACAAATGTCAAGTTAGACCTGTGATACTGTATTAAAGGCTTTTCTGTAATCTAGACTTTATAATTATATAATGCGCATTTTTGTGTATGCCTGTGCCTTTTCGGCAGCCTTTTTGCTGTTTTTATTTAAGCATTTCTTCTGGTTTTGAATAAACTTGTTCAAGAAACGCAGTAATTTCTCCTTGAGTTTGGTAATTTTTTTTGGCCAATAATTATGAATTACATCATTTCTCGGAGCTTTAGAATTACGAGATTTGAGTAATACTGTAATTAATTCTTGATCTGATATAATAGCATTGAGCATTACATTAATTTTCCGGTATTTTTCTGTCTCTCTGACCAATATTTTGCTTGTTTTATCTCTGAGGGTAGTAGACTATTAGCTGCATATTATTATTATTATTTTCGAAACTGACAATCAATTTCTTAACAAATGTTGGGTTCCAAGCCCATCCCCGGATGCATGCCTCAAAAGGAGTGGGCTGGTTTCTATTAGTTCTATGTGTTGTCCTGTAAGAATTTTCTCGCTATGTGGCAAGTACAGAGCAGGACTGCCTTCTGGATGTCGATGAAGGTGTTAGTATGCAGTTCTATGATTTTCGGACTCTGTTCTAGTGTTTTTGGAACTAGTTCAGTTGATGATACGATGATCGGTATCTCATGAACCTTATTCATTTGCCACATCTGCTGTATCTCAGTGGCCAGCTCCGTATATTTGACCTTTTTCTCTTGATATTTATCCAATATGTTGTTATTGTTGGGTACAGCGACATCTACCCAATAAGCTGTCTTTGTTTCCTTATTTAATAGCACCACATCAGGCCGATTATTCGTCACCCGTTTGTCGGTGATAAAGGCATTATTTTCAAGCACTGAACTTGGTTGGTAATGATAATAGGACACAAAGGTGTTCAGGAGCCCGTATTTATTGGCAAGCTTTTGGTGTATAATGTTTCACACCTGGTTATGTCTCTGGAGGTAGTCTGTGTTTACTAGGTAAGTGCAGCCAGATGTTATATGCTGTATACTCTCTGATCGCTCGCTATATTTTCGACAGTTTTCGGATTCAACGGACCGGTCTTAGATGATGAATTTCGTGTGTTATTAACTTGGTCCTGTATTGCCATCACAAATCCTTCTGTCTCTGGGAATAGTTGTCCATCCTTCAGTCATCCGTGGGATGCTTCCTTATCTATGTGTGGCTGATTCAAGTCATTGTGATGTCGGCCGTGCAGTGCCATTTGAGCCCAGTTTTCTTGTTTTTCGTGACTGAAAGTGACTTTAGGATACTTGCGAGATTGAGTGGAGAGTCCGAGTTGTCACTTAAGATCACTATGCGGTGGAGGCTTGATGTTTGTGCCTTGTTGGTGAAGAAATCTCTCAATTTTTGCAGCTGTCGGGAGTGCGAATTGGTCAAGGCAACAAGAGATCTTCCACCTTCTCTTCGTGGTAAGGTCAATCGGAGAGTTGATGACCTTGGGTAGTGTGACTTGTACTTGGTCATCATTAGGCGAGTAGTTTGTTGTAATTCCTCTAGCTCCGTGTTAGTCCATTTCAAGATTCTGAAACTGTCAGCACGGGCACAGCATAGGGGTTAATTGCTGTAATGAGATTTGAACGTGCTGATCTTTCAGCTTGGTCTTTCCTTGTTTATCCTGGAGCAGTCTAACTTGTTGGAATCCTATTATTATTATTATTATTATTATTATTACTATTATTATACTTTATTATATTATTTATTATACATTTGTTACATTATTTGCATAATCTATAAAAATAAATTGCGCGTGTATAATTTTCCCCCATGGAAATTGAATTTTACCGAATATTTACATATTCACCGTTTTGTTTTCCCATTGAGTATTCGCACTAAAATTTTATCAGTTTATTCCTGTTTCAAATTTGATTTTTTCCAATTTTTCAAGCAATTGCTTAAGTAGTATTTATGATACTGATTTTTTTAATAATGAATGCATCGGAAAAGTAGTTTTTGAATAATGCCGCGTACAGACAGACCGACAGTCTGACGGAAATGGGAGAACACGTTTTTCTGGGTTACGGATCCTAAAACGCAAATATCTGGAAAAACAATACAAGAAGATAATAGATATAAAATCAAATACAATATATTTTTTATATAAATTTTTGTTTTAAATATATATAACTGAAAAAAAAACAGTAACTGATCCAGAGTGTTTCGGTCACAAAACGTTTCTCAAGTTTTTAAACCATTTAAAAATATCCGACATCTGCACTCATGACACCTACATTTCATTCGAGCAAGTTTTGTTTACACAAGCATCCATATAGACATCATAATTTGTTTTCTAGAAATATGTTTACCTGATTATTTCGCTTTCTAGGAAAGAACAAACGAAAACATTCTTACCCTGAGAATATTTTTAAAATCAACAGCATAAAAAGTAAAAGCAGTTTGGAAACATCTTATTGTTAAAATCCTGTAGAAAAATGTTTATAATGTAACCGAGCTCATTGTAATAATTATTATTTATTATATTTTGACTTACCGTCTCAAGAATAATGTCAGTATTATCACCGATTTTTCCAGCTTCATCAGTTTTCGATTGTATACCATCAATATTTTCGTTCACAGTTTCTAAGGTTCTGGTAATTTCCTTTTCTCTCTTTCTGATGTCCTGCACTTGGTGAATAATACTGTCCTCGCCAGTTGCTTTTTTGACCTTATCATAAAGATCGTCGATATCATCTTGTAGCTTACCTAGCTCTACCGGGAAACTTTCATCAGATATCACTGTTGGTTTTCGTTCGATCTCATTAAGAATTTCGTCGAGTCTAGCAAGTTTGTTATTATGTGTCCTGTAGGCACTCTGGACGAGATTGTAGCAATCCGGACAATCTAAAATTGTTAAGAAATTTTGAAATTAATTAACTAATTTAAATTTCCGTGTATATAAAAATATGAATCTGCTTAAAACCATACCAATACATCCTCTGTGTCTATCGTATTTGTTTTCTTTGCATCTCTCGCATCTACGTCCTTCTACGTTATCCAAGCAAGGGCACTGACCCGATGCATCACACTGCAAGTCTTTAGAACCGATACCGTCACACTCACAATCTTTACATCCGTCTAGAGAGAATCCATATTTTCTTGCTTCACAATGGTCGCATCGAAGTCTGAAATCAAATTGTCTTTATATACAATGGGTCAGAAAG
This sequence comes from Kuschelorhynchus macadamiae, assembly GCA_030620095.1. NCBI lineage: Eukaryota > Metazoa > Arthropoda > Insecta > Coleoptera > Curculionidae > Kuschelorhynchus > Kuschelorhynchus macadamiae. The sequence continues at coordinate 411,369 of JAUTXW010003526.1, read as the reverse complement.
TCCCAGATCGAGAAATATAAGTAATTTTATCGTATTTCTGAATATACATAACTTCGTGTAACAAGTGCTATGGCTAAATCTATTTGTTCAGGTATTGTTTTTAATAACAATAGATTTAATTTAGACACTAAATTCTGAAAGCGTCCGCTTCTAACAGTTTGCCAGCTGGTTTTGTTGCGTATTTTTATTGTTTAGGTATTAGAAAATAGTCGAGTGAGATCAGTTTGGTCAACCTAGCTAGACGTTCTGTTGTTCCTCTTCTATCTATTCAGCAGTTATAATAAAAGTCCCACCATTTTTGAAATTGCCAAAACAATTTACGATTACAGCATTTCGTGATACAATGACAATCTAAAATTACCTTCAGTGCATATTGGCTCTACCCAACGACATATAAAAAGAATAGACCCCTTTGTTTACATTTAAAAGCAATCAGTCATTAAACTACAGAAAGCGCGTTTGACAGATTTGCTACTCTCGACAGTAGATTTTGTAATTACTGTGCTTAATTCACGAAGATATTGGCAAAAATACTGCCTTAAGGAAAGTTAATATTGCATTTTGTTACTAAAATAACTTTAAATAAGCTAATAACAAACAAACCGAAAAAGCTTTTTTTTATCGTTTCGTTTTGCTTAAAGGAATAATATTTGGCACTGTTGCATTTACCCGAGTCATTTCCCACCTTTACTTCAGGCTGCTCCGTAGGTTAAATGAATGTGCACCAAGTGTGTATTTATCTCATTCTGTCTTTGCCTGCTAAAACAGAGTAGACATTTAAGCAATAAAAGCTAAGATATCAAATCGAAATTAATCGGAGTAGACACTGGTTACAAGCTGTCATTATCTAAACACGTTATCTAAACAAAGACACCACGCTCAACAGGTCATGTCAGCTGTGAATTTAATATAAAATTCATTTTATCAAACGTATGCGCCATCTGTAGAGGGGGTCCTGACTCATTTCGACCTTGCATTGTTGTCTTGTTTTGGCGGCGTCTGTTAAATATTTTTGTGGTATTTGTCCTAGATTTTCATGGTTTTTAGTATTTAAGTTTACTGTGGGTTATGAGTTGCAGTTAAATATAGTAGTGTCTACCAGAATATGTAAGAAAAAAGGATGATTTCAACCTCGAACCTTGTTTACGCCGGTAAGTAACCTTTAACCTTTATCCTTTATGTCGTGCCCAGTGAAGTAGGTGGGATAGACGCGTAAGGAAAAATTAAATTATCTTACAAAATTTCTGATTAAACTGTAGATAAAAAGAATTTAGGTATATCAAAATGCTGTTTTTAAGACCTTTTAATGGTCACAGAGAGCAATAAAGTAAAAGCAAAAACATATAATGAATTTCAAGTGGTTCACTTATGTTTATATAACACTATGTACTCTATTATGCAATCTATTATGTAGTTATTGTTTTTTTTGTTGCTAGCGTTTAATTTTGTGTTTGAAGCCATTAAATTACAAAGATTTCTAGCTCTGGGTTACAGATTTTTCATAAGAGGCAAAGTAATGTAGGTTGTTTATCGTGCATTTTTTTTCTGCTTTATTATCTGGGCTTGGGCAATTCTGCCGTCAAAAATAAGAATCAAGTAACCCGACTTACTTGATTCTTACTTGGTATGCATATTTGGGCTTCTCTATTGCCCATCTGTGGTCCCACCAATTTTTATAATTAAGTAGTGCTATATAACCAAGTTATTAACTACTGTGTTCTAGTATCTCTACTTCCTTAAAATATTAATTTAGAAAATCTTCTTATATGCACAGTTTTGTATTTTCCAATCCTTGCTTATATTTTTCCTGTGCCTAAATAAATCTAATCGAGTTGCTTGTTGAGATTTAACACTTTTACAATTTAAGAAACAAGTAACTCGATTTACTTATTGCTTAGTACTAAAAAATGCAAACAAGGAATCAAGTAAGTCTACTTAACTTGTTCAAAAGGTTTTAAACTATATGGAAAATATACCTTAAGTCGACTCGGTAAACCGAATATCTGCAACCCCCGCCACCTTTACGTCTAATGATTTATATGCATTCATTGGTAATATGTGTCACGTTGCCAGATCTTTTGCTTTCGAGATATTGACACTTTCTTTGGTCTAAATTTAAATCAGTTTGATACACGAGCTTTTGAGAAAACTGGCCTTTTTCATACTTTTAAGCCACACATTATATTAATATTTAATATTTGTATTACTATTTCGTTATTTTAAGAAATAAGTTTAAAAAATATATTAGCCTGATTATATTGTAAAAGCTTGTAAGCAGTGCTGGAAATGAACCGGAACGCACCGGAACGGCGCTCCGGTTCGTAAAAAAATTAAGCTAATGCGCTCCGTTTCGGCAACATATATACTAATAAGTTAAAATTAATTAACAAAAATTTGCATCAAACAACGGCCAATTCGATTAATTAGTTACCCTACCATTTTCATTAGGTACGTTGATATTATTCCACGATACAAAAATATTTGTTATTGACAATCCATTCTAATCAGAATTTTTTACGTTATATAGTTTCGATAGGAAGAGACCAAATATTTATCTCGGTCACCAGCTGAACTTGGCGCATTTTTCTGTTTTCATTGTATGTATTTGGTTTTATACCTATAGCGATAACGTTGCTGATAATTTTTTTAAGGACTAAAACTGTCGTTTTAGTGACCTATTGAGTGAACATTTCTCAAATAATCGATTTAACTTACATAGTGGTGTAGCCAAATAGTCACTGGGTGGGCACTGGGGGACAATTACTTAATTATGTGAAAGACCAAAATAAAATTGTAAAAAAAGTTAGTTTAGGCGTGGCATTTTTTACCTGCATCGCTGTTCACCTACCTTTATCCAACTACCTTTGGCCCCACATAGCGTTCCGGTTCGTTAAAAAGCCCATTTCCAGCACTGCTTGTAAGTCGCTTTTATTTAAATAAAATGTCTTGTCAAAAAAATCCACATCGTTTTGAAAGGGAGGGGGGTAAAATTTTAACGGGCAGTATCTAATATATTTGGGCGAATGGTTTTAAATTATTCTAAATAAACCGAATTTACAGGGGTGCCTCACAACATTGTTTTAATGGATCCCCCGCAGTTACTCCCTCGTCCTATGAAAATCCGTCACAATTTTCAACATCCATTCCGAATGAAAACGTTTTTCAAGCGACAAAGAAAATAAAACTTCTAGAATATTTAGATGAAACCGAACTTTTTCCTGCGCCGGAACCGTGGGAAACCGCTTCAGCAAGAAGACCAGTAATAGATTCGGGTCGACTTGAAAAATGTAGAGAAAAGCATTGGATTAGAAATCCTTCGGATGAGAAAAAAAGAAACTATGTTGATCTTCAAAATGTAATAGAAATAGACAACAGTAATAAAATGCTAGAAAGAAGTAGCAGATCAGCTGCTTTATTATCCTGTGATAATCAAATGGGGTTCATTGCAAACACCGACGGTATTGAAATGATTCCTATACAAGAAACATTTTCAGAACAGGTCGAGATCCACAATAATGATTTTAATTTAGATGTAAATATTGCAGAAATGTTAGATATTAACAAAGAAAATAAAAGCAAACAAGAACGTTTTGAAAATCCTGATTCCAGTGATATTGAAAATAAGAAGACTGAAAATAAAGACTTGATAAAAACCAAGAAAACATATAAAAATGAAAATAAGAAGACTGAACATTAAAAAAAGCTAAGAAAACCAAATGTTATATACCACAATTACTTGAACCATAAAAAAATAGTTGTAGACAGAAATGTCATAAATGATTTAATGAAGAAGGAAGGAAAATAATTTTTAAGTGTTACAATGATTTAAATTTTAGAGAAAAAAGACTGTTTCTAGATAAGTATATTGTCAGAAAAGAAATTAAGTATAGAAAGGTCGACGCTGATGTACCGAGAAGATTTTCGATATCATATAACCTACCACCTGTTAAAGAGCTACATCCAGGAAATAGTTTGCCATATTCCCAGCCAGAAACCAATATTCAGTTGCATGATTTGCCTATCGTGAATGCAGCCAATGATGAAACACAGCAAGAAAATTCATTATCAAATCTGCATTTTGCAATGAAAAACATCATATTGGTTTGTAAAAGCATGTTTATGAATACTCTTGGCCTAAGATTCGACTCTATAATTACCGATTACCTAAAGAGAACTACCAATGATCTACCAATAAACCTAAAAGATAAAAGAGGCCAAAAGAGGGCTGAGGCGTTAAAAGTAATAGCGGACAAAAATTCCGCAGATGTAAAAAAACACATCGATTCCTACTACCCACAAGTTTCCCATTATAATTTAGAGCATAGCCCAAATAGGAGGTATTTACCATGTGATCTGACCATTCGTGAAATGTACAAAGACTTCTTATTAAAGTTTAATAAAATAAATTACGAAACCTATAGAAAAATTTCTGAAAAATATAGGTTTTGCATCACCTAACCAAGATGAATGTGGAATGTGTTCCACATATAAAAACCATGTTCACGAAAATAATATGCCAACCACATCAGGTGAAGAAGTTGAAAAAGCTGGACAGGAAGAATATAGAAAAACAATATGTGACATTTGCAAGAAATACGATCTTCATAAAACTCGATACACCATAGCAAGAAAACAATATAATGAGGACTCGAACAATAAGTGGACTAATGATTTTGAAATTTACTCAGTTGATATACAGAAAGTTTTAATATTACCGAAAATGACCATAAAAAAATAGTTTTTTGTCAGCAGATTGGTTGTCTTTCATGAAACGTTTGCTAACTTACAAGCAGCAAATGAAAATAAATGTGTGCTTTGGCATGTGGCTATTAAAGGGCGAAATGGACCAGACGTTGTATCGGCATTTTACAATGTACTAAAAAGGCTTAACAACGAAAGAAGGCACGTAATATTTTGGACAGACAACTGTACAGCCCAGAATAAAAACTGGACCCTTTTCACAGCTTGTGTTTTATTTGTTAATCAAGAGTGGGGACCAGAAAGCATCACATTCAAATATTTTGAGCCTGGTCACAGTTTCATGAAAGCTGATTCCGTACATGGCCTTATTGGTAAAAAATGGAAACATACTCTGGAAGTTTTGGATTACGAAGACCTAGTTAATTTAATTGATTAAAATAAATTAAATAGAGTTATTAATTTACGGGCCGAAGACTTCTTGGAATTCGAAAATGGTTGTCAGGCAAGGAAAAAATGATTTGAGTTAACAAAACTTAATGATATAAAGTGTGTTCAGTTTGTAAAAGGCTCCAAGAAACTCTTCTTTAAACCTGAACTTGAAAATGAATCTTTTTCTGAAGTGTCTTTTTTAATACCAAAATTTAAATTAGACTTTCCAAAACAAAATAAAATAGATAGAGGTATAACCAAAAGAAAAAAGACATTATTATTAAAGAGCTTACTCAGTACATGCCACCAAGAAAACAGATTTTTTGGAAGAATTTGCCAAGTAGAGAGGATGTTGAAGATTTAGGAGTTTCCACAGCGCAATCTTAAACCCGAGCCTATTACGAGTTTAATTAAAAACAAAAGTCTAACTATTTTTCTTGAAGTTTTTGTTGTTTTTTTGAATTAAAATTTTATGTTTTTTAAGTATGTACAAGTAAATAATATATGTAGATATTTTACTGTTTTAAATAAGCATAAGTTTTTTCTATGTCGTTATGCAGTATCTTAATAAAGACATTTGAGAAATGAAAGACTTCTTAATATATTTATCTAAGTTTTCTATTGCTTTTCAATTTGTAATAAAAATTATAAATCTACTAGCTTGATTTTTTCCTTGTGTTTGTGAATTTTCTTCATCGAAATAGTAATCATGTCGAGTTACGTCCTTTTAGGATTGCATATTAACGCGATTGTTGGATTTAGTAACTCAAACACTATAAAAAACATAGACATTTAGTAAAATTGTCTTATATTTACTCATACCCATAAAAACAGAACAACAAAACATTTAAGTAAAAAAAAAACAACTTTGTATGACGATATTTAAAAAAGTTATTGAAAAAACCATTTTAAAATAAAAAAATCGCTCTAGCCAAAACCTTTAGATTTAGAGTTACTTGATTCTTTCTTTGTACGGCAGAATTTTATGCAGTGGTAGTATCTGCCCTTACAATAAATGTTAAAAATAACTTCAATTTGGTCCGATCTAGTAATTTTTGAGACTTTTTCTGTACATACTTGAGAACTAAATATAGATTGCGTTTAACTATCCCTTCTACGCTAACGTGAACGAACTTTCTAAATTTTGGTTTACGAGATGTGACGTCATTAAAGTTAAGCTAACTAATATAAGCTATTTATTTATTTTCTTTTATAAGCTTTGTGGCGTAGTGGTAGGGTTCTCGGCCCACCTCGTATAGGAGGTGGGTTCGAATCTCGACATGGACGAAAAATGTATTAGTTATTTTTTAAACAGAACTTACAATTAATAAAACTGCAAATTATTTATTTTCTCAAACTTTGGATAGCTTAGGTTTGTTGTAAAGAAAGTGCGCGGTAGCGCGCCAACCAAATTCCGAGTTTATATTATTAAAACAACGATTTTTTTAAAACAAAATCTATACTTTTGGCATCAGTTTGTCAATAAAGCCACCATTCAGACGTTTTTCATATTTAACGTGAACCAACTTTTTCAACGATTCGTTTACGTTAGCGTGGAAGGAGCAACGGCGTTAATTTAAATATAGATAAATGTCTAATTTTTGAATATCAACTTTTCTCCTACATTTTAGTACCTATTATCATTCTTATTTCAAGTCACTTTATCTAGTGGTTGATAGTAGCACTGATAATATTGTATGTGATCAGGTTGATGTCTCTCTTGAGCTGCTGTATTTTTTTAGAATGGTAGTTTTACAAAGTTATAAAAACATGAAAAACAATATTCTAACAAAGTATTATAAATTATGGTGTAGCAATAATAAGTCTATTGGCACATCAAGACTTTAGCTTTAGTTATGAATAAACTTACTGCAGTCTTGCATGTTATCTTGCTGGTGCAAAATTTAAAGTAGTCTTACTATTCATATTTGGACATAATTTGGTAGTTGATATGCTGCAGCTGCCTTGTCTGCCTGTGCCTGCCAGTGCTTCAAATATTTAGAGCGCTCTTATAATTATAGATTTTGTTTTGATATGAGTACTCGAGCTGAAGCAGGGGCATCAAAAATTTGTCTAGTTTTTTCGTAGAGTATTTGCTGATCCCCAAAACCTCCTATCATAGCAATAGAAATTCGTTCTGTTTTGCTTAGAGCCATTTTCAAATGAATTAACTGTCATTATCACAAAAAATACTGAAGTTGCGTCTGTCAATTAATTGACAGCACGGATATTAGGATTAAAGCAAGCAATTCAATTTATTTTGGGATTAGCTCCGAATATTGTTACTTATTTTTTGCTCATTTGCTTATATTTTCGTATAACAAATAGATATTTTTTTTTGTGCATGGTCATCCACATACAGCGGCTATTACGGGTTATGGGAAAAACACTTTCAATAAAAATTTTGTGCTATTGTACCTAAACCGGCAAATTTTTTAATCAGATTGAAAAATGAGCATCACGAAGCAGGCAATATTTTAATGTAATACCCTATATATATATATATATATATATATATATATATATATATATATATATATATATATATATATAATATATATACAGGGTTATTCACGCAACCCGTTCATTAAAAGTTTTTGATGATGCCATTTAAATAAAAATTTCAAATTTTGGGATTAAGGTAAGGTCTAGGGGTACTTCTTTTTTGAAATATTTTCAAATTCCTGTCACTTCCGGTTTAACCGGAAGTTGGTATCAACTTGCTTATTTTAAATGGAACACCCTGTATTTTATGATATTTTTGGATTCTACGGAGAATTTTAATGCTATTTTATGTAGCATGTCCTATATCTAGGTTCAAGCGTTCTTAAGATACTTGATCTTGAACCAAAAATGAACCTTCGGGGTACCAAATTTTAAAATCTCATATTTTTGTAAGTTTTGAAGATATAATCTTCATATTTTGCAGACGATCGGTAAATAACCTCAGATTTCTATTTTTTTATTGAATTTGCCTATTTTTATACAGAGTGTCCTAAATTCCGCGGCAAACATTCACATTTTCAAAGCCGCTAAAGTCCGTTTTTTTTAAATGGGACACTCTATAACTTTATGCACTATCAAATGTGGAATTTAATTTTCAATCGAACTGTATTAAGGTGCCCTATACCTATTCGTAGCCATTTTCGAAATAATCAGGTTTTTATTAAACTATCATATGTATTTGCTAAATGCTTACACCTTCCCGTAGTAAGCCATGGAAAAACAATTGTTGTGCTTTTCTATTCAACATGACAGCTGATTTAAAACTTTTAAATTAAAATAAAATAACACTCAAAAGCTGATATTCTCAATTTATCTTAGATTCGCGGAGAATGTTACAAAATATTGGAGAGAACGTGCCATGTTTTTAATGAAAAACATCCTTATTTATCGCCAATGAACAAGAGAAAATTGAAGAGGATTGAAACGAAATTTTTTCGTTTCGGAAAAGTTAAAGTTATAAAAAATGTAATAAATTGTTTACATTATTTTTAACCATATCTACTAAGTTCGAGACTGTTCTAAACTTGTTTTAGTGAACTTAAAAATTATAACAATCTAACAATCAACAATAAATAAATAAAATAATAAAATTGAATTATAAATGTTCTATATGCTGTCCGTTCATTTAAAGACACATTTCAATTCTTCTTTGTACAGTTGCTGTGGCCCGTTGAATTTGTCCGTTTTCTAATTCGGCAAAAGCTGTTCGTATCCTGTCCAGTAAATCTTGTTGGTTATTTACTGGGGAAGCATAGACTTTACTTCTGATAAATCCCCATAAATAAAAGTCTAGGGGTGTTAAATCAGGCGATCGCGGGAGCCATCTCCAAGGGCCATTGGGACCGATCCAGCGATCTTCAAAAATTCGAGATAATTGGAGATAAACTGCAGCGGAATTATGTGCTGGTGCCTCATCTAATTGATACCAATAATTTTGCAGCTCACCAATAGGAATTTCTTCTATAAATTCAGAAACCATCCCTCGTAGAATTTCCAAATACTTAGCACTGTTTAAATTGTCTTCATAAATACAGTACCGCACCTGATCATTTAATACTATACCGAAAACATTGAAGCTAAACCTCTCTTGAAAACGCGTTTCACGTAAAGCGTGCGGTTTTTCTGCTGCCCAGAAATGTTCGTTTCTTCTATTTGTTATTCCTTCTCTAGAAAATTTCGCTTCATCGGTCCAAAATATTTTTGAAAGGAATTGAGGGTCCTCTTGAATTTTCAAAAACATGAATTCGCAAAATTCTACTCGTCGGACGTCATCACCAGGTCTCAAGGCTTGCACGTTTTGGAAGGAATAAGGGTGCATATGATGTTCGCTCAAGATTCTTTGGACAGATGAAGAAGAAATTGAACTTTGCGGGTTTGCGTGGAAATAAGCTAATGTGTTTATTACGTTATCCTCGGCATTTGTCACTGGTTTCGGAACATTTTTTGTAACTTTAACCTTGCCAAAACGCAAAAAGTTCATTTCAATCCTCTTGAATTTTGACTTGTTCATTGGCGGCAAATCAGGGTGGCGTTCATTAAACACACGACACATTCTCTCCAAAATTTTATAACATTCTCCATGAATATAAAATAGATTGAGAATATCAGCGTTTGGGTATTCACTCAACATCACTGACAGCTTTCGATAAATAACGCATACTAATCATCTGTCATATTGGATATTGGATCTCAATTGTTTTCCCATGCCTCACCATTGGAACATGTAAACATTTAAGCAAATACATTCGATATTTTTATAAAACCCAATTATTTCGAAAATGGTTACGAATAAGTATAGGGAACCTTAATCCAGTTCTATAGAAAATGAAATTCTACATTTGATAGTGCATAAAGTTATAGGGTGTCCCATTTAAAAAAACGGACTTTAGCGGCTTTGAAAATGGTTTGCTGCTGAATTTAGGACACCCTATATTATATCTTCAAAACTTACAAAAATATGAGATTTTAAAATTTGGTACCCCGAAGGTTCATTTTTGGTTCAAGGTCAAGTATCTTAAGAACGCTTGAACCTAGATATAGGACATGCTACATAAAATAGCATTAAAATTCTCCGTAGAATCCAAAAATATCATAAAATACAGGGTGTTCCATTTAAAATAAGCAAGTTGATACCAACTTCCGGTTAAACCGGAAGTGACAGGAAGTTGAAAATATTTAAAAAAAAAAGTACCCTTTGACCTTACCTTAATCCCAAAATTTGAAATTTTTATCTAAATGGCATCATCAAAAACTTTTAATGAACGATTTGCGTGAATAACCATATATATTACTTTTTATTTAAAAATTTCTAATTTCAAATAAATATTAATGTTTTAATGTTAATGTTTACATATGTAATACAGTCGTTAGGCGTTTATTTAATTTTGAAATTCCTGAAAATATACAAAGGTAAAATATGGAAACTGTAAGTGCTGTAGGCCAGTCACGGTAATAAATATCTAGTCAAAAAAACATCAGATTTATGACTTTGAGAACATAAATATATCTCATCCTTTTGCACAAAATAATATTTTGAGTTTTATGACAGGATATGTCAGGTGCATACCCGTCTCCTGTAGAAAATTTGGATATTTCCATATTTCACCTTTGCATGAAATTCAAAATTAAATAAACACGTAACAGCTATCCAAAATATTAATATGTTATATATTTTTAAAGTCAAAAAAATGTGAGCTTCCTAATTAAAAAAATATATACAGGGTGTTACATTTAAAAAAGTATATATGGCTGCTTTTTGACAGCTTTGTGATACTCATTTTTTCGATCCGGTTAAAACTCTAGCGGTACAGGTACAATGATAAAAAAATTGTATTTGAAGTTTTTTTATATAACTCTTAACAACAGCTGTAGGTGAGTGTCAAAAATAATGGATGATCTTGTACACGATAAATTATTCATTGAACGGACGGTTTCATCATTTTGCCCTAAAACGTTTGAAAGCAACTGCAATTTGTCGCTGTCTAATCCCAAGAACCACGACTTTTAGTTCTTTCCTTGAAACACATACAAATATTATGCGGAATTTGCTTGTCGGCTTGTTGGACTTGTTCTTTATTGTCAGCACGTCCGACAAGCAAGTTCCTATTGTCTATCACTTTCAAACTTACAAATATTATAATTGATTTTACCCTGTAACTCCAGGTCGGCAATAGCATTGCCCACTGTACAAATCACATGTTTGATTGAAGGAACCAATCGGATCACAGTTGCAGCTTTGACAGCCATCTCCGCTCTGCAAATTGTAATACCCATCTTCACATTTGTCACAGTTCCTGCCGATTACCCTATTCTTGCAAAGGCAAGCTCCGGTGCTTGAGTCACAAATGGGTTCGCCAGTTGTATCAGACTCAGTACCCACTGAGTAGCATTCGCAACGTTTACAGTCGCCTTTCGGTAGTACCAGAGCATTTCCATAAAATCCTAAAAAAAACAGATATTTTTATATATCAAAGCTTATACAGTTGTTAATTTATGGTGTATAAGGAGTCTATTTTTTATTATTTTTAATTATTTTTTTACATTTTCATGAAAAATAAGCTGCCCTTTTTTTTGTATAAAACATGTTGGAATTAGGGATATCGAATAACAATAGATATATCGGTAGTTATAGATAAGTGCCGATAGGGTTGTAATAATGGCGATAGGTATCCGATGGCAGAACATGGATAGTTATTGGATAAACGAATTACATTTTACAAAGATAAAGATCTTTTTTTGCTCTCTAATATTTTTGCGAACAAATTATGTTCCATCCATATAAGTGAGGGCCATTTTTTTTTCTTATCAGTAATTTTTGGCTCTCAAACCGCCTTTGTCGCATATATATCTATAGGTAGTAGCAAATACTGACACAGGTAGCAATAAACTATCGATAAGTAGGAATAATTATCGACAAATTGATAACTATCCAATAAATAAAATATATCGGCAGGTGACGTACTATCGCCTATCGATACGTAAATTCATCATCCATCTCTAGTGAGCACTTGAAAGGATGGGAATCCTGAGTTTTTGCATTGAACAATGACCGAAAGTCATGGTTTTGTTATCTTTTGTAGAAAAATAGCTAACTTAACATTTTTTTAACAAAGACATATATAGCGACTTCTTTTCATCCAATCGGAACAAAAAAAATCATATCTTTATTATCAAATTTTGACAAAATTGCTCTAGTTTCAGATCCCTATATCCAGTATATTGCATACAAAACAACAAAAACCACATGATATAAAGAATTTCCAAATTTTCTTCATAATTTTAATTTAATTCTAATAAAAACTCCAGTGATCACTGATGACAAAGCGTACCAAATTTTAAGTCTTTTAGACAAATGAATTGTTTGTAATTTTAAGGCAAACCGGCCAAATTGAATGTTTTATTTTTTAAAATATAGGTTTTCTTTTTTATTCTGTTCGTTGTGTCACTAAAATTATTTTTTATATAGAGAATTCTATTTAATATAATTTTGACAAAATTGTTTTTTTTTATTTTAAATATTTATTTATATAATTAAATATAGATTAAAAAACGATTATACTCAAAATAAAAGAATTAATATTATTTTAATTTACAATTAAAATAAAATTTATTCCATTTTTAAATAATATTTTTTTTCAATAAAATAATCATTATTCGTTGTTTAAATATGAAATACAATTTATTTAATTAAAAAAAAAAATAAAATTAAAATAAAAAAAAAAGAATATTGATGCTTGTTAAGGTGACTAAGAGGGCTATTAAACTCTTATTAAAAGCTGCAAGAAAATATCTCAAAATATTTTAAGTTCAATTTCTAAAATTTATTTACCCAAATCTATTGAAAAATAAATACAAACGTCAAAGTAATCTAGGGGACAAGAAATAAAGATGACAAACCTATACAACAAACAATTTAATTTATGTATCACCATTTGATAGTTAAGAAACGAACCTCTACTTTAATTTTGAAGTAGTAAAAAAAAAGTAGAAACCAAAATGTGATTATATGTGTCCCACTGGGCTCAATACTGTGACCAACCTTGTTCTTGATAGATGTTAATTCAATTTGCAAACTGCCATTAAAAGAAATATTAAATTTATATGCCAATGACACAACATTAGTGTACTGCGGCAAGGATTTGCTTGTGATAAAATTGGAGATTGCTCAAGATCTGAAAATTCTCAGTACATGGTTGAAATCTCATAAGTTAACTGCAAATATTGAAAAAGCATCATATCTTCTCATGTCTCATAGGAGAAAAAAATGTTAATGATCAGTTTGCAGTACCATATCTCAATCTGGAGCAATTCATCTAACTATATTCTGAAACCCGTGAGAACGCGTCAAAACAGGGTTATTAAAATCATATTTGAACTCCCATTATTGCACTCAACAGAGCGACTGAATAAGTTCACTCAATTTTTGAATTTTTATGACATATAAAGACAAAAATTATGTTTTATATTCAATCATCATATTGTACAAAAAAACAAAATATCTGTTATTAAATTTAAAGACACTGCCGATATTCATTCTTAACTCACTAAGTATCATTTACCTCAAGTAAGATCTAATATTGGTCTAAGATCGGTTTATTTCGAGGGTGTAAAAATGTATAATGTTTTGCTAGACCATTATAAACATATATCAAACCCCAACTTATTTAAGAAGAAAATCAAGAATTATTTATTAAATCAGAGATAAATTAGAATTAATACTTGTGATTTCAAAAAATTCTTATACTTTGGTTTAACAAAATATGCGGTATTGTAAAAAAATTACTAAATAAACAAATTAATCGTTTCTAAAAGTAGAAAATATTCATATATAATTTTGACAAAACCAATTTTCGACTCATTCAGTATAAACTGTGACCTCTACAATTATTAGAGCCAGCTCTACATCTAGGGGCATGGTGATGATTAAATGATCAATTTCGTGCTACTTAATTGCATTTTATTCATCTGACAGGATATTAAAGAGTTGCTGACGTGTATTAAACCCAAAATGCGACTAATTTCCTGATTTTGAATGTAATAAGTATGTATGATTCTAGCAGTGGGAGGGTGCCCGATATCGGGTATTATTTGAAGATTGAAGCTAATTCATTGTACATAGTACAAGAGGTCCGAGGAGAATATCGCGATAGCCAATTGCGCTTCAATAATCATTATATTCCTAGTGGGACAAATACTTTTTTCAATATTATTTATCAAATTTACACATCGATTTTTATTTGGAGGCCAAAGAATTACGATAATTGGAAATCAGATCGCCCACTAATATTGATCCGCCCCATTGCATTACAATTCGTCTTGGAAAGTGTCACCTCGTGGTTGGTGGTTAAACGTTCTGCAGTTCTAGATCGTCTCTATACTAATCTAAACGTAGACTTGGAATTGGAACACAGTATTGATGACCCCGATGTACACGTTCTTGAGCCGTAACCGTAACCTATTGGAGCGATGCCTTCCCGATATTAAAAGTCCTTTAAAAGCCTTGGAGCGTTCAGTTAACCTTCATGTAGTCTATTCCTAATGGTCTACTGGTCACTTACATCCATTTGGAGTATGTTATACAGCCCAATTACTAACTGAGACGCTGTAAAAGTGAGGTGACATAGAATTTATAAATACAGGAACTGTCTTGAATTTGGTTGGTAACACTATTCGACCTGTATGGCGTTTAACACTATCACATAACACCATCATTGGTAAGTGCGTTAGCAATGCCCCCTTTGCTTCATACCTACTAATACGAGTCTAAATACGAGTATTGCCTGTTCATCTTTAGCTAATACGTAGCCAAATAAAAACAAAACATAAAAAAGAAACACTTTTTGTTTGTGTGTGTTTTTTACGTACCTTGTAAACAGATTTCACACCTTGATCCACCAGTATTATGAATGCACCTTAAACATTCGCCTGTAGTGGTGTTACAGTTTCCTATCGCGTTTGTGTCAATATTCTGGTTACATTCGCAAACTTGACATGGAGAACGTGGTCCGAATCTTCCAGTAGGATCACCATAGTATCCGTCCGAACATACGTCACACCTATGCCCTGAATACCCAGTGGGGCATTCTGTGCACATAATAACGTCTTCTGCTAATTGGATACAAGCACCACCATCAGGACAATTGCACGGTAAACAGTCTTCTGGTGTTCCTAAAGTTAAAAAAAAAACATGTCATGTAATTTTAAAATTAAAAATAAAACTTACACACTCTGAGTGCACATCCTGTTGATTATGGCGTTTTGATTATTTGGTTAGAAAATATTAGACGTTAAATGAGTTAAAAAAAAACTGTTATCAATGTAATCGAATTATTGTAAGAAGTGTAGTTCATTGTTCGCTCACAGGTATATCGCATAACTGATTAAGTCATGTATTCGTCAAATAAATTAAGACATTAATTAAATATTAACTTTTTAAATAAAAAAAATCTCGGTATTATGAAAAGATATTTTATTAAACAATTTAATTAGTTGATATACGAAATAATGGATATCAAAGAATTCTTTAAAACAAATGGATTCAATTAATCAATGAACTGGATAATCTAAGAAATCGATTAATCGAAAAATAGATTATTCAAAAAAAATCGATAATCTATTATGAATTTGTATAATCGGCAAGCTTTACGGTTTATTTAATTTAAATATTTTTAATTAATTTAAATAGCTTTGGTCCGTACGGTATTAGCTAGAAATGCCAGCAATGTATTATCCTGTAAGCCTATACAAATCAAACTAAACTTTGATAAAAATTAATTAAGTTCAGTATACCTGCGAGAGCGTTTCCATAATATCCCCTAGCACAAAGCTCGCAGTTTTCACCCGAAGTTTTATGTTCGCAAATACACCTTCCAGTATCCGAATCACAAATGCTAGCATGACTGTTACAGTCACAAGGTATACAGCTCGTGAATGGACCACCATGAGCCGGTGAATGTCGGAATCCTGGAGCGCAGGATTCACAGAACTGGCCGACATATCCTAAAATTAACAAAAGGAAACATATACATGCTGCCATATTAATAATTGCTTATAATATGTGTTAGAATTTTTGTATTAAACTTGACCAACTGTACAGTACTAAAGAGTTTTAAATAAATCAGGTCTTATTTCAAGGTTCTTAATCTTTTTAGTAGATCTGGTTTTAAGACTTATTACAAACTTTAAAAATGTTAGCTAATTAAATAACCAATGAACTCACGTCCCTGTAACAAGGTAATCAAGTTCATGTAATCATATTAATCGGAAAGACGAAAAGATCACACATTTGATTTAAAAAATCAGTAATTGTAACTTTATACAGAACTTCCCTCGTTATGAATCCGTCTTTTTATAGGGAAAGTGAAGCATGGCCACTTTCTGCATTTTTGTTTTTGAAAAATGTTTAATACACGGCCATTGAAATCGTATCAATATCTAACCAGTTTTCCCCCATATCGCACTTGATCTTTTCTACCAGTTATTCGCTATATTTGATTTCTGAGCAAAATTTGAAGTCCATTGTATACACATTTTTTAAGCTGATTTTTTTAACACTTTATTATGCGGCCATTTTAATCGATTCCTGTATTGTACTTGCCATTTGTGCAAAATTTTAAATTATTAAAAAAGCAGTTTTTCACATTAAATGCTAATTGTTTTATTTGTTCCGTTATATTTCATTCGTATCTAGGTGTCATCAGTTCATCTGCATGCTACACGCTTTCACGCTGATTTTTTAAACATTTTTTTAGACCTCCAACTTGAATTTTTATCACAATTTTACCAGTTCATCCCTATATCACGCTTGAATATTGTGCAACATTTTGAGGTTAATTGATTACGTAGTTTTCTACAACGATTTGTTAAACATATTATTAGGCCGTCATCTTGTTTCGCCATGATGGATTATTACCAAAATGTTACGGTATTGTAGCTTATACTTATTCAACATTCTAATTACATGTCCACATCTCTTAACGAGTAAGACAATGTAGAATCCATCAGTTCAGAAGTCTTTAATAATTATTTTAAGTTATAAGCTAATACATAATAGGCAACACGACTTCCACCATAGTAGATCCACAAAATATCTTTTTTACATGAAACAAATGCATCGGAATACATGACGAATTTTACATACAATTAGGTATGGATTATGGCATTCCTGAATTAGGTTCAAGACGTCGCATGAATTACCACTTTTCTTTTCTGTTGAAGTATTCCTCTTGTGGGTGTTGGTCACTGGTCACGTAGGTGGTAACAAAGATTAAAATTAAATAAGCTAACTTGCCTTCGCTGGGAGCCGAAGTTTAAATAAAAATTATCCTCCGTAAGTTGGGAAAAAGATAAACCATGAATAAGTTTCGTTTGAGATGAATTTTTTTTTAGTTGCCGGTGATAGTTTTTCTTTTTCTTTTTTTTAGTTGTTAGTTGGGATTTTCTTATTAACTACGGTAAACATTTCGAAACTAGTGTCAAAATGTTAATCTCAAAACCAGAACAAATACTTAGAAAACAATCAGACAACATGTCATCTGCAAAACTGCGTAAACCAGTTTCAGGTCATTTGATACAAATTTAAATTATTAAGAAATCTAAGGTGGTCAAACAAAAACAAAACAGAGACATTTTCGGGAACAAGGTAATTTTTTTATGCTCCAACCTCTCAATTTTATTCCCGAAAGGAAAACTTTGATGACATGTTCAACCCTCTACTTACAGTACCCCAAGGAGGACCCAGTAATACTTTGTTTAAAAGGTATTTTAATACTCTTTACAACAATACCCTACATTCTAATTTAAATTTAATAACTATCGAGAAAATTAATTTTAAAATTAAAATAGTTACTTAAGCACTTTTATTATTGTTGTTGAGTGATTTTATTATAAGACAAAATCTTTATGAAAAGTGACACAGCCGTTTTGCATAAAAAGGAACGCTTTAATGTTTAAATTCCCTTGTTTCTATTAGAGATGTTTTATAAATCCCAAAAAAATATTTGCAGCTTTAAATTCCGAACATTCTTACAGAAACACACATAGGTAAATTTAATCTGATATAATTCAGGGCAGTTGATGTTTTCATTATACTGTCGAGTTTAAACTATTTATTGGATCTGTGTTTAAATTTAATAATAGTTTACTCGATTGCAGAGAAGGTAGAAATCATTGCTCTTTTTTTTGGTAATAACCAATATGCAAACAAGACAGTTGAAATGTTCAATCAGAAACACGAAGATAAATATGTGATTCGAAAATACGTTTTGGAACTAGTAAAAAAACTTCGTGAAAATGTACTACCGACCGTAGGTAGCATAAAACGAAACGTCCAAAGACTCATAAGAAACGAAGCTCCTGAAGTGGCGGTTTTGCACATTGCACTAGATTCCAGGTTGAGTACGAGACGGTTGACTGCTGTATCTGATGTTCAGCGGCCAGTGTTGAAAAGATTTTAAAAAATCGTATAAAATCGTAATATCTTTTACCCGGAGCTTCCCTCCGTCTAGTTTAGTTCCTCACATAGTCATTTTTATTGGACGCCAGTTTGTTCCACTATACTGGATTCGTACCAATATTTTACCAGTTTCTATCTATGGCACACTTGATTTTTGGACATAATTTAAAATAAATTGAATAAGTAGTTTTTACACTAATATTTTTAAGACCTCCATTTTGTTCCGGAATTTTGAATTCGTACCAGTTTATTCCTATATCATACATTTGTAAAAAAAATGCGAGTCAATTGAAGAACATTTTTTTACGCTGATTTTTTTTCAAACATTTTATTTGGCCTCCATTTTGTTCCGCCATTTTGAATTCATACCAGAATTTTACAGTTAAGCTCTATACCACAATTAACGCTTACACAAAATTTCAAATTAATCTAATAAGTAGTGTTTCAGGCTGATTTTTAAAATATTTTATTAGGCCGCCATCTTGCATTCATAAGAAAATATTACCAGCTCAAGTCTGTGTAACACTTGATTTATGCAAAATTTGAGGTAATTTGGATAATTAGTTTTACGGTGATAATTTTTTAATACTTAACCAGGCCGCCATTTTGTTCAGCTGTATTGGATATTTGTCAAACTGTTATCAAGTAATCCTCATAAGTCTTTTAATTTTTAACCAAAATTTGAAATCAATCAGGTAAGTTGTTTTTTAGCTATGCCGCAAACTGACACAGAGACAGACCGACAGAATTCAGAACAACATTCCGGCATCTAAAAACGCTAAAACCTTGGAGGAGGATTTTTTTACGATTACAGACATTTTGTTCTTGGACAAGATTTGGAATCAATCTAAAAAGTAGTTTTTTCGGACTGTTTTTTTTTAATAATTTATTTTCGGCTTTTAGGGGATTCGTACTAGAATTTTACCATTTGATTTTTACGTAATGTTTGATTTTTGTGCAAAATTTCAGGTAAATTGAGTAAGTAGTTTTTTAGTAATAATGTTTTTAACATTTCAATTCATTTCTTCCACCATATTAGATTTTTACCAAATGTAACCATTTCATTTTATAACACTAGATTTTTGACCAAAATTTTAAGTTAATGGGATAAGTAGTTTTTAAGCTATGCCGCGTACATACGGATAGACCGACGGACTGACGTAAATGGGAGAACATGTTTTTCGAGATCCAGGGACCTGAAAACACAAAGATCTACAAAAATGCAAAAGGTGATTTTTTAACGATCACAATACATAAGTAAGTAAAGCATAAGTTTCATCGTAACAAAATACATTTTAAAAAAGAACTTAATTAAGACGATTTTAACCGGCGTTTGCAGTTTTGAGAAATTACGAACAGCTTTTCCAATGAATCCTCTATTTTCTTAAACGGTACTGTCAATCGCTACAACTGCCACTATTGGTTCGATACGAATCCTAGAGTTTATCGTGAAGTGCACACACAACAGCCTCAAAAAATTAAATGTTTGGGCCGACATTTTTGGAGATTATTCGACCGTTCCCTTTTTTCTTAGATGGTAATTTGAATGCGGAAATGTATTTACATTTATTAGAAGACGCTATTGCTCCAGCTTTAACTACAATTATTATTGGAAAATATGATGATTATATTGAAAATCATTTGATGATTTGAGTAGCCTCCACGATCACCAGATTTGACTCCCCTAGATTTTTTAAGAAGTCACAACGAAAAATATACTTAACTCTGCCACTGTACTCCATAAATGTTACAAAATGACAGCGTTTTCATTTTCAAGATTTAATCAACTAATGTGCAAATAATTATTTTGTATTTTAAATGCATTTTTTCATTAATTAATGGGTTTAATTTAAAATGTAGGGTTTTGCTGTAAAGAGAATAAAATAAATACCTTTCACACAAGGTGCTATTTGAACCCCTTATATTTAAGATTTTGGGGTTTAATTTCAGGGTGGTGCAAGTAAGAGGTTGAATAAATGTTATAAAAGATTCCCCCTCGACCTCATGTGACTCGTTTCATTTTGAGGGGAATGCGCTACATTCATCCCTTAGAAATCCATTACTTTTTATCCTATAAAGCGATAGATCGATACAAAATTAACTCCAAATAATAATTCTATATCTCACCTTTCAGTCCTGGCACGATAAAACTAAGACTTCAAAATACGAATAATCCAAATAGGATAATTTTATATCGCGACAATGTTCGTTACTGAGCCCTTAAATGCAAAAACCAAACTTACGTCTAGACAGAGGCGGTAACTATGCTTTCATGAATTTTCGCACGAGTAATTTTATTTTTAAAT
The DNA here is from genome assembly GCA_030620095.1 of Kuschelorhynchus macadamiae. Classification (NCBI taxonomy): domain Eukaryota; kingdom Metazoa; phylum Arthropoda; class Insecta; order Coleoptera; family Curculionidae; genus Kuschelorhynchus; species Kuschelorhynchus macadamiae. The sequence goes on along the minus strand of JAUTXW010003526.1, from coordinate 390,474 downwards.
GAATAGTAAGTAGTGATAGCACGTCTGTAGGTAGGGACCCTTCAGCTCAAAATTTGATTAGTCGAGTGGGTGCTGTTGACGTAAGTGGAGAAAATCGTTTTTTTTTTAAATATATAGATTTCGCAACTGGTTATCAATACATACCGTGTGGGCATTCACAAAACTCCATCCAGAGCGCCTGCTGTCCTGCTGCGCCTCTAGACGCAGTTTCCAATTTAACGTCGTCCAAGAATCCTACTCCTTGGGGAGAGTACGTCCCTCTGATTTTGATAGATGTCAGGTTAGTGAGAATAGAAATGAAATCGCGGGAATTTAGCCTAGGCTGCCATTGAAAATCGGGATGTTCGTGAAGCCTGAATTTGTATGGGTGGCTCTAAAATAATATTTAGCATGTAAATATTTACAAAGAAATAACACCAGTAAATAGTAAAAACTTGATTAAACACTGTTAGGTGGATATTCTTTAACCACCTCATTTTATCTATGATATACGGGATGAAAGACCGAATAAACAGTTTATCAGGTAGTTTCATAAATTCACCACATCAATCAATCATCTCACTTTTTAATTCTAATATTAGCACGCACGGAACAATATTTGCCTCGATGTTGCTCATAGCAAAATTTAGGTCTACTTAGAATAAATGCGGTCATTTATAAATTGGTCACATTGATGTTGGATAAAACAACAACAATAATAATAATTAATAAATAGATTTACTTTTTTATTTTAAATATAAATCTTCTTTTGTTACTTATTAAAAAAATGCATAGGCCTTATAATATTTGGGTTTATCTGAGACGGTTGTTGTTTGATTATTTTTCAAGGAAATGATTACTTTGCAATATAGCACGGCAAGTTAGTCCGGCTCCAGCTTTCAACCGAGCACACATATCGCATATCATATTTTTCAGATCGGGAAATAAGATTTAAATAAGTTTAGTTTAGTATTCACGTTATAATTACGATTTGCTTATGTACAAATAAAATTATATTTCTTACAAGTGCCGTTTATTTTCATTGATTACAACAGGTTATGGGCCCGGGAGTCATCGTGTTGGCCTAGTGACAATAAGACATTTTTTTAAATTTGTAAATCGTGTGTGCTACAGTGGCGGAGAGTGGAACATTTAGTGTTGAAAAATTAAATGGAGAAAAGTATCAATCATGGAGTTATTTAATAAAGATGCTATTAATCAACGCAGATCTATGGCGTGTTGTGTCAGAAAATTTGCCCTTCAAAGCAGAACGGGATAATGCTTGGAAAAAGAAAAACGATAAGGCATTATCAACAATAGCCTTGCTTGTTGAGACCAACCAACTTGTGCATATAAGAAATAAAAATTTTGCACATGAAGCATAGGAATCTCTTAAGTAATACCATCAAAAATCAAGCCTGTCAAGTATGGTATTTCATATAGTTTTCTGATTACTGCGTTAGAAATCTGACCAGCCAACGAGTTTACTCTGGAATTTGTTAAGAGTAAGTTAATAGATGAATACATGAGACGTCAAGGAGCTGCTAAGCAGGGCCCGCTCTAGGGAGGGGGCAACCCGGGCATTTGCCCGAAGCGGCTAAATTTGGGGCGGCATTTTTAGCTTGAAAACAATTTAATAAAAATAAATTAAGCGGCGATTGGGAGCCAATATATTTTTTGTCCATTGTAAGCATTTCTAACAATCATATTTTCTTAAGATTGAAAATGTTCGCTTACAATCGCAAACATTTTGCGCGCTTGGTGGATACGCACCTTAATAAAAAAGATGAGACGTTCGGCACGCGAATAGTTTCGCAGAAAAATGCCGGTCGCAATAGCAACGGACGACGCGGTTTTTTCGGGCGTCCAATGAGATGCTAATAAGCCACCTGCACCCTTTGTGAACGATGCGTTGGTGTCTTGTACCTATTTATTACTTATTAATTTCTATTTCTAATTGTGTTTGGTGCTTGTTCGATCTGTAGGGAGCACCCTCTTTAAGTTGATGGGTCTAGTGCTAAAGTTTTTATTAATGGATTTATATGAATAATGAATAATATTATTGTCTATGTATAATTAAGAACAGTTTCCGTTGCATGCGTTGTTCCCAAAATATGAATATTGTTCAGTGAATGTATTGGAAATTTTTTTCTGTTGTTTAAGGTAAGTGACAATTTTTTAGTCTAATCTCAATTTATTTACTGCGATAGAAATTTTTTAAGATATATTTGATTGGCTGTTACGCAGTAGTTGGGATAATTTTATAAAAGTTAAAAATTAAAAAAATACTTTAACATTTTTTGTATATCACAACAAACAACAATGTCGAAAATCTACCACATAATGTTTTCCTCAAATGCTTTTCATTTTTGTATAAAATCATAACATTATGTGGTAGATTTTCGACATTGTTGTGATATACAAAAAATGTTAAAGTATTTTTTTTAATTTTTAACTTTTTTAAATATAAAATTATCCTAACTATTGCGTAACAGCCAATCAAATCTTTCTTAAAAAAGTGACAATTTTGTAATTTGATTTTTTTTTATCAAATATATAACTGTATTATAGAATGTCTGACGCAAGGAAAAGACTATCTGGTTCTCAGTATAAAAAAAAGAGGATAGAAAAACAAACCCATCTACAAAAACAAGCTGGGGCATTGGCACATTTTTTACAAACTGGTCCAACTACGAGTAAGGTGTCAACATCGGAAAATGATGAAAATCCTGATAACGCTATGGTGAATGTAGTGGGCAAGGAGACTGAGACTAGTAACAGTAATGATGGTTCGTCGATCGAGCGCAATGAAAGTTACGATACTAACGACACTATCGAAAATAATGACCGTGTCGAAAATATATCTTCTGATCCAGGAACATGGCCTCAAATCTTGGGAGATGCAGAAAGGTTATTTTTAGACAGGGAGGGACCAGCTAAGCGTTTAATTAATTATTCATTTTTATCCGACAATAAAGGTCGTAAATTTAGTTCTAGTTACTATTATCGAGTGTTAAAAAATGGAGAACAAGTCCTAAGAGACTGGCTTGTTTACTCTATTTCTAAAAACTCAGTTTTTTTTTTTACTGTAAATTGTTTGGTTGTAGTTTAAGTTCACTTTCAAAAGATGATTACAATAACTGGAAGCACCTTGGTGAAACTTTAAGAAGCCACGAAAATTCAAGCGGACATGGTAAATCTAAGCAAGCATGGATTGAACTTAGTCAGCGACTAAATTCAGGTCGCACTATAGACGCAGCCGCTCAAAGGCTAACTAATGCAGAAATAAATCATTGGTACGAGGTGCTTCTACGTATTGTTTCCATAACAAAAATGCTTTGTGAAAATTGTTTAGCCTTCCAAGGCACAACCAATAAGCTCTATGAATATAATAATGGCAATTTTTTAAAATTAATAGAGTTATTAGCAAAATTCGATCCGGTTATGGAAGAACATGTTCGTAGAGTCCTGAAACATGAAGCAGTTAAAGCAACATACCTTGGAAAAAATATTCAAAATGAAATAATTATGCTTCTTCACGATAATATAAAATCCTATATTGTAAATGCCATTAAAAAAGCAAAATATTATTCTATTATTCTAGATTGCACTCCTGATGTGAGTAAAATTGAGCAAATGACTTTAATAATTAGATATGTTTCTATAACTGTATCTGAAACGGATGTCAACATTGATGTTAATGAAAGTTTTTTGGGTTTTCTTCCAATTGAAAAGTCTACGGGTGAAGAACTGTTTAATGTAGTAATTAATGAACTAAATACTATAGGTTTAGATGTACAAAATATGAGAGGGCAAGGATATGACAATGGGGCAAATATGAGAGGTGATAAGGCGGGAGTGCAGACTAGAATTAGAAATATAAATCCTAGGGCATTTTTTGTACCTTGCAGTAATCACATATTAAATTTGGTAGTAAATGACATGGCTAAGTCATCACTAGAGGCTGCAAATTTTTTTAACATGGTTCAAAAAATATATGTTTTTTTTTTCAGCGTCAACTCTACGATGGTCAATTCTTTTAAAGCATGTAAAAGGATTAACTTTAAAGCCTTTAAGTGACACCAGATGGGAGAGTAGAGTAGACGCTTTAAAACCATTAAGGTATCAAATTGGTGACATATACGATGCTCTTTTAAATATTTATGAACATGCAGATATTGACAACTTAGTAAAAGTGGAAGCTTCTGATCTATTAAATTGCATTAAAGACTTTAAATTTTTGTGTTCGGTAATTATTTGGTATCAAATCTTAAATCAAATAAACCCTATCAGGAAACTGATGCAATCTAAGGAATATGATATATCATTAGCTATAAGTCTTATTAAAAATTGTCATTCTTTTTTTGTTAATCTAAGAACCGACGAATCCTTTAATAATGTCCTAATTGATGCAAAAGAACTGGCTAACGAAATCGACGCAGAGACTAATTTTAACTTAACATTACCAAGACATCGGGTTAGAAGAAGAAAAACTCAGTTTCCCTATGAAAATAGAGATGAAGTGCTCGAAGATCCTAAAGAAAAATATAAAGTAGATTTTTTTTTCTTTACAATTGATCAAGCAATTAATTCATTAGACACCCGTTTTAAACTCCTAAGTGACTATAGTAAATATTTTGAGTTTCTGTATGACATCTATAATTTAAAAAATATGTCAAAAGAAGATTTATTATACCATTGTAAAGATTTAGAAAATATTTTAACTTCTCGAGATTCATCTGATTTAAATGGAAATGAATTGGCCGATGAGATACCCGTCGTGTTTAATCTTCTAGGAAAAAAAGAAAGCTCTGCGGAAGTGCTCAAATTTATTACAAATTTAAACCTCGCACCAAACCTTAATATCGCATTACGGATTTTATTAACAATACCAGTTAGTGTTGCTAGTGGAGAAAGGAGTTTCTCCAAACTTAAATTAATTAAAAATTTTTTAAGGTCGACATCAACACAACCTCGACTGAATGGCTTAGCTATGATATCTATTGAGCATGTTATAGCTGAGAAATTAGATTTAAAGGATGTAATTAGAAATTTTGCGGAGTTGAAAGTTCGCAAAAAAGTGTTTTTTTAATTATATTTAAGTTTTAACTCTTTTGTGATTTGTTTTGATTTTGAATATAATAAAATTTTTTGTGCAGATTTACCTAAAATCTAAATTAATCAAATACCCTCATTCATCTCCTTTACTCCTGGGCTGGACTCCCAAATAAATTTTTGGGGCGGCAATTCTTATTTTTGCCCATATTGACCGAAAAGCTAGAGCGGGCCCTGCTGCTAAGGTACATGAAGAATCGGTGATGAAAACAGTATATAAAGGGGACAAATCGTCTTCGGCAGGAGATATGTCGAAACATTGCTATTTTTGAAAAAAGAAGGGACACTTCAAAAGGGAATGCTTTAAATATAAAGCATTGAAAAATAGCAAGGAAAAAGCAAATATAGTCACCGAGGGAAAGAATGAAGAAAAAGGTGCTTGTTTCATGGTGAATCTTAAAGAATTTTTTACGGAATTTGACGAGAGTAGAAAGGGTGTCGTGAGGTTGGCGGAAAAATGACAATATTCCAAAGTTCAAGGAATAGGTTCGGGCGATATTAAGTGTTTAATTGGTACGGAAGTGACAAGTTTAGAAATAAATGACGTACTATTTGTTCCGCAACTGGATTGTCTCTTAATATCGGTTAAAAAACTGACAAGTGCGGGATATGAAATTCACGATAACGAATGTGACATTTTCAAATACCAAAAAATTGTGGCGAATGCAAAACTTTCACCGGAACTCTACAAACGGGAAACGTTTGAACAAGTACTAAAAATTAGTGAAAACCATAGTGAAAGTTGTCAACATTCGTGGCATTGACGATTTGGACATGGGGGTATCGAGGCTATCAAGCACTTGACAGAAAAGGACTTGGCAATCGGGATAACAATTACAGATTGCGATATACGAAAGACTTGCGTATAAAAGGTAAGATTACTCGAAAGAGTTTTCCAAACAATGAAATAGCAACACATTTTCAATTTTAGACCTAATTCATTCAGATGTTTGCGGTCCTATGCAAACTGTAGCACCTGGAAATAAAAAATACATTCTTACATTAATTGTACTGTTGTATATTTAATGAGTAATAAAAATGATACCGAAAAATATACGAGGGAATTAATCGAATTAATGAATACTCAGTTTAATAAAATCCCAAAAATAATTAGGTCTGATCGAGGAGAGGAATATGTAAATATTTCTTTAAGAAATTATTTAAAGGGTAAGGGAATAAAAATTCAGTATACAGCGGGGTATTCTCCTGAGCAAAATGAGGTTGCTGAAAGAAAAAACAGATTTTTAGTTGAAATGGCTCAATTTAGGCTTTTAGATGCAAATTTAGAGAATAAATATTGGGGGGAGCGACTATAACAGCTAATTATTTACAAAATTATTTACCTACTAAAGCGAAATCAAAAACACCTTTTGAATTATGGTTTAGTAAAGTTCCGAATATTTCAAATTTTCATATTTTAGGTTCTACGGTTTATAGCCATATTCCAAAAGAACAGCGGAATAATAAATTTGCTGAAAAAGCTCAAAAATTATTATTTATGGGGTATTCAAAAGTATCGAAAGCTTATCGACTATTGGATATAAACACAGGGCGGATAAAATTTGGTCGAGATATAGTTTTTACTAAAGGAGGAAATATTAGCAGAAAAATTACAAGCAGAAAATAAGGAAGTAATAATTTTATTTGAAAAAGACCAAGATAATATAGAAGATAATGGAAAACAAGAAAATGTTATGGTTGAACCAAATGCAGAAGAAATATTGGATAGTGACTCTAGTTACCAACCTTGTACAAGTAACGGTGACACTGATGAGAATGAAATCCAACCAGGATATAGACATTCAGAAACAAAAAATAAAGGATTACCACCCAATCGTTACATTACAACAGCAAAATTAACAAAATTACAAAAAATGGAAACGATAAATGTACAAGACATTTATGCTAGAACACACAGTAACTTATGGAAACAGGCAATTGAAGAGCAAATTGAATCAATGAAGAAAAATAACACCTGGAATTTGATTCCTATGCCTAACGACAGAAAAATTGTGCCATGTAAATGGGTATTCAAATTAAAGAGAGGTGAAAATAATTTACAAAATATATATAATGCACGTCTTGTTGCCAGAAGATTTGTACAAAAATATGGAGCCGATTATGACGAAGTTTTTGCACCCGTAGTACGACACACTACGTTGAGAACATTATTAGCTATAGCTAGTAAAGAAAAAACGATAGTGAAACATTTTGACGCAAAGACGGCATTTCTTAATGGAGAACTTAAGAAAGAAATTTATATGGAACAACCAGAAGTCTTCATAAGTTAAGGTAGAGCAAATTTTGTTCGTAAATTAAACAAGAGCATTTATCATTTAAAACAATCAGCAAAGACGTAGAATGAAAAAGTTAACGAAGTTCTACAAAATCACGATTTTTATAAAAGCGAAGCAGATCCATGTCTATATGTAAAATATTTTAAAATTATAAACTTTATCTTGTAGTTTATGTCGATGATTTTTTAATAACAGCTAAGGCAATAAATGCGGTTAATTTTACGGAAAGGTTGTTAAAAACGTTTTTTGAAATTTCATATTTAGGTTTATTAAAAAATTATTTAAGCATTAATGTTGAAAGGGATATATATATATATATATATATATATATATATATATATATATAAATATTTACTCTTAGTTAAGCACAATATATCGATAAACTATTATATCGATTCGGAATTCAAGACGCTAAAAATTCAATGATACCGCTTGATCTTGGCTATTTAAAATTAGAACGGCTGAAATCTGTTATGAAAAATAATGAAAAATATCAACAAGTGATAGGAGCTGTATTATACTTAGCGGTTAATACAAGGTCAGATATTACGGTAAATGTGACTACATTAAGTCAGCATAATCAGAAACCCACAGAAAACGATTGGAATGAAGCGAAGCGAATTCTAAGGTCTAAACGGATCTAAAAACAAAAAGTTGCTTAAAACAAATATCATATCGCAGATTTAATAATCGTACCAAACTCATTGATACAAACTATCATTTTGTTTAAGGATCTTGCTGAAAATAAAGTTATTGAGTTTAGGTACTGTCCAACAGAAGATATGATCGCGGATATGCTGACAAAACCATTGAATAGGGTTAAGTTAAATTATTTAACGGAACAACGTGGGCTAGTTAACTGGTTAGTAAAAGTTTAATTATTATTATAGTTGAGGAGGGGTGTTGGATAAAACAACAATAATAATAATAATTAATTAATAGATTTATTTTTTTATTTTAAATATAAATCTTCTTTTGTTACTCATTAAAAAAATTCACAGGCCTTATAATATTTGAGTTTATCTGAGAAGGTTGTTATGATTGATGATTACTTTGCAATACAGCACCGCAAGTTAGTCCGGCTCCAGCTTTCAACCGAGCAAGCATATCATATTTTTCAGATCGGAAAATAAGATTTAAATAAGTTTAGTTCTTAGTATTCACGTTATAATTACGATTTGCTTATGTACAAATAAAAATTATATTTCTTACAAGTGTCATTTATTGTCATTGATTACAACAATTGACTCGGTCACTTATGGTCATTTTTAAAAACACTCGAAAGTATTCTTAAAAGGTAAATGGCATAAAAATTGGTGAATGTCAGTTACTTTTAAAAATGATCGGTCATTTATGAAGGAGACTGGATCATTTAAGGTCACTTATATGGTCACTACTTTAGAACAACAATAAAGAAAATATGCTTGAAAGAAATCGATCGATAAAGGAATTTAACCAGCACGTCAGAGAGGGCTGGTAACTCTGGCCATTGGACTACACGGGAGTCTCTCGATGGATTCCAACTAAACTATTACAATACAAAATTGGGTTCCATTTAGGGGGTAATTTAGTTTACAATGGATGGATCGTCTATTTGGAGTATAATAGGTCTTTGATGCAACCTATCTTGAGTGAAAACTTAAACATAGGTGTGTGTATCCTGCCGACACGGAATATACAGGACGTTTCGATAATGCTTGTCATCAACATATTTTTATTATCTTATATTCAGAATGTAACATAAAGGTTGAGAATAAATTAAATAGTGGATTCCTTAGTAAAATTTGTTTTCATATGTAGTTTTGCTCTACGACTTTTCGTTTCTTAGTTACAGGGTTTTAAAGAATTAATATAAAAATCGTTTTAGTGTAATAACTTTCGAATGCTAAAAGATTCAAAACAAAATTTTAGGCTTAGCTTGGTAGTACCCTAGCAACAGTAAAAAAAAACTTCGTAGTTTACTTAGTAGCGTGCATATGGTTATTACCGTAGGGTTTTTCAAAAAAAAGTGATATACCACTGGTAAAAATATTTTTTGATCATTTCATCAAATTTTATTTTTTGTTTTAAACGACATTTCCCTCTGCGTTTTCTTTGTGTCTCTCGTCATTTTCCCGTAATTAAACCTTTTGTAAATACCATTTTTTCCATTGCGAATACAGGAAAATGTAGAAAAACAAAAACATTATCGAATATGTTTAATTCAGTTTTAAAAAATGGTCGAATAGGCTTTGAAAAAGCTTCTTAGACATTTTAAATAAAGTACTAATAATTAATTAACAATAGTAAATTTAATGTGCTATTAACTTACAAACTTAAAGTAATTACTAATTAATAATATATAACAAAACAAAAAGAATATTACAAATGAAAATGGTGTTCCTCAGCTTTAATACTTTTTCGAGTGCATTTCCTCGTGTATTATCTTACTCGCCCAAAAATACAAGGCATCTCTCGATGCGGCAACGGAATAAACTATATTTTTTTAAGCGCCCTCCATATAAAATAATCCGAAAGATTAAGGCTGGGGAAACGAGGAGGCTATGTTCTTAGTCTTCCACGACCTATCCATTTATTCCAGAACGTTTTATTGAGATATTCTCTTATTTCTCGTCTAAAGTGAGCTGGAGCGCCATTATGCATAAACCACATCCGTTGGCATGTATCAAGTGAGATTTCCTCTATTAAAGGCTGCAATGCATTGGTAGTAGTATAGAACCAATTAATAATCGCCAATTATTCCTGCTCAGACGTCAATAGAAAATCGTTTCTGGTATCGAGATTGTATTATTCCATGCGGATTTTCATCAGCCCATAGATGGTTATTATGGAAATTGATTATACCATTCCTTGTAAATTCAGCTTCGTCAGTAAATAAAACGAATGAGTGGAATAAAAAATTATGATTAATCTTATTTAGAAAGCAGGTACAAAATCTGAGATGTGGAGCATAATCCTCGGCAGAAAGTGCCTGCACCCTTTGCAGTTGGTATGAGTGTAACAAATTATCATGTAGGATTCGTTAAAAAGGCATAGAGCTTACTCTTTCATATACTAGAATCAGGATTTGCCTCGACCGGCTGAAGGATTTGTCCCTCGAGCTGCATTGTTCTTACATTTTGTGGTCTTCCGAAGAAGGTGCAAGGCACCGGTTTCGTGTAAACGAGCGTAAATTCTTGAAAAGTCTTCCTTTTCGGAATGCATCGAACCGGAAAACGTTCAGCATACAGACGCACAGCTAACACTGTATTCCCGTGTGCAAGGCCATAAATAAAATAAATTTTCAACTGAGTAGTCCATTTTTAATAGTAATTAACTAAATTGAAAACGTGCATTGAAAGCTAAATATCTTAAGTGACTATGACGTTTTATCTGAAAACATCGTGCTACAAAGCATACTTGATAATATTTGTGTATTTGTACATTTCTTATGTAAGCAATCGATAAAAATAGTATTTACACAAAGTTTAATAACAGGAAATTGACGAGAGACGCAAAGAAAAAGCAAGAGGAAAATTCTGTTTAGACCAAAAAATAAAATTTGAAGAAATGAACAAACAATGTTTTTACCAGTGGCGTACCAAATTTTGGACAGTAATATCCGTACGCTCGCCAGAGAGTAAACTATAAGTCAAGTCAATTTTTTTACTGTTACTACGGTACCACCAAATTAAGCTTCGGCTGAAATTTTGTTTCATTATCTTCTAGCGCCCGAAAAGTATTACACTAAAACGATTTTTCTATTAATTCTTAACAGCCTGTAAATTAGAAACGAAAATTCGTGGAGCAAAACCTTAGAGTAAGAATTAACGTAGAGATCACAACTCATTCATAAATCACGTTAGGGGTATGCGCCAACATGGTTCTCCTATTTTTCACATTCTATCGACCAATGTTTACGATAAAACAAGAAGTGGGGATGGCCCATGCCCAAGCCGTGGCCATTTGTTGACGAATGCCAGTGACGGCGTGAGTTTTCACTTCCCGCATAAGGAAATATCATTAATCGTAAAAAAATTATCGTTCTGGGTTTTTACAGATCCTCATGTTTTTCCATTACTGTCAGTCGGTCGGTCTGTTCCGGAATAGATAAAAAAGCCACTTACTCGATTAACTTTAATTTTATTTAATTTTCCACAAAAATTACGTCTGATATAAAAAAAGAACTGGTAAAATATTGGTATGAAATTCAATATGGCGAAACAAAATGACGACCTGTTAAAATATTTGATGTACAAAAATGAAGAAATGGGCCATGCTTCATTATCGTTGACAAAAAGAAGGATTCTTACCTATTCCTTAATTAGGCAAATAGGTATTTATACAAACTTCAAAGAAATGATCGTTCTCTACTTCACTATCTAAAATCAAACCATTAAGTTAGGTAAGTTTAAAAGGAAATTAGTTATTTATATATTATTAAACTTTAGTTTTTAGTTATGTTTGCCTTATGTCACTATCATTTTGTAATTGTGACATTTAGAAAAATTATTTGTTCAGTTGTTGAAAATGTCATCCTAAACCTGTAACTGTCAAGTTAGACCTTGTCTAAAGTTAAACCTCTTTAGTCAATAAGGGTGTTAGAGTTTTAAACTAAAATCAATGCTTTTAACGCGCTTTTATTGGCTTCCTATTTTAGGTCTGGTTCAAATCTTGTCATGGATTTTTCAGCACTTCCATTACCGATTATTTTCAAATTTGACATGCATACACTTTCGGATATAAAAAATCCGAATTTTTTTAGTCAACGTTTAGAAATCCAATACGGCCGACGAATTTTGTTACTTGTGTAGCCAAAACTGAAAAATCAGTGCCTAGGAAAATTTAAGTGTCAGCATTTAAAAATTCAAAATAGCGGTGTCAATGTCAACAGGTCGGACGGATGATTTTAACATTTGTGGGGATTATTTAAGAATGCACAACAAAAATCAAAATGGTGGCGCCAATATAGCGAACGAATTTTGTCATTTGTACAGATTCGCCTGAAATAGCAGTATCTAGAAGTATTTAAGAATAAAAGTTATGAAATTTTAGACAATATTTGAAAATTAAAAAGACTAATTTTAAAATTTTTGCAGATTTGATTAAAATTCGGCATTTAGGGGTATCTAAGACTGCACATCATGACATGAACATTTAAAAAATTCAAGATCGTAATGCCAACATGTCGGCGGAATTTTAACATTTGTGTAGATTTGGCTGAAAGAAAGTAGGAATCTGGGGGTATTTGAAAATATATATCATATATTTTTAAAAATATTTAAAAAATGAGAGTAGGAATGCCTAGAATGCGAGCGAATTTTAATATTTATACAGATTTGATTAAAAATCGATATTAAGTGAGCAATTCATACATTTTTAGTAATAAATATTTAAAATGGGAATGTCATCAATCAATCAATCAACAGGATAAGTACTTTTTTCATATATTTTTAAACATTTAATTAGTCCACTTCCCTCATTTTGAATTTGTCTCAACATTTTTACTAGTTCATCCCTTATAATATTTGATTTTTGAGCAAAATTTGAACATAATCGATGTAGTGGTTTTCTGTATTGACACACAATATTTTATTAGGCCACCATTTTGGATTTGTAGTAAAACTTATCAGTTGATGGTCATGTCAAACCTAATTTTTCTGTAAAATTTAGATAAAATGGACAAGCAGTTTCTTCGTAATATTTTGTTAACATTTCAATAAACCGCCATTTTGTTCAGCCATATTGGATTTTTACCAAAATTTTACCACATCATCATCATATGACCTTTAACTTTTAACCAAAACTTAAAGTAAATAGGACAAGCAGTTCTTGAGCTTTGTCGCGGACAGACATACAGACTAACCGACGGAAATGAGAAAACAGGTTTTTTTGTAACTAGAATACTTTCCTCTTGCGAGGAAAGTAAAAAAAAGCGAGCGCTATTAGATACGAATAGAATACCCAATTGTCATATTGTTTTTCCATATTAATATCTAAAATTTAAAAAATAAAAGATTTTTTTTATTTTTCAATATCCTAAATCTTAAATTCTAACCAATTTAAAACATGTTTACGAACATATTTTTACTTTTAATACCCAAAGAATTATCATTTACACTCCTTTACCTGACAACACTTATATTAAAAATTGACCCAACTCAAGTGAAAATTAAAAAAAGGCGCGAAATCATCCGAAACTTTATTATTTCCCCAGATTTCATCCAAAATCTAGTGATTTTCGAAATCACAGTACTTTTTTTTGAGCGTGAGACGCCCTTCGACTATTTGAATATAGTATAGTTATTCTATAATTATTTTAATTCTCTGATAGGAAAAACTATTGTAATCGGCAAAAAAATCACATCAGAGTCTTTTTTGTATCATTTTGCTTCTGAAGATTTTCACATGACCCCCGACGAAATAAACGTTCTATTATACTGAACCGGATTGGTCAATACGTCATGTGACCCAAAATAAGTGAATAAGGTATCTTCCATTAGACATGTCTCCTGGAAAAGGAAATCTTGCTGTTTACTTAGTGATTAAAAGAAAATTCCAAACTTAAACAGCCATTTTTTTACAAACTCACATTGCCGCACCATAGTTAGGTCAACTAGAGCTCCTAGTTTCGTAATGTCCAAGATAAAGTAAATAAAACTCATTTATTAAATATTAAAAAAAAATGTTCTTCTAATGTCACCGCACCTTTAGAACGCTGCTTCTTGAAGTAAGGCAACATATAATTGGAAGATTTGAGCCATATCAACAAATACACAATAATACATTCAAACACATGCAGTAGTGACGCTAAGAAAAGCTTGGTATCTAATAAAATATTTTTTAGCAAATTAATCTCTTTAACGTTAAAATTTATTGTAGTTCCACGACCCGCTATTGGTTTTTAAGCCACGCCGGTCACGTGACCCTGTAAGAATGTTTACTGTAGACTATTATATTTTTTTACTATAAGGATCCCTTGTCAATGAAAGTGGGATGGTCTAATACCACAGTGGGATGGTCCAATACGTGAAGTTGTCGATCAGGTTTGCCATAGCTAACTAAAACTCTTGTTACTGGTGAAATCTGATCTGAGACTTTGGGTATTTTAGTCTGTATTTTACTATTTTGCAATAAAAGTAATTTCTTTATACTGCTTAGAAACTAATACTGGAAATACATTACTATTCTTTGTATGAAAATTTTATTGCACCATGTTTAAACATATTCACCGTAATATAAATTGGTATAAACATTGGTGTTCCTGGCTAGGCTTGACATCGTCGTACGATCGACCTTATACTGTGAGGTAATCTTGGCAGTGGCTAAATATGTAAATAATGAACTCTATTTTTATTCTTCCTCTACGAGCAAAACTACATACGAAAAGAAATTTACTAAGGAATCCACTGTTAATTTATTCCAAACCTTTGTGTTACATCTTGAATATAAGATAATAAAAATATGTATTTATTTTACTTAATGAATTATTAAAATTGACAAAATACACTTGGGCAAATGTGTAATTTTTTTTAATTTATAACAGGTCTTGGGAAGAAACTGTTAGTAAAACTCATACATTTAATATATTTTTATATTTATGGTAGTATGAAAAAACTGATAATCCAGCATGAAAATAAGAAATATTGGTGAAAATCATTGTGTTGAAACGGTTACATGTATACGGCCTTTAAGCTTTTTTTTGTTACGAAATGCTTAAATTATTATTTGAGAATATTTTTAAAGTTCATTAGCGAATTTTGGTTAAGGTGCCTATTATTAATACGAAAATAGCTGTATATTTAACTCTAACGTTTAGTTTACATTTTTATAGATGCTTAATTGTTGAGTTTGGCAAATCGATATATCGAATATCCTATGTAAATTAAAAAAATTTAATAGATGGACAAATATCGGTATTTATTAATGAATCCATAAATAAATAATTGGTTTCAAGGACATTAAATGCAGAAAAGATACGCCTGCATGGAAAATATAGTTTGTCTGAGTTTAAATAAAAACATTTTTATTTTTTAATTTGTAACTGTTAATCAATAAAATAATGAAAAGGAAGTAAAAATATAAAAGTAGTAAACAGTAAGAGAAAAATAATTTATACCCTCAGAACAATCTAATACACATAAGACATTCCAGAAAGATATGGAAATATCGCAGGTTGTTGAACCACCTAGGGTGATGTTTTAAAATAGATTTCCCTCTGCCTAAAAAACAACTTCTGTTACTCTAAAGCCACTAACAACACATGTCTTCTACACATTTTTGCGTAAAAAATTAGCAAAAATATAGTCCCAAAAATATTTAGATTATGCTTTAAAACAGTCCATGGAAGCAAGGGAAGCATTGCTTCCCCAAAAAAAATTACAAAACATCTTCTAAAATGTAATTTTTGAAATAGAAAACCATTAATTTAGTTTATATTAAAAATGCCAAAATATTATCTTAAATATCAAGCCCATAATAAATGCAGCCTTGACTCCGACCGAGCCACAATAGAAATCGAATAGAACCTATGCGGGCAGCTAGTTTCTCTGCAGCTTGATTGCTGTATGCTTGATTTCCTGTGAATCGAGCCAGAGGTTATTGAACTTTCCACCGGCTGTTTGGAATTTTTGCAATTCAGTCGCGTGCTTTAAGTGGGGGCGGAAGCTATCGTTAGAGTAGGTTCTTTATTTGAACGGCTATTCGTGAGTTGTGTGATACGTACGTCGCGTCGTGCATGGTGCGATATGGAAGACAATAATACGGACTTGGATATGCAGATACCTTCAACTTCGGCTGTCGGTAATAACGTTGAAAATGTTGGAGATTTTAGTAAGGAAAGTGTGTGTGAATGTGTGGTGTGTGTCTTAATAATAAAGGGATTTTCAACATTAAACTTCGCTGATAAGCTTCAAGCTTCAAATTTCCAAAGGAAGGGCAAAACCGCCTATGAAAAATTTAACCACAAAAATGAAAAACTGTATTAGACATTTTTATCCGGAAAAACAATACGAACAATTTAAATGGCTAAAAGGGTGTGAAAATATAAGTAAATTATTTTGTTGGCCATGTTTACTTTTTGAAAATGAAAAAGGTCTCTGGAATAAAACTGGTTTTTCCGATTTAAACAATTTCCAAAAGCTGTAAAAAGACACATTATGTCCAAAGCGCATTTGCAGGCCGTCATAAAAGAAAAAGTCTTCGGCAAAACCAGAATTGAACACGACCTTAATAAACAGTTTGAAATTAGTCACCGTCAACACAATGAACTAGTCGATAAAAATAGGCAAATATTAAGAAGACTTATCGATGTTGTTTGTTTTTTCGGGCAGCACGAATTGGGATTTAGGAGGTCATGACGAAACAAGGGTTTCTTCAAATAGAGGAAATTTTCAAGATTTACTTAGTTTAATGGCTAAATATGATGATCATTTAGAGCAGTCTAGCGTTTTTCGCAGAACGTCGAATCCAACATGATTTAATTTCCGCTGTTGCAACCATTATTCTAAAAAGAATTAAGCAGGATATTGGCGAGGCTCGGTTCATTGCTATTGTTCTGGACGAAACAACTGATATCACTAATTTTAGCCAATTGTCTATAGTAATACGCTACGCTAAAACAGACGGAAGTATTCAAGAGCGATTTTTAGGTTTTAAGAATGTGTCAGAAAATCGTACAGCAGATGCATTATATACCGTAGTTTATAACGTTACTAAAGAAATTAATGGAGAGAAAAAATTTGTTGTTCAAAGCTATGATGGAGCTGCAGTGATGGCACGACAATTATTGGGTCTGCAAGCTAAAGTTCGAGAAATTTTCAAAAATTCAAAGTGCTGTTTTTGTCCATTGTTTTGCTTATAAATTAAATTTAGTTTTACTCCAGTCCATCAATCACATTAAAGAGTGTAAAGTATTTTTCGTTACTTTAAGTGGCATGACTGCTTTTTTTCCAAGTCAAAAAAACGTACACAAGCTTTGGACTCCATTGTCCACAAACGATTGCCTAAAGTAGCTCCTACTAGTTGGAACTATGATGGAAGACTTGTGTTAACAGTATCTGAAAATCGTGAATCACTGATAGAACTATTTGAGAATATAATAGAAAATAATGAAACGTGGGACTCAGAAGCAATAAATAGTTCGAGGGGGTTTGGACTGTTTGAAACGAGATTTTAATTTTAATTATTTGTTTAACATATTTTCAGAAATATTTCCATTCTCGGACAATGCATTTAATATATTACAAACTAAAACAAATGATATTGTTTTTGCCTAAAAAAAGTGGATGATTTTAAGTCTATGTTAAGCCAAAAAAGAGATGACTTTGACCTATTTTGGGAGAAAACGATGACGTTAAATGTAGAGCCACAAGCCAAACGTCTTCGAACAGACAAGGTCGGAGATGTTCGAACATCATACAGACGCCTCTTTTATGACATAATCGATCAAATTCAGCAACAAATAAACTATAGATTTAACGGTTTAAATGATTTTAAATTCCTCGAGCTCTGCAATTTTGATGCATTTAAAGGAAAAACTTTCCCAGAAGATGCGTTTAAATCTCTTCCTCATTATGGCCAATTCTTCGACCGAGTGTTACTGCGATCTGAACTAAACTGATTAACGAAACTGATTAGCGTAAAAAATAACGCTAAGGAACTAATACAATTTTTGAAAAACAAGGAGCTGGAAGATGCCTACACCGAAGTGTCGAAATTGTGTGAATTAGTATTGACAATACCTGCCACAAGTTCATCAGTAGAACGTAATTTTTCAACACATAAACGTATACAAAATTTCGTGAGAAATAAAACGGGGCAGGAAAGACTTTCGCATACATCGCTGTTGTCTATTGAAAATAAACTTCTCCAAAATATGTCGGAGCATCGACGTTTTTATGATGACGTCATTGACGAATTTGCAACAAATGATAGAAGAATCGAATTACATTACAAATAGGTAAGTTTCTAAAAATTGCTTCCCTTTCCTAAGATTTCACCGCACGCCCCTGGACCCTGTATATGCATAAAATTTGACAGAAATACCAACCCGTATAGTGGGAAAAAGATTGTCCTGTGCAAAGATAGTGTTCGTTATACGATTGCCGTTTCCTTCCAGAACAATATCAGTGGCAGTAGGCATCGGTCTAGTATCTCCAATTCTGAACGCGAATTCTAGCAGTTGGTTATAAGAAGCTCTCTGATCTCCCAAAAAGCGGTCTGGAGCAAGGAAATAGACATGTTCTTCATCCTGAGCTTGGACCCCAATACCTAAAATATAATTTTATTTTATTTCTATTTTTTAATTTATTTCAATATAAATATATACATACATAATCTCAATATACATACATATACGCCTAAAATTTGGTGAAATAGTGACAAACGCCGCACATTCCAAAACAATATAGAATACTGGTACACTTCAATTCATAAACTGATTGTACATAGGAATATCTATTGTTTCAGGAAGGAAGTCTGTTAAATGACTTGATGGACTTGTTTATTGGATTGTACAATATCTTATTAGTTCTAAGATTCAAAGAAATCATGTTAATGCCCCTTATAATATATTGGTGATGATTTGCCAATACCAACAATCTATTAAATTTCTGATTATTTGTTAACACTTAATAAATAAACTTACATTGCTCATATTCTAACAGTGTGTTTAAATTCCAAAAACCTGAGACTTCATATACAACATTTTTAAGAGTTCGATAGGGGAATTTGCCATAACCTTTGCAATTGCGCCGGACCCCCACAAAATTATTAGATACCGAAATATACAGGGTGTAATTTAATTGACGGCTGAAAATGCAGGATATGATTTCTTAGCTTGTTTAAGAAAGAAAGGTTCATATGAATATACGTCCTAAACCTCTCAAATTTTGAGCTACAGGGTGTTAAAGTTTAAAAAAAAATCGTTTTCTTATCATAACCTTAATACTGTTCTTAGTATTTTCATACAATTTAGCACGCACCTACTAAGCAACAATAGGCATTCTTTGAGGTAGAAGTTTTTTTAATATTTCTACCAGTGACGTCCGTACGGGATGTAGACTGAAGATTTTTCTAAAAAAATATGGTACGGCACTGCTTTTTCCAGAGATGAAAAGTATTTTTGAAATGCTCATTTATTTTGCAACAAATTTAAATTCTTGACATTTTTTCGTCCGACGAACTATTTTGGCGTAAAAGAATAAAAATAATTTCACAATCTCTAAAATCTAATGGTAACCAAAAATTCGTTTTCAACTCAATACTCAAAATAATACTTACTAATACATTTTTTGTATTAAACTTGAATTGTAGTAGTGACTATTTTAATCGATTGACTTTAATTTAAAAAAATTAGACGAAAATACATCTTACCTACAAACTGCCACATGAGATTTTAGCGATTTTGCAATGCATGAAAACTAAACAAAAAATCTTACAAGTTTTGACAACTTCTATGCATAAAATAAACTAATATTTAATTTAATTATCACAACAATTGATGAAAATGTCCTCCTTCTGAACCCTTTCAAAAATTCCAGGAGTATTTCTTATGGTTTGGCAAGAAAGTAAAATTTCTTGCCTTAGTTCTTCTACAGTTTGAACTGGTGTAGTATAAACTAAAGCCTTGAGGTGCCCCCACAAAAGTCTAAACTATTTAAATCTGAGGACCTGGGAGACCAAGACTGAGTTCCTCCACGTCCTATCCAGCGATTGGTAAACGCCTCATTTAGAAATTCCCTACCATGAATGCTAAAATGTGCAGCACCATCGTGCATGTACCACATTTCTTCTCTTAATAAAAGAGGTACATCCTCGAGCAAAATTGGTAAATCGTTTTCAAGAAAACGGCGGTAGGATAGTGCATCCAGTCGTCCTGGAAGGAAGAACGGTCCTATGAGGAAATCTCCAACTATTCCAGCCCACACATTCACGGAAAACTGCTCCTGATGATGGGCCTCAGTGTGGGTTTTCTTCTGCCCATACATGATTATAAAGAGTATTTTGTTATCAAATAAAGGATTTTCAGCAAGTTTTTCTAAAAACCATCGGCAGAAATTTAAACGGAATGGAGAATCACCGGCAGTAGTGCTTGAACCCTTTGAATATGATATGGATATAGTAAATTGTCAACAAGTATTTTCAAAATAAGAAAATGGGAAACATTTAGCATTACCCTAATTTTCCTATAACTTGTTTCTGGATGTTTCTTAATTATGTTCAAAACAGCTTCCTCTAATTCTGCGTGCGATGTGCCCATTTGGAACTATTGTCAATGCTAAGACTCCCAGTTTCATGTAGTCTTCTGTGTATTCTTGAAAACATTTTGGCATCGAGAATGATACGATTTGGATAGCGCTCTTGATATATCCGCTTAGCCATAAACGCATTCCCGTCAGCAAGTCTGTAGGTGAAATGCATATCTGCTAACTCGGAATTTGTAAATCTTAACATAGTTTACTTATTTTCTTTTTTTTATTGATTAAAGAAATTTTAACAATGTAAAAAACTGCAACTTTTATGAATACTTGTCAAAATAAGACCGCAACGTAATTGATCAAATGTCATTATTTTAGAAACAAAATAAGGCACCAGCCTACTAGTTTTTTATTTTTTTACGCGAAAACAGTGCGTGCGAGGATTTCAAAAATGATTTTTAATTCTCGAAAAAGCAGTGGCGTACCATACTTTAAAAAAAAATGTTCAGTCTACATTCCGTACGGACACCACTGGTAAATGGTACTTAGTAGATGCGTGCCAAATTTTATGAAAATACTAAAAACAGTATTAAAGTTATGATAAGAAAACGATTTTTTTCTTTAAATTTTAACATCCTGTAGCTCAAAAGTTGAGAGGTTTAGGACGTACGTTCATATGAACTTTTCTTTCTTAAATAAGCTAAGAAATCATATCCTGCATTTTCAGCCATTCATTAAAATACACTCTGTAGAGAGAAAATACGCATTATATATACAATACAATAATTGCCTCTCCAGTTAGTCTCTACACCTATATAATACCTAAGCACGGGTGCAGTTTTTGTCGTAATGAAATTCATATGACCAGTCCAGTCAAGCTAGCAACTCACAAAAAGACCGAGGTATTTCATGCTTTCTACTTCCTGTAGGGTAGTATTATCAACCATAAAGTCTAACCCCGGTTGCACAAAACTTAATTGCTGTTTAGAATATTTAACCGAGCTTTCGGATTTGCCAAGCTGCTTACAGAAATCTAGGAACCCGCTGTCAAATTTAACATTCCGTTTAACATTCTAAACTTTAATTGAGCTTTCTGCAACCGGCCATAAGTCCCTTTTTTGTTTATTTTTTACCTTAAATTCATACTGAGTAAAATGATTAACGTCTTAAATAAGTCGGGAGGATGAATAAATAGCCCAGAATTAGTAGGTAGCCTCTTAGATGAAAATTAACTAAGCAAAAATAATGCTAGTTTGTTATATCAGTTTGTTTATTTGTTAATTAAATATGCGTCAGACTGTGCTTTTGTATTGCTTATACGCAATGTAATTTTACCTTTAAGTCGTAATATCTGAAAAACCGCTGGGAATAAATAATTGAAATTTAGCACGATTTTGGGCCAATCTTGGGACTTTCGAACGATCAAGAAGTATTTATGTGCTATTTTTGGTTTGCAAGATAAGGGCGATAAGGATAAAAAAAAATCGCTATGATACACTTTTTTAACTGATAACTGTGCGAAAAAACTAACCGCTTTTGACGAAATTTTCAGAAAACCTTCTTTTCTATAGTCTTCCGAATCCTATTTAAAATTGACTGGATCAAACGTTGGGACATATATTTTTCTAAATTCTAAAATGTCAAAAAAATAAGATAACTTTAACGCCTTCTAGGAGTTAAACCGCTACCCTGTTCGGCAAAAGCAAAAATTATTCTGAATAGGCATATCTAGCAAAAAAAGTACTAAATGCTTTAGCGTTTAAAACGTGTAAAGAAATTATAATTATCAGAGATTGTTCTACAAAATAAACTTTTTGTTTTGAATTTTTCGCAGTATCTACCGTTAAATAAATGAAACAAAAATGATTTAATTTTTTTAGATTTGCCGACACTGAACAACATTAAGATCTGTTCTAATTTAGTGATTCCCTCTGAAGCTCTTAAGTTTTTTTACAAAAGTACATTGACGCCTCGAGGTTCTGGCAAAAATCAAACCCTATCGGATAAAAACAAAAAAACTTTAAAAAATCGTTACTTTGACTGTCAAGCCGAAAATATCTGAAGTTATTATATTTTTTCACAAAACCTTAGTATATTCAAAAACTTCAATCTATCCTCTATAACTTTTCGATTTACATTTCCACAAAGTACGGAAATATCAGAAGATCAAGTTTGAAAAGAATATGCACACATTTTGGCGGTTTTATGTCAAAATCGGAGTTATTCACAAATATGCTTTATCCATGCAAAAATTACCTGGTCTGTAAAAGTTGAGTAAATAAGAATTTACTTAAATTTGATTTACTTTCAGCGGTTTGAAAACGACATCTTTGGCTTTTTTCGAGATGGGCTGGAAAAAATTTGGTGCTTCTGAGTAGTTAACCATATTTTGGGACTGAATGGTCTCCTTAATTTAGAAATAATGCCTATATTCACTCATATCCAGTGCTAGTCGAGACTAGCTTTGTTGGAGCAGTTAGAGTATCAAGCCCTTGTGTGATTGATTTACATTGAAGATTTTTTTAACAATACGTACCTTATTTTAGACATTAGATAGCTTTTGCATTCCGATATCGCTATTTTTAATATATTTAGGTAAATTAAGTCTAAAAACTTTTATTTTAAGGTAATTGTAACTTAACAACATGGAATAAAACGTTTGTATACATAAAAATTGGCGGTTTTTAATGTTTGGCCCTGATTTAGAGTAAAATAAATGCATATTTTCATAAGAATTTTGCTTAAAAAATGTATTACCATGAATTTTTTGTATGCGGTACAGAGTTTTGAGTGTTTATCCGATACTGAAAATGTATTAACATGTTAGTAAGCAATTAATGATATTATAATAATAATAAGATAAAATTGATAGAAGCTAAGTATGTGGTAAATAACATAAAAAATCTGCAAATTCTGAAATTAATCCCAAAAATGTGTGTGCTTGTTGATCTTTAGTTTTCGGTTATTGCATTTATTGTATTGCTGGTGTTAAAAAAATTAATTTAACTGTACAAAGAGTAAAAAAACGGTCAAGAACCTATTAGTTTTGAGGAAGATTCACACCAAAAAAACTTAAAGTCATGGTAGTAGTTGAGAATGAGTTATAATCTACATATACATCGTACTGCACAAGTTGTTAACAAATGAAGTGGCCTGATGGTCTAAAGCGTTGTTTTATTGACAGATCTATAAAATAGTATAGGATAGAATCCCCCAAGACGGAAAAAATATATATGTTTCTAATTCTTTAATAAATTACAAATTGATATTATTATCATTAGATATTTAATTTATTTCTTTTCTAGGTTATGAATTAAAAATAGGAATATTTTGATTGCATTTAATATGCAATTACCTTACGTTACATCACGGTGCGACGTCTTAACCAATTTGTATTTTTAATTGCATTTATTTTCGTTTCACTATTCGGTTGGATTTCTTAATTTATGCATTTCAATGTTTGACAATACACAAAAAACAAAATATTTGATGCGGACGAATGGTTCGCCGAAGTCAAAGCCTCCTTAATTATTCGCCCAAAAAACGGAATCGCCGCGCAGTGAGTCAAACGGACGAACAGGATCATGGCATTCGTTCATTCATATGAATTAAGGAATTGAACTAATGAATTGAACTGAATAGTGAGTAGCGGGATAATCGAACTGAATAATGAGTAGCGGGATGAGTGTTATTTATTGAGTTACGTGCATTTTTTGCGAACTGGTATCGTTTGCAAGTTCTCTATTGATATAGTCAGTATTAAACGTAAAATAAATATTTTGACTTATTGACGTACTTTATTTACATTTAGATGGGCGAATGGGCGAATAGTGAGTAGCAGGTAAATAAGAGTATTTTACTGTTTTCTAGATATTTCAGAATAAAAAAGGTTTTTTTGTAAATTTCGAAAAACTGAATCCTTTACGACCTTTCAATAAACACTGCAATCATACGCTACATCAAACGAATCTCACTGACTTACCGGAGAATTAAATAACTTGTTTTATTATTAAACTACGTACCTACTTGTGGATGAACTCGCATGAGGTTAAGTTGATACTCAAATGTATACCCGGTCTTCAGTAGAACTCTTCGAGTTCTTTCTAAAGTTCGCTACTCACTATTCGGCTCAATTCGTCGGTTCGATTCGTTGATTCGATTCGTCCATTCATATGAATGAACGAATGAACGAATCAACGAATCAACGAATAGACGAATAGTTATTTCATCTACACTATACATGCGCTTCAGTGTTTGAAAATATACAAAAAACAAAAGATTTGATTCGGATGAATGGTTCGCCAAGCTCAAAGCCTACTTGATTATCCGCCCAAAAGACGGAATCGTAGCGCAACTTATTGAATGGATTAACTGGACCTTCTACACTACGCGGGTGAATGACCGTATCAACGAATAGTGAGTAACGGGCTTAACTCAAGAATATTGAGCGAGATATGGCAGAAAATATTTTTGGACCCAAACCTGAAATTAGCTCCAAAAATCTTTTTGTCACATATCTCTGTTAAATTTTTTTACAGGCATTTTCGATAGAGCCCATTCCAATTATCTCCTAGAGTTTATTCTGAAAGAAATTTAATTCTCAGGTATACCAATTTGAAGGTTGTCTTTCTCAAAAACTCTTTGAGTTCTCGTAATTGATCAGGAGTACCTTCTTTTGTTAATACGACCTGGGAACCAAAAAAAAACAATTCAGTAAAATACCCTTTCTAGACATCTGAATCACTGAAGTGCTGGATCAAGAAACTATAACTTTCTAGAATACGAATGCGGAAACTTTTAAATAATATCCACGAATGTCGATATGTATATGGATCTTTAAAATCGTATTCATAAAATCCCATCCGAAAGGACAAACAGCTCACTATATTTGCGTCTGGCAATTTATTTATTTTAATTTTCTTTAAAGGGATGTTTATAATAAAAAAACATGCCTAGAGAAAATGCTACCATTCATCAGGTACGATTTATTTAAAATAAGTTTAACTTCACCCCCCTGTCAAACAAACTGTCATCGTGGATAAATATGCATCAATCCAATAAAAGAAAACTTACCCGGATACAAAAAACATTAACTTACTTTGACTTATAGATTCATATTTGATTGGAACGCTTCTACCGAAATGATCTTCAGCACGCCATTTTTCTGAACCTTTGGCAAAGCTCGATTCTAACGTGTACCTAGAATAACCTAAAAAAAAAGAATGTATTGAAAGAGTTACCAAAATAATTGTCCAAATAGTCTCAGATTTCTTATAAAGGTATACCTCACAGTTATTTCTGGTTCTTAATAGTTTGAAACTTATTTAAAAAATATTGCATCTAATATTAATGTTACTGAATAATCAAATATGTATACAGGTTAAGTTTATACGCATCGAAAACGAAACAGAGACATTTACGGGCAGCTCATTATTTTTTTTGAAAAACGCTCGTACCCGTCGATTTTGTTTTCGTGGGGGGACACTAAATTATCATAAAATCACGTTCATACCTGCAGCCCCCTAGGCAGCAGGCACCGCCCCTAAAATCTTAAATGGAAAGGGGGATCGAGTGATACCTCATTTTGAAAGTCTTTCGACCTTGTTGCTAAAATACCTTTTAACGCTTTTTAAATTAACAGTAGTACACAGCATGGCAGAAAGGATTGAAATGATCGAAATATTTTTCGAAAATAATCAATGCGCTAATAGAACATCACAAATATTTAATGAGCGACATGAGAATGCGAACGTGCATCGAAAATATGTTTTGGACCTTGCGGCTAAATTTCGGGTAACTGGATCAATGGCCAATAAAAAACACAACATTCAAAATCTCATAAGGAACGAAGGAACGGAATCGATGGTTTTAGGGCAAGTGTGTCTAGATCCTACGTTAAGTATCCGCCAAGTGAAGACTGTGTCTGGTGTTAGAAGCACGTAGTATCCAAAGGATTCTTAAAGCCCATGGTTTCCATCCGTACAAAATACACCTTGCGCAAGAACTTAATGAAGACGATTTTGATCGGCGATTACAATACTGTGAAGTTATGAGTGAACGAATTATAAACGATGAAAACTTTCTATTGAACACTTGTTTCTCTGATGAATGCTCATTTTTCTTAAACGGCATGGTAAATCGTCATAACTGCCGATATTGGTCCGATTCTAATCCTAGAATTAATCATGAGGTATGTACACACCCAACAGCCACAAAAATTAAATGTTTGGGCTGGTATTTTTAGCGATCATACAGTTGGTCCTTTTTTTTGCCTGAAAATATGACAAGTGAAATGTATTTACAATTATTACAAGACGCTATAGAGACAGCGTTAACAGCAATATTTAAAAATCAGAATGATCGGCGATATGTTGAGGAAAGGTTGATGTTCCAACAGGACGGTGCCCCGCCACATTATGCAATATTTGTTCGACAATATTTAGATCAGACGTTCCCAGGTCGATACATTGGAAGAAGAGGTTCTATCGAATGGTCTCCAAGATCGCCAGATTTATCACCTCTGAATTTCTTTCTATTGGGTCACTTAAAAAGCAAAATCTATACGACTCAACCGACTTTATTACAAGATTTGCTACAAAGAATTGTAAATTAGTGCCTTCAAATTACTCCTGAAATATTGCAGAATGTGCGGCAACGTTTTGAGCAAAACCTCTATTACTGCATGGAGAGCGAAGATGGCCATTTTCAACAGTTACTTAATTTTAATTAATTTTGAAAGGAATCGAAAGACATTTAAAATGAGGTATCACTCGACCCCCCTTTCCATTTAAGATTTACGGGATGGTGCCAACCCCGCAAAAACAAAATCGAATCTAAGATTTTAAGAGTGGCTGGGGCTGTTACATAGACTCTTTCTTTAACATTCCCCAAATAACAAGTGTTTTGCTTGTTAAACATACCATTATTAGTAAATCTGGATTCGTCAGAAAATAAGATAAACTTGATTGGGTCAATTCTACAATTTTGGAGCAACCAATCACAAAACAATACCCGTCTATCACCATCGTCAGGATACAAATGTTGGTGTAAGTGGTACTTAAAAGCTCGATATCCGTGTTGTTCTAGCTGATTCATGACTTAAACCCAGTTCGTGATTAATTTTTCTTAAAGAAATATTTTTATCAACTTCAGCTATAGCAAGAACGTTAATCTCCATTTCTTCATTTATAATAAATCTGCCTTTCGCTACTTGATTTCCTTCTTGATGTCTAAAACGATTCTCGAGATATGGAAAATACTGATGGACTGGATGTTGCCGGTCGGGGTATCTTTGAGCATACAACTCAGCAGTATTTCTTGAATTTTTATGACATTCTCCAAATATTAATAATATATCGACTTTTTCACTTTGAGTATACATTATTTTGACTTTTGAAAACAAAAATAATACTATATACTATATATCAAGAAAAATAAGGAAATCTTATGTCTACTCAGAAAGAATAGGTAAGTGCCACTGTCAAAACAAAAAATCATACTTAATATCCAGCATCGCTATACATGGCACACTTAATATCCTGTTTTCAAAAAGTGCTTGTCTAAGAAAGCTCGCCATGTGAAAAAAAATAGTTAGACACAAAAATTTGATTTTATCAACTTCTTTTGTTCCTAGCTATCAGGCTAATTACTAAAACTTAGCGATTGTATTATTCTGTCATCATTTCAGGTCCTTAGAATAATTTGCATCCGCTCATGGCCACCTAGATGCAATTTTAAAAATGGCTATGAAAAATCAAGTAAGCGTAAAAAGTTTTTAAAATATCACATTCTGCTTCAGAATTGTCTCAGGAATCCAAAAATGTATAAAAAAAATGTACAGAGTGTTTTATTTAAAAAATCAAAATCGGAGTCATTTTTTCCGGTGAAACCGGAAGTGATCTGCAAGTGAAAAATATGCGAAAACTCTCCTCTTTATGTACCATTTACACTACCAAATTTCATTTTGATGCATTAAATACTCTAAAAATTATGCCCTGTCTAATAGATTCGTTGACACCCGGTAAATATATTTAAGTATGTATTATTTGCTTTTTTTTTCTCTAATTTTTGACTGATTGCTATAGGAAGAAGTCCTACGCAATACCAATCTAGATTTAAGTATCGCATATGCAACCAACAAATTATTTTATCCATTAACAGCTGTTTAAATGCCGGTTTACAAACATAAATTAATCAAAACAAGATGAGTTTTTACCTGGCGCTGACCGGCATTTCGACGAATGTCCATAACAGAAACATGGAGTGCATCCAAACTCGTTATCCAGATCTAGATTAAAGAATCCAGGTTTACAGTCTCTGCACTGTTTGCCTTCAACGTTTTCTTTACAGACACACACCCCACTCTGTGCATTGCAATTTGGAGCATTGTAAGCCGAACCTTCCGTTGAACACTCGCAATTCTTGCATCCAGATTTGGTGAAATCGAAATGGTTTTCCGCACATCTGAAGTAAAGGGAGAAGTGTAGTTATATCACGGGGAAAAACAATTTGTTTGCGGCTATTAAAAAATGTTTTTAATAAATTACGCCCTTAAAAGTTACATGAAATATCGGGTTACCGAAAACCCCAAATCGATTAATGAATCCTATAAAAGTGTCAGTGAAGAAAAAAATGAAAAATTTATGGTTGGTATGGCGAAAACAAAATTATAGCTATCTATTACCCAAACATTCTAAATGCCTTATACCGGAATGTTTCAGTAGGAAAAAACAGCTCTTAAACCAGAATTTCTAAAGAAAAAAAATTACGTAATTCCTCTGTATAACATAATATATGCTTTAATGCTATACTGAAAACCCACCGAAGGGTCAAAAAATCTTATCGAATAGTGAAACCCGTTTTTTTATTTTTCTTTTCCTTTTTCAGGGAGCTGCCTCTTCCATTTTGAGCTATCCTGTATAATAGACAAACATTATTCGTATCCAAAAAAAAACAAATAAATTTGAAATGTTTCGCCGTTTTTTGAAATATTACCTCAGTTTTATTTTAAATATTTATAATTTAATAAAAATTAACTATCTTCGCTAATGAGTTCCACTATTTTTCAATGTTAGAATATTTACCCTAACTATATCTGTTTTCCATTTGATTATTATTGGTTTAAATAAAAAAACAAAGATCTACGCACATGCACCAAAAATAGACTTAGTCAGTGTTTCAGGGAATTAGATTTTATTCCGTGAAACACTGATCTAGACTATTTTTGGTGCAAACTTGAAACCAATCAGTTTGGTCTCCCAAAAAATTAAGCTCGAAACATGAATCGTGTTTCAACGAGGTCTCGAAAAATGTGCCAATATCGGACGCATTGCTCAGTGTATTATCAGCTCTACCAAAAAATTTGTTTTTACCATAAGATGCGCCTATTTATCCTTTACGTTTGACCCCATACAAGCGTTTTTCCCCGACTTCCATAGCGTGCAGATTTCGTCTGTGAAAATTGGATATTTTCAGTTTTTCCACTTTCACCACAGTTTTTTTCAAGTTTGAATTTATAATATTTTAGTACCTTGTGGAAACAAATAGTAAATTGGAAAGTATTTTAGAGTTTTTGAATCGGCTTTGTTTTTGTAATGAAAAAAGTAAGAACCTTGGATATATTCTGCTTTAAAGTAAAGGCACCGCCGGTGTTTAGCTCAATTTAAAAAAAATTGCAACCTTTTTTTTAAATTCCATTCTGTCGATATTTTGTCAGGATAAAATTTATTGTTGGTCAGTGGCGGACAAATACGACAAAACGGGAAACCAAAATGCATGCTTTACAGGCAAATAGTACCATTTAGCTAAAAACTTAAACTTTTACCATCTCATTAATTTTGTCTTATGGCAATTTTCAATAAAACTAATTTTTAACGAGCGAGAGCAAAAAAATTTTGAAAATAGAATGTTTTTTAAAGAAGCGGCGATAAGTGTAATTTGCTCATACTTTTTTGAAAAAATAAATCTATAAGAATTGTTTGTTTTATCTATGTTCTTTCAGATTCTTTTTTCTTCTCGACAGACCCTGGTTTTTGATCAAAAAACGAGGTTTAAAAATGAAAAAAAAATACTTCTCAAACTTCGATGGCACCCATTTTCAATAAGGTACATGAGACTGTAAAAAGGAACATCTCCTAAAAGTATCAAATCAATAAATATCAATGTTTCAATTTTTTTGACATTTATCCTGTTTCATAGGAAGTTCTAGAAAACTTCATTAATATATAACAGGGTAAGTCTGGCAAGCAAGACACCCCCGCTTTATTTCTTCGGTAGCTGAGAATAGAAAAAAAACTATATAAAATATTTTTAATATTCAGCGAACTTCATTTTGTGACGAGCGTTGACTATACAGAGTGGTTCAAAAAGTTGGGGGTGGTCTAACTTTGCATTTTTAAATGCAAGCCTGTATTTTTTATTTTCGGTTTTAAATTCAGCCTGAAATTCTGGATGTTTTTTGTATAACATACTATCTTGAAAAATAAATTGTAGTTTCCCTCTACGTTTGTAAAGCTCTACCAGCTGCAGCCAATACCAGTAACAAGCATTGTTATCAAAATTGCACCAGTTAATGTCTATTTGCAAACAACAATATTTCGATTTTAACTTTTTATTTATTAACAACTAAACAAATAATCAAGGGAGTAACAATTAATTAATGGTAGAAAACGTGAAAACTATTAAAATAATTAAACGTGATAAAACCAGTGGATGAAGTTTGGGATATTACAAAATGTTAAACTCTCAAATGCTCAAACATATTTCCATTTTGTTCGATACACAGTTGTAAACGTCTTTGATTATTTTCCATCACATCTAAAAGTGTTACAGGAGTAATTCTGGAAAACACATTTCTAATCCTAGTTTTCATATCTTCGTTGGTAGTTGGTAGATTTACTTAAACTTGTTCTTTGATATATCCCCAAAGGAAAAAATTACATAGAGTAAGATAAGGTGACCTGGCCGGCCAGTCTAAGAAGAGTTTCTTCCTATCCGTTTATTTGGATAAGTTTGATTCAAATAACTGCGAACAACGTGTGAATAATGAGAAGGTACCGTTAAAGTGCCGTCAAAAAATGTGGTCCAATAACCTGCGATCCTAAAATTCCGCCCTATACATTTAAAGACCAAACTCTTTGATTGTCTGCAGCTTGAAGTACTGTAATAGTGCATGTTATGTCTATTAACAGCTCTATTACTTTTAAATGAACATTCATTTACATTTCACATTCATGTCTCAAAATTACGTTGGTTTCATGTTCCTCACTCATTATGAACGGTTTTTTCTTTCCTGTTATGTAACAAACATTACCGGTTGCTCTGAAACGATGCAATACTTTGCGAAATACCTGACGGTTTGGTTGTCTTCTATCAGGAAAATTCATTTGATACCGACGTTTTGCTGATTTAATTTGGCTACGACATTCTCCAATAATTAAAATCATATCAGGTAGTTCGTTTAAGGAAAACTGTTGATTATTATTCATCTTTAAATATCAATGTAGAAAATAAACAGCTCGTGAAACAACCACCATAGTTACGCACATGTTTAGCCTACTATTAATAATTATCACAGGCTCCAGTTAAGACGTTATTTCGTGATGAGACAGTGACGACACGTAAGGAAGCATTTCAGTTTTAAAAGCGTTTTGTAAAGATGGGGTATTTCGATTATTTTTATTAACGTGGAGAACTGTAATATTGGTCAAAATTTGGCTGTGAATTCTTTTGAATTATTTAAAATTTTGACGTCTCACTCAAATTATGGATAAAAATACAAGGATAGTCAAATAAATTTAAGAGTAGAGGGGGGTTTGCCCCCCAAAACCTCCCTTGAGTGCGCCAATGTTAACAGTAAATTTTGATGCAGCAAGGCTATTAGCAACCGGTGTCATTTTTGTATTATAATCATACAATTTTGACCATTAAAAAAATAGCTACATACTACATAGAACCTAGAGAATTTGTATTTTAACGGCCTTGTTGTTTAGTTAATAATAAATAAAAAGTTAAAATCGAAATATTGTTGTTTGAAAATAGATTTTAACTAGTGCAATTTGATTTTTATTGGTATTGGCTGCATATAGTGCTGGTAGTTGCTTCACAATCGTAGAAGAAAACTATAAAAACATTTTCAAGTACCATTTTGTATGTTATACAAAAAATATCCAGAATTGCAAGGTGAATCCAAAAATGAAATAAAAAATACAAGGTTACATTTAAAAATGGAGTTGGTCAACGCCCAATTTTTCTGAACCACTCTCTATAGTGAACGCTCCTCCCAAAATAATCGCTGAATATCAAAAAAATTTTTTTCTATAAAGTTTTTTTTTCTATTGTTAGCTATCACAGAAATAAAGGACGGGGTCTCGCTTGCCAGACTTACCCTGTATATATATATATATATATATATATATATATATATATATATATATATATATATATATATATATATATATATATATATATATATGTGTGTGTGTATATCCCTTACTACGTTGCCAACACAATGGGACCGATTCAGTAGTATTCGCGAAATTTACTATACCATACTTACTTTTCGCACTTATCTCCAGTAACTCCAGGTTTACATTGACACTTTCCTTCAGAATTGCACTGCTGGAACATAGAGCCAGTTTCATCGCAATCACATGCAACGCAAAAACCGTCATCCCTCATATAATAGTTAGGACGGCATCGTTCACAGTTGGGGCCATCTCTGTTAGCCGCGCAGTCTAAGCAGTAACCACCATGACCCGTTTGCTCATAGAGTTTTGCATCGAACACGCATCTGCTTGAGTATCCATGGCAGTTACATTCTGGAAAATAAAGATTCCTAAATAAATTCTACTCAAACTACTACTACTCAAAACAAAACAAAAGAGTGCACAAGAATGTCAATTTAGGGTGGGTGCGCCTTTATATGTTAGGGACCTTCTTTCAGCTAGCATATAGCACACCTATATGTTCTATACCTAAATTCAATAGTTACAGGGAGAATTGCAATTTAACAGAAAACCTCAACTATTTCTTGAATATTGTAATGCTGCACACTCAAAAAAAAAACTATACGAGGCCATGGAATGGATAATATTTCTCATCAATCATTTAAATTTAAAATAATTAAACTTCAAAAACGTTTCCTTGTATCGGTGGTTACTTGTTCTATTTTAAAAAATGGCTCAATATTCAAGTCAAGAGCGACTAAATTAGTATAACAGTTACATTCAAACTAATAAAACTTCAGCATTTGCATTAAGAGAGCATCGCCGAATATTTACTATGGCAAGGATAACAAACAAGAAAATGTTTAACAAAGTTTGCAGTGATTTATCAACTCCTGGAGTTTCGAAATATAGAAAAAGGGGAAAAGCCCGTTCAGTCTTCTGAAGATTTTCAAATGGAATTCATTGAATATCCTACCAATTCTTTAAAACATGCACAAAGGAAATTAAAATGTTTGCATGACCAGCATACATCAAGTATTAAAAGAAAACAAAATATCCCCATATAAGTTTCGTCCACTTCAATTTTCAAGTGTAGCTGATTATGAGACCAGACTGTATTTTTTTATGCAAATGATGAACCTGTATTTTCAGAGAGAGATTTTAAATAAAATCCTTTACACAGATGTGGCGATATTATCCACTGAGGGAATGCATAACAAAAGAAAATACTCACAACTATTCTGAGTCAAATAAACATTTGGTAAAACAAATTAAAAGCGAGGACATACAAGTGTTAAAGTATGGTATGGTATTATAAATTACCGCATAATAGGACCTGTGCTTTTTGACCACTATTTGAATAGACAAACATTTTTAAATCCTTTAAGAAATCAAATTATGGAAAAACTCAATGACCTTCCAGAACATAATCGTGTGGACTTGGTGTATCAACAAGATAATGCTCCATACCACTGTGGAGAAGATATAAGAGCATTTTTAAACGAGCAATTTAATTTAAGTATATACAGTAAAGGTAAGATTTTATAGCCGCCGCGAAGTCCCCATTTGACACCCTTAGACTATTTTTTATAGGGCACACTTAAGATAAAGTGTATAAAAATCGAAACAATTATTCTATAAAGAATTAAAACGAAAAATTCGTGAAGAAATTATTTGTCTTAATAATAGTGACGCCGTCCGAAACGCTGTGGCAGACATTCAGGTGGGAGATAAACTGCGTACAGCAGAAAACAGACTTGATTCTTTTTGCCCTGTAGTATTTAGATTATTCTAGAATTTTCTAGATCGTTATATCTTTTTCTAAAAGCTATATAAGTGCGTCGCGAGGCTACATTTTGATTCAGTTGTAATTGAGATATCGAAGTGTTAACAACCTGATATTGACTGAGTTTAAAGTTACCTTTGTTACGATTGTTAAGTATAACCAGTGTCTACCTTTGATGCCTGTAACTTGTGTTTTGAATAAATTCATTCAGAATCTATGTGTTTGTGAACCGGCCAGTCCGGAACAATATATGTATGAAAAAGTAGGCATATTTATGATCATTTGCATAAATAAAAAACTTAGTGGGT
The DNA here is from genome assembly GCA_030620095.1 of Kuschelorhynchus macadamiae. Taxonomy (NCBI): domain Eukaryota; kingdom Metazoa; phylum Arthropoda; class Insecta; order Coleoptera; family Curculionidae; genus Kuschelorhynchus; species Kuschelorhynchus macadamiae. The sequence goes on along the minus strand of JAUTXW010003526.1, from coordinate 355,365 downwards.
GTTCTATATAAAAAAATCGACTTTTTCACTTTAAAAAGGAGCAGGCCAGATTAATTTCGTAGTATGTCCACCCTATATAGATGTGGACAAAAATTTTGTATTTCGTATATGCCTTGATGCTTTATACATTGGAAATTACCACCCGAACGCCTAATTTTAGATTTTTTGCTGTTTTTATACTGATTGGAAAAATTGACCTGGCAAGAGTTGAGGGAAGCTTTCGTTCAACAGTGGACTGGATAAGCTGTAAATGGAGATTGGTGGCATTAACCAAAGGCTGCAAGGCTTTCACATCGACCATATAAAATGTCTTTTAAAAATTAATAAAAACAAGCATCAGGGATCTATTCTAATCTATTTTTTTAAAAAGGCTTGAAGAGCAAACAAGTGATCAACTTGTTCCATAACCCATTCGGAATCTAGCTTGATAGTAAATATAATGTCTTTCTAAGCGCTATCGATTCAATAATGAAGCTAAGATAATACTTCGACATTAATACATATAAAAAAAGTGTGATTTAATAAAATGTAGTTTTATTCACATTTGCAATCAATACATTTAAAAAACGCAATTATTTCGAAGAATGTTTTTAATATGCTATAAAATTTCACGGTTAAGTCCAATTTACATCAAAAGTATCCAAAACCTTTAAAAGTGAAACGAATATATTGCACAAAAATAAACCGCACTATATTTATTATTATGCTTGCAGATAATCGAGCGATAGCTTGAACAATACCATCATGACTGTGTATTTTAGTCCTTATCTTAGGAAATGACCGTTGCTTGCTATGTTGGGAGTATAATAATTACAGCAACACAATAACTGAACCTTTTCTAAACAGTACCGTTTATATAAAATACCTTTGCTGTTATGCGAGACGCTTATCAGTTTTGATCATCTTTAAGATATTCAATTTGTGTATTGGTAAAGGTGAACTATATATAGGAAGAACCTGACTTTGCGTTGTTAAATGCAAACCAATTGTTCAGCATAATTACAAAAATTAAACAAATGTAACAAATGTCCATTAAGAAGTGGCGTTAAATTGTTTTCATCCAAACTATATAATCAGCAATAGAAGATTGAGCCGCTTATGTAATATATATATATATATATATATATATATATATATATATATATATATATATATATATATATATGTATATACACTCAGTTCCTAAAAAAGTGATGCACTTTATTTTTCACCCAGGTCCAATGTCTTATATCTTCTAAACCAGTGGACCGATTTTGAACAATTTTTTTTCGTAGGTGGGTAATACCTTTGTCTTTCAGCAAAACAAATGAAAAATGTCTCTTCTTGGATTAATGGATAATAATGTAAAAACTAGAACTGTACTTTTTTGCTATTTTTTGACATGCCCTGTTTATTAGTTAAGAACTCGTATAGAAACTGTTTACACCCTATACAAAAGACCCTTTTTCCTGAGCATTTTGTTTTTTTATTCACCGACGTATCTCTAAAATTGACCGAATTACAGCTTTTTGCTGAAACCTTATCAAGCTGCATAGTTGTTAATGGAAAAACTTAGTACCGAATATTGGGTTCTCTACAGCAACTCTGAGAGCTTCTTCTTGTTGCATATTCGAAATTAACTTTCTTATTATTTCCATTGGAATACCGCCCCATACTTTTGATGTTGTATCTGCCAATTCTGCTAGGCTCTCCAGAGACCGTTCGCGAGAACGCAAATGTTTTACTGAATTCATATCGTGGCTTCTCCATGACCTATAATGTGACGATACTCGCAGTTTCGCACTATTGCTGGGGGTACGACTGTGCATTATCCTACGTCAGAATATGTAGAACGATATTCAGGTATAACAATAATTTTAGTCTTTTCCACTCTCCTCGCCTTTAAATTCACTTTTGCTAGGCGTACACAAACCGTCTGCTCACTAACCATAGCAACTTGAACTTGGCGAAGATCTTCTTGAACTTTTACAGGTATATTTGATGGATTCCGTAAAATTCTCAAAAAAGACTTGCAAATTCGTAATCAGTGACAAAAACTGAACTTAAAACCCTTTAAGTCTTCTTTAATGGAACTGGAAATTATGTATTAAAAATCTTAGCTAGCGGATGGATATGTCGGATCATAATCGACTTTAAAAAACAATTCGCCATGGCAATTAATTTGTTATACTCCGCCATACTTGACAGTTATGTATTTCACTAACTTCATGATTGTCATTTTTTATACCCAAAACATTACATCCGAACAAACGGCAAGATTAGTTGCTATAGTGAATGGTGGGCTTAGTAAACGCTACGCAGCTCGTGCTGTGGGGGTCCCTGAAGCAACAGCTCGTAGAGCGATCCTTAAATATGAATAAACAGGAAGAATTGCTCGGAAGGTGTATTCTGTTCGCCCTCGAAAAACCTCCCTTAGAGATGATCGCTTTTTGAGAAGAAGAAGCTCAAGAAGATCTTCGCCAAATTGAATGAGTAAGCAGACAATTTGTAGACGTCTAGCCGAAATGAACTTATATGTATATATATATATATATATATATATATATATATATATATATATATATACACTCAGTTCCAAAAACAGTGACGCACTTGATTTTTGGCCCAAGTTCAATATCTTACATCTTTTAAACTAGTGGACCGATTCTGAAGAATTTTTTTTTTGTCTTCCAGCAGAATTGAAACAAATGAATATGTTCTCAAATATTCTTGGATAACAATGAAAATGCTCGAACCACGCTTTTTGCTATTTTTTTACTTGCCCTGTGTGTTAGTTGAAGGTTCGTATAAAAACTTTTTACACCCTATATGAAAGATCCGTTTTGTGTGAGCATTTTGTTTTTTTATTCACTGACTTACCTCTAAAATTGACCAAATTACAGTTTTTTTGCTGACACTTTGCCAAGATACATGTATGTTAATGGAAAAGCTTAAATATTGCTTTTTTTTTCTTGTTTTTTGACTCATCCTGTGTATTATTAGAGCATTTGTGTAGAAAATTCTTACACTCTAGATGAAAGACCCTTCTTCTAAGACAAATTTGTTATTATGTTCATTAATTTGTCTTGAAAATGTCTGAATTACAGCATTTTTATTGTAACCTTGCATTTAGCCATGGTGCCTACTTGATTTTTTGGAAGTGATATTCTAATAATATAAAAATGATATGAATTTTATAAAACTTTTTTATTAACTCAAAATAACAATAACTGGATAAAAAAGAACTTAAAGAATGTGCTTAGTTACTGAGTATTACCTCCTCTAGCAACTCTAAGAGCATCTAATCTGCGTGACATACTTTCGTATTCTTTCCATTGGTATACGACCCCATTCTTCTGATAACACATCTGCCAATTCTGCTAGGCTTTCAAGATGCCCCACAAATGTTCTGTTACATTCATATCGGAGCTTCTCGCAGGACAATGTTATTTGGCGATATCGGCAGTTTTTAGAAAGTTCTGCAGTATTGTTCTGGTATGCGGTCGGGTATTATCCTCCATCAGAATAAAATTGTTACGAATTAAATCAGCAAGAGGTAACATACACTGCTCTAAAATGTCATTGATGTAAATTCTGCTGCTAGAAAAACATGAAGGGGTGTACGTCTATTCATGGAAATTCCACCCCACACCATAACTGAAACACCATTAAAATCACCTCATTTTGTTATCAAAGATTGATTGAATCTTTCGCCAGTTCTTCTCCATACTCTTTTTCTCCCATCCACCATATTAAGGCAAAACCTTGATTTATCAGTAAACAGGGCATTTGACCATTCACGATTAGTCCATTTTCCATAATTTTGTACGAAGTATCTCTGAGCAGCTCGATTTTGAGGTAGTAATTTAGGACTTTTTGCAGGCCTCCTAGCATTTAGGTTCGTTTCGCTAGACGTCTACGAATCGTCTGCTTACTTACTATAGCATCTCGAATTTGGCGAGGATTTTCTTGAGCTTTCGCAGCCGTATTCGATAGATTCCCTAAAATTCGGAGTCTCAAAAAGCGATCATCTCTAGGGTAGGTTTTTCGAGGGCGACCAGAATCCACCTTCCGAGAAATGCTTCCTATTTGTTCATATTTCAGGATGTGTGTATTTCGCCCTTTGAGTCAAAAAGAAAAAAATGCCGGAGCTCCCTGGAAACTTGCCCATTTGGAGAAGGGTTAAAGTCTCCACCATTGGAAACCGAAGGGCAAAAACAAAAACAGGCTCTTTTCAGAGCCAACACGATTGCTAGCGTGAAGGGTGCTAGTTTTCAAGAGTTCAATTAGACAATAAAAAAATGTCAAATTTAATTTTTGATTTAACAGATATAAAAAGCTTGATGGTTGTGGGAGTCTGCAAAATTCAGCTTATTAATCAGTCTAAGAATATGTAAATTATTAATTGGATTTATTGTTTGCAAGCCGTGCTTTTAAGTCAGGTGATAGTGAAGTTTTTGTGTTAGAATTATGCAAAGTTTGCTAAAAGAGTACCTAGTAAACCGTTCATCTTATACTTCAAATTTTGAAGAAGATTTAATGTATTCTACCTTATAAAAAACAATATACGGAAAATTTGTTTTCGGAATAATCAAGGGACGACGTTACCAAGGTTTCGGACTGAAGAATTTATTTTTTAATTGAACACTTTATCGCAGGAATAAGAAGTTTTATAAGTTCCTGTGTTGCAATATATTTCGGCGATCACGTACTCATGCTTGAGTGTTAAAGGACATTATAGAGTCAACTGAAATAATCAATCGCCCTGAAAATTTCAGTAGTCATGCGACAGTATGACTATTGAAATAAATGTATATATACTTGAATTCTGCTCATTGGAGCTCATGAATACCAATTAAGGATCGAAGCATTTGCAAAACAAGTAAGTGAACTTCAAAATATCTCTCAAACTGTTGCTAAATCCACTCCATGAACCAATTTCATCTGAAGAATATGATGCCTTCAGAATGAGTGAGGGCACTGGCGAAGAATTTGAGACTTTTTCCCGCCGCAAAAAATAACCTAATCCTCAGGAATCCAGCCCGAACTCAAACCCGACACTCAAAAAGCCTTATAATTCAAACTTCTACTTACTCTCAAACCAAGATTTAAAACCCAGGCAAAATTCCGGATGAGTGGATAATCTAAAAATTGTAAATAATGTAAATGATAATGTACATAACTCTAAAAATGTAAATAACCCTTCCTCTCCAAAAATAGCACACCTAAACGTTAATTCAATTAAAGACAAAAAATTGTACCAAATTGAAATTTTGTTACTTTAAGAAACCATGCTCTTAATCAAAAAAAAATTTATTTCCTATGAAATATCAAGTCAAGATAGTCAAATAGAAGATACCCTGGTAAAATTTAAAACCTCCAACGGCTTGCTAAAATTGAATCAACATTTCTGAAAATGACTACTCTTATCGGAGGTGATTTAAATGCAAAAAATGTCTAATGGGGATGTAATAGCAATAACAAACACGGCTTAACTATTGCTGATGCGCAAAGATTTTGAACTATAATATTTTAACCCTTTTTGAACCTACTCACATCTGGCCATCTGGAACACCAGAAATGATTTTTTCTTAAGCAAAAAAATTATGCCCATAACACTTCCCGCAGTCCTCCATGATCTTTCCTCGGATCTTCTACCAGTATTAATTGATTATGGTGATACAAATATCCCTAAAGAGGAACTTTTTTTAAACAATTTAATAATTGGGAATTATTTTCCGAAAACCGAATTAATTCCCAGCCTATTACTAATATAAATAACAACTACTACTAATTAACTATTGCACTAGATAAATTTACTACAAAATTACATAAAGCATTGAATATCACAACAAAAATAAACATTTCAAAATTCACCAAAGATGGGGAATTTCCTTGCGAGAAGAGATTAAGATCAAAAATCGCCTTAAAAATTTAGCTTTTCGAACAGGGGACCCGAAAAAGACAAGCCAATGGGGGTTCGGCGGAAATTAACAATAAAATAAATGATTTATATAACCAACAATGGGACGATGACTTAACTCAAATAAAAATTCAAGATAATAAAATTTTTAAAAACTCTAACTTAATTTACGATATTATTAAATTCTCTAACATATAAAAAGTGCCCCAGGAATCGATAATATTGGGAACATAGCTCTCAAAAAAGTTCCAATGAACATCATTGCTGAACTAACTCCAATAATAAATAAAATTATTGAATTAGGTCACTTCCCGTTAATCTGGAAAAGAGCGAATATTAGTCTAATCAAAAATCCCGATGAAAAACCAAATTTTTAACTGCAAGTTACAGACCCATAAACGTTCTCTTTAACATATAAAAGGTAGCCGAAAAGGCCATACTAACCAAATTACAGCACAAGGTTCTGGAAAAGAACATTGTTCCCGAAGAACAATTCGGTTTCAGAACCTTAACTAACACTATCAATCAAACTACCAGATTAGCTAGTGACATTCTCAAAGCATTTAACAGAAGACAGCACACAGGCGAAATATTTCGGGCTTTTGACAAAACCTAGCACAACGACTTAATAATTAAATTGTTGAGACAGGGCATATCAAGTAATTTATTGGATCAAAATGAATATCTAGGAAACAAATATAAACCCGAATAACCCACAAGCTGTTCTTTTTACTCAAACATTTAGACCCCGCAATCCAACTAAAATTAAAATCAAAAATACCGAAATTAATTAGCAAAATCAATCCAAAGGTATAATATTTGATCCTAGACTAAGATGGTCAAAAAACATTACTTTTACAACTAAAAAAGCAAAAACAGTCTATGGTTTACTCTACCCACTTTTGAGTAAAAAGAGCACGCTTATCAATAAAATTAAAACTAGGCTTTTTAAACTATAGATTCGTCCAATTCTATCTTAGTGCTGCGCCACCTGGGGCATACATTACCTAGACCAAACCAAAAGACTGCAATCTGTTCAAAACCAAGCCATTAGAAGAATGCTTAACACAAGTAGATTTGTTAGATCCTCCATAATTCATAGAGGCCTTAAAATGGACAATTTGAAGCAAACTGAACTTTAAGTACTTTAATAAAGGAAATCTCTCTACTAATAGCTTAATCCAAAAATCACATGTTATAGCCAAACCCAATCATAAATTTAAACTACCAAAAGATTTCTTACACAAGAATTAGCAATACTCTAGGTTAGTTACCCCCCCCCCCTCTTATTGAGTTCAATAGTTCAACCCCCCAAGTGAAGTTCACATCGAAGAAACAAAAGCTGTTATAGTCAAAATACTGACAGAATTAGTGAAGAAGACCCCGAATGATGGAGCTCATTGAGTATTTTGTTCTCGTGCCGCGAAGATACCTCGTGGAATCAAAGGCGAAACTTCAGAAAAAATTCTAATTCCAATTTGACACAGCCTAAACATAGGAATCATCATTCCTGTAATAGTGGAAAAATTTTATTATCATTAAATGTCTTTTTTCTTATCTCTTTTTTTATCAGGAATCATACATTTTTAGGTTTAGAATATGTTATCTAGAGTCATTGGCTTTAATCCCTATAAAACCAATGCTAAAGTCAATAATTAAATGTAACATTTTAATCAGTTGTGAAAACACTTTTTTCAAATGATTCTAGGATATTTTAAAGGCCTTTTTACCGTACATGTGCAAAACAAAAATTAACATAATTTTCTCCGTAATGAGTAGTCATAAATATGTAATAAAGTAATAAATACTAAACACTCCCTAATTAATTATAAAATCCGTACCATCCTCTCCATTAAAAATCAATCTTCAAACTCCCACACGTCTTATTTTAAACGTTTCCTCGCCAACCTACACTACTATTAAATATACGTAAAACCATTAAAGGGTGTCGGGTTTCTATAAGAAATTATTCTTAGGTCCAATAAATTATAATAATTATCTTGGGTCTATAAAGTGCATTGTGTTATGGTAAAGGATGACTATAAATAATCGTCAAAAAGTATGTAACGTACGACAAAGCTTTTTTTACTACGGGTTTTTAAAAGGATAATCCAATAATATCTGAAAGTAACTGAATGTGATTTTCTAAATTTAAAATGGCAATTCATGTGTTATTTTCCACGAAATCTTTTTGTCATACAGACTTTCACCACCTAAAATTATTTTACCGGGGCATTTCACCACCAAAACAATGATTACAATATTTTAATATTCATATAATATTTTAGAATTAAATACTTTATCAGGATCATTCCTGATAAAAACAAAAAAATAAAATTTCTTTTACCCGGAACTTCCCTCCTTATACATTTTATTAGAAATAATGAAGTGTGAGCCAGTTTAGTTCAGTACATAGTGATTTAGGAACATACACGAATATACTGTATTTTTAAACATTTTTACTGAGCGCCATTGTGTTCCACCATATTTTACCGGTTTCTACCTATGCCACACTTGATTTTTGGGTATAATTTCAAATAAAGTTAATAAGTAGGGTGAAGTAAGATATTTTCGTGATACCGGTAATTTCGTGATACTTCTTATTTCCTTTATGGCGATCTAACCTATTACGCTACAATGATATCAGTTGTTATGAGTATTACCACAACGGTCTTGTAGGGGTACCTCATGTAAAAATATATTTATTCGAAGGAATCAGGCAAGAGACAACTTCGAATATTAAATTAACGATTTGTGGGTGTTAAAGTAAACGTTTTTGTGAGTATTTGCGTTAAAATTTTTCGAACCGTTGTATGATAGCTGAGTTACTTTGTTTATATAGAATATTGTAGTTTCTTATATGCCGAAAATTATCCTGTAATTAAAAAGCAATAATTTTAGACCGTTGTCCTATTATCGGTTATCTCGTCGAACAATTTTCTTAGCATTTTTCGAGTAAAAAAGATGCGTCCATGGGAGATTTTTTTTTGAAATCACGTTACTCACTTGTGGTAAAGTTTTTGAAAAATATTGGTTGGAATTATGTATTGCCTTGAATAAAATTAGTAGTTTGACATATAATGGAGCGGTTTGGCCATATCACAAAATAACCTATTATCAGGAAATAACCTATATAATATATAACCTAAATAAAAAATATCGGCAGTACGATATTCCTTGGATATTGAAAGCTGACAGACTACAAAGCAAACGGGAGTGCCATGGAGTACTTTAAAAGATCATATTTCTAGAAACCACAATGAGGGTAATAATCATCAAGTTCCTAAATTGGGCAGGTCTTATGCTTTTACTGCAGATCTTAAAATTGAGCTATATAATTATATTATAAAAATGCAGGAATTAGGTTTTGGACTGTGAGTTAATATGATTAGAAATATTGGTTATCAGTGAGCTCAACATGTAGGAAGAGAACATTTTTTTAAATTGGCCAATGAGGCAGCAAGCAAATGGTGGTGGTCTAATTATAAAAAGAGATTTAATCTTAGTGTCCGTGTTCCAGAAAATCTCGCAGCTTATAGAGCTTCGATGTCAAATCCTGAAATAATAGACGACTTTTTTCTCAAGTTAGAAACTCTGGTCGAGCAGCTGGGGATAAAAGATTTGCCTGAAAGATTTTCGAACTGTGATGAGACTGGTCTTTCATACGTGGTCAAAGGAAGCAAGGTAGGAAAACGCTTTGTTTGCAAAAGAGCCTACGCTGATAGAGGAGAAACGCATACTCTTAGAATGTGTGTGCGCAAAAGGAATTTGGATCCCACCACTAGTAATATTTAAGGGTGTTCGATGGAATGATAATCTTAAAACAAACTGTCTTCCCAACGCCATGGTTAAATTATCACTAAAAGGTTAGATTAGCAGTGAAATTTTCCTGAAATGGTTTCAATTATTTATCAGGTCAATTCCTGAAGCACGTCCAGTAGTTTTATGTATGGATTCTCACGCATCTCACATAAAACCTGAAGTTATAACTTTAGCAAAGGAAAATGGTATTTATTTGTTTACGTTCCCTGCTCACACCAGTCACCTTTTGCAACCCTTAGACGTTGGGGTTTACAAATCCCTTAAATCCCACTAGTCCAAAAGTTTAAATAACTACATGAGAGCAAATCCAACAGAAAAACGAAACAGGACTAATTTTCATTCAGTATTAAATCCAGCTTACATTGCAATTTTTTTGCTTTCAACATTATTAATGCTTTCCGAAAAAGTGGAATTTATCCAATATGCAGGGCTGCAATACCCAAGGAAGCTCTTGCACCATCGTTACTTACAAACAGGTCTCTTCTTGAAGAAGCGCCGATACAACAACCGGCTCCAGAACAACCAGCTCCAGTACAGCCAGCTCCAGAATAGGCAGCTCTAGAACAGCCAGCTTCAGAGCAACTGACTCCAAAACAAAAAAATAATGGAATCGATACAATATTAACAATTCCAACTGCGACAACTTCAAAATATAACACGGGTAAAAGACGCAAAACAGACTCGAAAGCAAAATGTCTAAATTTCCTTAATGATGAGCCTTCTGTCATCAACAAACCAGCCTCGTGCGAAAGATAGGAAAAAAAAAAGGAGCAATCGGATGTCTGGTGTCTGCGAAGTTACATATTCCAAAGATGTAAAAGAAAAGAATGGAGCTGAATGGGTTCAGTGCTCATATTGTTTAGTACCGTATCACGTGGTTTGTCAGTCTTCTGACTCTAAAGAACATGTTTTCATGTGCGACCATTGCGCTCGACTTGAATCAGAGCAGGATTCTGATTTCGAGTAAAGCATTTATTATTTTTTAGTTACTTTTTGCATTTGTTAGAACGCATTTTCTGTTTCAGTATTTAATAAATTTTCTAGTTTTTCAATAAAAATATTATAATAAGTGTTACGGACTTACACTATCACGAAATTAAATGCGATATCACGGATTTACCTTTCCAGGCCAATTTTTTTTATTGAGTTATTAGGAGAACACATATTTTCTTTCAAATAAAATAAACATTATTATCGCTAGTTAATATATGAGTCTATACCATATCATAGTAGATTTTTTAAAATATTATCATCTGAGCGACTACTAGAGTTAAATCCAAAAATATCACGAATATACCTTACTTCACCCTAGTTCTAGTTCTTACATTGGCACACATCGCCATTTTGTTACGTCATGTTAAATTCGTACCAGTTTATCCTTATATCACAGTTAATTCTTTTCTGCAAAATTGAAAGTCAGTTGGATAAGAATCTTTATACGTTGAGTTTTTATAAATTTTATTTGGCCGCTATTTGGTTTCGCCATTTTGAATTCGTATCGCAACCTTACTAGTTCATCTTTATATCACACTTAATACTTGAACAAAATTTGAAATCAATGTAATTAAGTAGTCTTTTCAGGCTGATTTTTTAATTTGCTATCTCGGATTCATACCAAAATGTTACCAGTTCATTCCTATGCTAACACTTGATTTTTGAGCAATATTGGAGGGAAATTGCATAATCAGTTTTTTTAGTAATAATTTTTTAACGTTTTACTAGTCTGCCATCTTGTTCCGGCTTATTGTATTTTTACCATAATATTATCAGGTTATCTCCATATGACATTTAATTGTTGACTAAAATTTGAAGTCAGTTTGGCAAGTCGTTTTTAAGCTATGCCGCTAACTGGCAGACTGACAGACCGACAGAATTGAAATACCATATATATGGTATCTAGGGACGCTAAAACGTGAAGATATGTAAAACCTGAAAGGGTGATTTTTTTACGATTAAAGGTGCCTGTCATTTTGTTCTACTATTTTAAATTCGTATCATAATTTTACTAGTTCATCTATATGCCACAATTAGTTATGGCACACAATTTCGAATCAATCCATTAAGTAGTTTTTTCACGCTGAATTTTTACATATTTTTTATGCCACCATTTTGTTCCGCCATCTTGGATACGTACGAAAAATTTGATTACTACACAATAATTTATTTTTATGCAAAATTTGAGATAATTTGGATAAGCAGTTTTTAGTAATATTTTTTTAACATTTCACTAGGCCGCCATTTTGTATCGCCATTCCATTATGGCGATTTACCAAAATGTTACTAGGTTTTGACCAAAATTTGAAGTCAATCGGGTAAGTAGTTTTTTAGCTATAGTGCGAATAGACAGACCGTCCTTCAAATAGCCAGACAGACATTGAGAAACCATGATTTTCGGCATCTAGGTAGCTTGAAATGTAAATATATCTCGCAAGGTGATTTTTTCACGATTACAATAGTTCCCTTTTACGAAGGGAAGTAAAAAAGTCACTGGGAAACCCACTTTTTTTGAAATTATATGAGGAATACATTTAAAAATTTTCAAAAACAGTATTATTTGTTCAGTATATTGGAAAAATAAATAATTTAAAAAATAAAAATGGGAAATTGATATTTTCTCAAATATTAAATTAATTAATTAATGAATTATACAGACAATCACAAAAATCGGTAACTAAATTATTCGAACGTAACACCACCAATTTCTGCATACTTTTTCACTATTCTAAAACTTGTAACTGTTGAGAATTTCCTGGATTTAAATATTTTCAGATGGTTTCACAAATTCGGCCTTTTAAAACACCTAAGTTATTATTGAGTGGATTCTCATTTGTTTTCTTCTCTAAATTTTCGCAAAAATAAAAACCCATTGTAATCTCAGGACCCTGCGCCTGCGGTGGCTACCGGACTGGGCTGTATCTTTCGATTCAAAGTTCAGACAAATATCTAATTAAAAATTCCCGAACAATTGCTGTAGCGTGTGCTGCGTTGAAATTTCGTAAAAAAAAATATATTTTTTGGGGTATTTAGGGGTGTATTTTCTATCTAGTACTCTAACTAGAATTTAAATTTTCAAATATTTATTCTTTTTCGTATTTTCGTTAAAAGACATACCACACCAAGCATTAAGTTTTTGGAATATTGAATCCTCAAATTAATATAAAAATTTGGAATTTCCATACTCCAGAAAAGTACATTTTGTGAACTAACTGTCCCCAAAAAATATAGTATTTTTTAGATTTTAAACGTGTTGTTCACTGAACTATAAATAAAAATCTAATCTCTTGGTCTCTCCACCTTCCTCCAGTGTATTGATAAAAGGTTTGTGTAATTTTATATTATGTTTTGCTTTAGAACGAGAATAACCAAGGAGTATTTTCATTTACTATAGATTTAAGATGAGCCTGGTATTAAAATGCATCTCCACAATTATTAGAAATCGAGTATTTTTTATATTGGTGGGAACAGAATTAGACTATTTTAAAGCGTTGTAGTTTGTATTAATATATTATAAATTAAAAAAAATTCTTTACATTAATTCTGAGATATGGATAGGCGAAACAACAAAAATATATTTAAATAATAAATCTACGTTTTAACCACTTACGGCTTCCAGAAAACCACGGAGTTAAACCATCCCACGTTAAACCATTCACGTAAGTTCGAAAAATAAGATCACAAATTATCAAAACAAAAACATTCACCATTGTCACAAAAAGGTTACGATTTTAACTAAAACATGTATGAAATGTTATGCATTTCTAAGTATAAATCTACAATATCGTATTTTTTATGTTTATAAAATTAAATTCTACTTTAATGCAGAGATGTAATCTGTACGTTTAGCGGTAGTAGTAAAACCCGCGAGCGTTTCAAAATATACTAAATCTGTATCTTTACGTTAAAGGCCCAGCAAGGCTTCTTCGTAGTACGCCAACGCTCCAAGATACTGGTTCCTCATTAACATGTCAAATGCAGTTCTTTGATATAGGTGATATATGAGAACCATTTAGATGAGATGAGGAGGGACTAAGAAGAATCTTGTTTGATAAAGGGATAAATACTAGATTCACTATAAAATTAAATTAAAGTTTTCCCACGTTAGACCAAGAAAATAGTACATAAATAATTTAATAATAATAATAATAATAATAATATTAATAAAATAAAAATGATAATAATAATAAATTTATTTTTCAGCTGTTAAGCATTTTCAGAATAAAGTACAATCATCATTATTACAGTATAACAGCTAAACAAAAGGCTTTTAAAAAAGCTGCTACCCGCACAAATCCAGGTACTGATGAGGGCTAGTTAAAAATAACAAAAATCCATTTAAAATTTGAGTTGGTAGTATTGATTTTCAAATAATTTTTTCTTTAAAATATGTTTTACGGCGAAACAGGAAAAATCGGTGTCCATCGCAAAGGGCGTTGTTGTTGTATGTAAAATATATATATATATATATATATATATATATATATATATATATATATATCAGCAATGTTTTCTTGGGAATTTTGGTTCAGTAAAATAAACTGCGAGGTAGTGGGCAGTTACATAATTTTATTTTTTTTTCCAGGACGTTTCGTTGACTTTCGTACAACTTTTTCAACTGGTTTATAACGTGTCTAAAAGTAAAATGGACCTTAAATAAATATATACGATTTACAAAAAACAAACTTACCATCAGAAACAAAGATCCAAAATGCATTAAATGCGATAACAAATTGTGTGACACATATGAGACACATAACATAAAGCTGACATTTTGTATACTACATTAAAAACCAACACAACGTGAAAATATAATACACCAGTCACATACATAGAACGACAACGAGTATTAAAGTCTACTGCTACTATATTACAAATAAGACATGTAGGTGCTATGAGAATTCTGTTGTTTTTTTGTGCTGTAAGAGTTTAAAAGAAATTATTTTACGAACATCCAAAATACCATTGTTATTTCATTTCTCATTTGGTATTCAATTGCAAAATAAAAGTGCATTTTTTTGGGGTACTAGTTAAAAAACATAATAATGAATTATTTTCGTTATTTGTTAGAGAACTGCATATTTTCTAATTTTAAAGGTGAAAAATTTAATTAAGAATATTAAAATATGTTTTATTGAAACCAGCTATTTCTGATTTATCGTTTATGGATTGAGGATTGTTTTTTATGTGGTTCATTTCATGATATTCGCATTTTCTTTTGTGTGGTTCTGTTAAGAGTATTTTTGTTTCATCAGAGTTAAAATTATGATTAAGGTTTTCCTCATGTTTTTTAAGTGCTGTAGTATTTTTTTTATCGTATCGATGCCCATTGAACCTATTGTGAAGATGTTGGCTAGTTTGACCAATATACACAGAAGGACAATCTTTACATGGTATCTGGTATACAGTATGCGTTTTTTTATTTTTAGGAATTTCACTTTTTAGTTTGCTGTAATTATTATTTAGGAGGTTAAACCCTTTGTGACACACAGTAATATCAGTTTTTTAAAAAGCTTTTGGAAATTTTCTGACAGGTTGGGTATATATGGTAGGGACAAATAGTGCTTGTCTAAAAAGGGTAGCCATTTGAAAAAAAATAGTTAGACACAAAAATTTGATTTTATCAACTTCTCTTGTTCCTAGCTATCAGACTAATCACTAAAACTTAGAGATCGTATTAATGTGTCATCATTTCAGGTCCTTAGATTAATTTGGGTCCGATCATGGCCACCTAGTTGCAATTTTAAAAATGGCTATAAAAAAATCAAGTAGGCCTAAAAAGTTGTTAAAATGCCACATTCTGTTTCAGAATTGGGTTCAAAAATGTAAAAATAGGTTAGATACATCAAATACTTTAAAAGTTATGGCTTGACTAATAGATTCGTTGACACTTTGTATATATATATATATATATATATATATATATATATATATATATTATATCCTAATTTTTCTTGGTTTGAGGTCAATACATTAACAACAAAATTAGTACATATTTTTAAACATATATTTCGTTTCTAAGGTGACGTTTCGACCATAGTTTTGGTCTTTTTCAAACCTAAAATTTGTTTAGCACTATTTATTTAAGTTTATAAAGTATTAAAAATTTAGGACTTACCATAGAACGTAAAATAGTTGACTAAAAAGTATACATAATCCACACATCTGACATATACTACACATATTTAATTTACATTTTACAAATATTGTGGACGTTTATTACAGACAAATTACAAGCGACTGAGCGAACACTGTTATAGTAAAGATATATACAATTTATTTAGGTTGTTTATGTCTTTTTTGTCATTTATGGCGTTTTTGTTTTTTTGAATTTCAGCCATCTCAAAAAATTCTCTTTTTTTCAACTGAGGTTCGGATTTTAATACTTTCACTTGTTCGTAGTTGAAAGTATGTTTTTTGGACATCTCATGGTGTGTTAATGCGGTGCTGTTCTTTTTATCATATTTGTGACTTTTCAGTCTATTTTCTAAGTATTGGCTTGTTTGTCCAATATAAACACCGTTACAATTATTGCAAGGGATCTGATAGACTATATTGCTTTTTTTATTAATTGGCGTTTTCGATTTTAAGTTGCTGAAGTTCTTTGATAATAAGTTATAGGCTTTGTGACTTGTCGTGATGTTATATTTTTTAAAAAGGTTTTGAAATTGCTGGGATAAACCATTTATGAAAGGCAGAGAAATGTATTTTGTTTTAGGTGGATTTGATGTAATAATGGCATTTTCAGAATTATAATATTTATGTATTCTGCTTTTGAATAATTTATTTACTAATTTTTTAGGGTATTGATTTAGAGTTAATGCTGCTTTAGCCTTTTTAATTGCTAGTTCTCTGAATTCAGAGTCGGACAGCTTAATTGCCCGATCTGCCAGACCAATAATTACAGATTTTTTTTGAGACATTGGGTGACAGGAGCTGAAATTTAGGTATCGAGAGGACCAAGTTTGTTTTGTGTACCATTTCGTTTTAATTTTATTTCCTATATGATGTAATGTTAGGTCTAAAAAATTGATTTTGTTGTTCTCTTCGCTTTCAATTGTAAATTGTAGTCTTTTATGGTATTGATTAAATTGCTTTAAAATAATTTCTGTTTGGCCAGATGGGATTGCAGTAATACAATCATCGACATAACGATAAAAAAATGGTATATTAAATTCCACATTACTTAGAACAGTCTCCTCTAAATCTTCCATAACTATTTGGGCAACGACGCTTGATATAGATGCTCCCATAGCACAACCTTCACATTGTTTATATAACTGATTTTCGTTGTTTTAGTTAATTCTACTGCTAAGAAATTCATCTTGAAAATTTCAGACCATTTCTTTTTAATTATTCTGGTAGCCAATAACGCTTATACAGGGAAACAACATCAAGCGATATCAGTTGGTAATTTTCCGGAATTTCTAACTGTTTTAATTTTTTTTTAAATTGATAGGAGTCTTTGATATAGTAATTATTTTTATGTACAATATTTTTTAAGATTTTTTTTAGAAAATTTGATAGTGGTGTAAACGGGGATAATATTTTCTTTATGTAGTTTAGGCAATCCGTAAATTTTGGGTGGTACACTATTGCGGATTTTTAGTTTTTTAGCAGTGTCGGGTGATATAAAAAGATTTTTTTCCCAAGAGTTAACTAATTCATTATTTCATACTGGTTTGTGGGATCTTGTTTAATTTTTTTATTATTTCAATTAATTAACACTGTTTTGTTTGTTTTATCGGCTTTTAGAACCTTTATAGAAGGGTTATTTTTTAAAAAACTTTTAGTTGTTTGATTTTTCAGTTTAGTTTTAAAATTTGTTAATATATTACAAGATTTTGCTCTAATTTCGTCTTTCTCTCCACCTCTCAAATGATTTATACCGTTTTCAATGTTACATAGTATATCGGTAGTTGGCAAAAGTCTATATTATTTAATTCCGTTGCAAAATTAGAAAATTTCCAGGAATATTTTGATCTGTTAGGTTTTCTACCCACATTGATGTTGTTTTTTGTTGAGGGGGAGCTTTTTGCTTTGAAATTAAATAATGATAGACTTTTGCCAACTACCGATATACTATGTAACATTGAAAACGGTATAAATCATTTGAGAGGTGGAGAGAAAGACGAAATTAGAGCAAAATCTTGTAATATATTAACAAATTTTAAAACTAAACTGAAAAATCAAACAAACAAAAATAAAAAACACTCAATAAACTTAACAAAAACTAAAAGTTTTTTAAAAAATAACCCTTCTATAAAGGTTCTAAAAGCCGATAAAACAAACAAAACAGTGTTAATGAGTTCTGCTAACTACAACATAAAAATGAATGAAATATTAAATGACACTAA
This sequence comes from Kuschelorhynchus macadamiae, assembly GCA_030620095.1. Taxonomy (NCBI): domain Eukaryota; kingdom Metazoa; phylum Arthropoda; class Insecta; order Coleoptera; family Curculionidae; genus Kuschelorhynchus; species Kuschelorhynchus macadamiae. The sequence continues at coordinate 337,290 of JAUTXW010003526.1, read as the reverse complement.
AACATATAAAAAAATTAAACAAGATCCCACAAACCAGTATCAAAAAAGAAATAATGAATTAGTTAACTCTTGGGAAAAAAATCTTTTTATATCACCCGACACTGCTAAAAAACTAAAAATCCGCAATAGTGTACCACCCAAAATTTACGGATTGCCTAAACTACATAAAGAAAATATCCCATTACGGCCAATTGTCTCATGCATTCAATCCCCGTTTACACCACTATCAAATTTTCTAAAAAAAATCTTAAAAAATATTGTACATAAAAATAATTACTATATCAAAGACTCCTATCAATTTAAAGAAAAATTAAAACAGTTAGAAATTCCGGAAAATTACCAACTGATATCGCTTGATGTTGTTTCCCTGTATACCAGCGTTCCAATCTCATTGGCTACCAGAATAATTAAAAAGAAATGGTCTGAAATAAAAAAATATACAGATATTCCTCAAGATGAATTTCTTAAAGCAGTAGAATTAACACTAAATTCTACATATTTCATATACGAAAATCAGTTATATAAACAAATAGAAGGTTGTGCTATGGGAGCATCTATATCAAGCGTCGTTGCCCAAATAGTTATGGAAGATTTAGAGGAGACTGTTCTAAGTAATGTGGAATTTAATATACCATTTTTTTATCGTTATGTCGATGATTGTATTACTGCAATCCCATCTGGCCAAACAGAAATTATTTTAAAGCAATTTAATCAATACCATAAAAGACTACAATTTACAATTGAAAGCGAAGAGAACAACAAAATCAATTTTTTAGACCTAACATTACATCATATAGGAAATAAAATTAAAACGAAATGGTACACAAAACAAACTTGGTCCTCTCGATACCTAAATTTCAGCTCCTGTCACCCAATGTCTCAAAAAAAATCTGTAATTATTGGTCTGGCAGATCGGGCAATTAAGCTGTCCGACTCTGAATTCAGAGAACTAGCAATTAAAAAGGCTAAAGCAGCATTAACTCTAAATCAATACCCTAAAAAATTAGTAAATAAATTATTCAAAAGCAGAATACATAAATATTATAATTCTGAAAATGCCATTATTACATCAAATCCACCTAAAACAAAATACATTTCTCTGCCTTTCATAAATGGTTTATCCCAGCAATTTCAAAACCTTTTTAAAAAATATAACATCACGACAAGTCACAAAGCCTATAACTTATTATCAAAGAACTTCAGCAACTTAAAATCGAAAACGCCAATTAATAAAAAAAGCAATATAGTCTATCAGATCCCTTGCAATAATTGTAACGGTGTTTATATTGGACAAACAAGCCAATACTTAGAAAATAGACTGAAAAGTCACAAATATGATAAAAAGAACAGCACCGCATTAACACACCATGAGATGTCCAAAAAACATACTTTCAACTACGAACAAGTGAAAGTATTAAAATCCGAACCTCAGTTGAAAAAAAGAGAATTTTTTGAGATGGCTGAAATTCAAAAAAACAAAAACGCCATAAATGACAAAAAAGACATAAACAACCTAAATAAATTGTATATATCTTTACTATAACAGTGTTCGCTCAGTCGCTTGTAATTTGTCTGTAATAAACGTCCACAATATTTGTAAAATGTAAATTAAATATGTGTAGTATATGTCAGATGTGTGGATTATGTATACTTTTTAGTCAACTATTTTACGTTCTATGGTAAGTCCTAAATTTTTAATACTTTATAAACTTAAATAAATAGTGCTAAACAAATTTTATAAAAAAGACTTAAATAATATATATATATATATATATATATATATATATATAATATATTTTAGGTTTGAAAAAGACCAAAACTATGGTCGAAACGTCACCTTAGAAACGAAATATATATATATATAATAAATATATACTATAATTTTGTTGTTAATGTATTGACCTCAAACCAAGAAAAATTAGGATAAATATATATTGAAAAAAAAGGTCAAAGAACACAAATATATAAAAAATATATATATATATATATATATATATATATATATATATTTACAGAAAAAAACATTTTTACTACGGCCCTTGGAGGCTGCGCTTTAGCTTTTAAAAATAATTTCGCGCTTGCAGTGTTGCCAGATCTACAAGTTTTTTTTTGCATTAGGATATTTTTTATTTTATTTATTATATTTATTTCTCTTACCGTTTCTTAAATATTAATTATTTTCGATTTTTTTTTACCAAAACTATGTTTTTTGTTCAGTTGTTAAAAATGTCATATAAACATATGTCAAGTTAGATCTAGTCTAAATTTAAACCTCTTTAGCAATACGGGTGTAAAGATCTAAAACGTTAACTGTGCTATGATGTAACAACTGCAATACGTAACGATGGTGGTATGACATGTCTCACTATTTAGTTTGTCAGATTAAATTATCGAAAATGAAGAATAATATTTATTCAAATGTAGGTATTTTAAATGTGTTTTATATTCACAAGTATCAAAGAATTGTTGCAATACCCTGCAGAAAATTTAACGCTTTTTCCGAATTTGCCACCAATGAACCCAAGGAAATTTCTCAGAATTGACGGTAACTTTTTAAATCTCGGAACTGTGCAGGCTCCAAGAATTTAATTTCACCCTATTACTGAAATTAACATTTCGAGGTATTATCCTATCCTCGTGATTCAATAACAAGTGTCAAAAATGATTTAAGAATAACTTCAACATCAATATGGAGAATCATCAATCAATAAAGAGTCCTAGGATCGTAAAGAAAAGAATAAAACATAATGTATATTTGCCATCTATATTTTTTAACAACATTTTTTAACAACATTTGCACAATGTTTGACTCAATTAAACCCAGAAGATAAAGTTTTGTATAACGTATGTTACGAAAATTTTGAGAAAAGAGCTATAATCAATCATAGTGTCCTGTAATCTTGTTGCCATGGTAACTGCATACTCATTGAAACTTAAGTTTATTATGACAGTTATCAGAAATCACATAATATTTATTGTGTTGACTTATATGTTTTTTCCTGGTATATAAAGGTTCTTTGATAGAGGTGATATAAGAACCTTTTAGAAGAGATGAAGAGGTAGAAAAAAGAATCCTCCTTGATAAATGAATGAATACTAAATTCACCTCACAAGTAAATTAAAGTTTTACCCGACAACATTTTATAGTAATTTATAGGGATGGCCAAAATAAGTGATACCATTGATGCTATTCCCAAAGCGAGGTTTTTGGGGAACACACGAAAATAATTAAAAATTAATTTCCTTTATAACTCAAAAACTGTTGGAAAAGTAAGGAAAAAATCGTGAAGAAATCACACTTCCAGGTTTTTATAGATCTTGTTTTAGGGTCCCTACATGCCGAAAAATGTGTTTTCCCATTTCCGTCGGTCTACTCACAGTAAAGCAGAAAAACTACTTACTCAATCAACTTGAAATATTAATGAATACTTGAGGGTTATATAAGGAATGAAACGTAACCTTTTGATAAAAATCCAATATGGTCGGACATAATGCCAGTCTACTGAAATGTTTCAAAAAAAATCAGCGCAAAAAAGTACTTACACAATTGAGCTTAAATGTTGCACAAAAATCAAGGGTGGTATCAAGGTTTATCCTTAAACTGGTAAAATGTTGGTACAAATTTAAGATGGCCGAAAAAATGGGGGCCTAATAAAACGTTTAAAAGATAATTCTGGAAAAATTTAAATGGATTTCAAATTTTGCAAAAAATCAAGCCTGAAAATCACGTACGACTTGTTTATGAGCATCTAAATAATGTTATTTTACAAAAACAATTTGGGAAAATATATTGCCTAAAGAAAGAAATAAAATTGATTTTTATTTCTTCCATAAGAGGGAAGTACTGTAATCGTGAAAAAATCACCCTCCGAGATTTTTTTAAATTTTCACGTTTCGGAGTCCTTAGATGCCGAAAAACATCTTTTCCCAATTCCGTCGGTCTGTCTGTCTGTGTGTCTATCACTCTGTCTGTAGATGCGATTGACTTCAAATTTTAGTCAAAAATTAAAAGTCATTTAGGGGTGAAATGGTAACATTTTGGTAATGGTTAAAAATCCAATAAGGCTCAACAAAATGGCGGCTTAATGAAATGTTAAAAAACATGATTACTATTTATCCAAATTACTTACAGTTACTAAATTTTACACCAAAATCAAATACTACATAGAAATGAATTGGTGATATAGAGATGAACTGGTAAAATTGTAGTACAAATTCAACATAACGGCCAAATAAATGTTGGTAATCGTGAAAAACTACCCTTCCAGGATTTTATAGATTTTGACGTTTTAGAGTCCATTCTCAAGATGACGGAAAAATGGCTATTAAACTAAATGTTTAAAAATGTCAATGTAAAAACTTTTTTATACATTGACTTTATATTTTGCACAAATATAAATAACTTTTATATTTTAACTTTATACAGGGTTCTATCTAAGTAAGATCATATGTAAGGGTAAAACTATCAAATATTTGATTAATTTTCTTCAAGGTTTTAAAATGCATACAGATGTTGCTACTCGTACAAGATACAGAGTGTCCAAAATTCTATTTTCGGGTTGCATAGAGTCTCGTGTAAAACAGTATGACCAGGAAAGTCCGCATTCTATGGGATTTTTTTTTCAAAATTGTCTCTCTCTCGTCAAGTGAGCAGAAAACTTTTGCTTGAAAAATAATGCAAAATGAAAACAAAAAAAATAAACACGTGATTTATCTTACCTGTCAAATTTGAAGATTTTTTTTCAAAAATTTTAAAAATCGGAAAGGAAAAATTTGTTTCTTTGTTTATTTATTTAGCTATATACTTTCAATACTAACGGTTAACGTCAGATTCTTCTCTTTTTTAACTTAATGCTATTTTATTTAACCGAACGAAAGCAAATCCAAATAAAACTATCCATTTTTGATAAGTTCATTATGTAGGCGATTATTTTTAAAAAATGACCTTAAACTTCATTATTTTGATAAAAACATAACTGGATAATTCTATTAGTCAACCTATACAGTTGATTTGGTATATAGATATTAAATTAAAAAACATCCAATTTTTTTTCTTTAGTAGGTATTTTTCAAAACTTTGGGAAAAAAGGCAGTTTTCTGTCATTTTTTTAAGAAAATGGTAAAATTTAACAAGTAAGATAATTCATGTGACTAGCTTTTTTATTGTCATTTTGCATTACTTTGCAAGCAAAAACTTTCTGTTAACTGAAATTTTACTAAAGTGAGTTATTAAAAAAATGCGGACTTTACTGGTCATGCTGTATCTTAGCCTAGACTCCATGCAATCCACAGAATAGAATTAGAATAAATATCATCTGTAAGCACTTGAAAGTAAAAAAAGTAAATATTTTTATTAACATTAATCAAATGTTAATTTTACACTACATTTGAGACTTTTTTTGGAATGTAATTCTACAGATCTTAAAATGAGCTATAGAAAATACTGCCACAAATTTCTCAAACTAAAATATGACGATCTAACCCAACTTACCTTAGTACTAAAGTTTTTATTAACAGGTACAAAAGGAGTCGAAATAAATTTTTAAATTTTAATTATTTCGCATAAATTTGCTAGTTTTCAAAATATCGTTACGAAAGTTGGAATTTGGGGGTTTCTTGGAACGAGAAATTCAAATGTGCTCCCATTTTTATAGGTAAAGAATGTTGTAATTTCTTTGCGCTTAGGTGTATAAAATTTTTAATAAAAAAAAGACATTCCCCGTATTTTCATAACAAAAAATGTGTATCTTGTAAAAGTCTCTAAAGTTACCCGTTTTCGAGATATTTGCTGTCTAAATTTTTGTGGTATTATAGATTTCAACACGTTCAAATGCTCTATATTCCACAGTTGTGAACCGTACGAACTTTTCACTCGTGTGGAATATGGGCCATTCCATAACCAGTTAGAGAATAGTATATTCTAAACTATATTTCCAATGAACCATAAGTATCATTAATATAAGAAATATGACATAGGAATATGGAATTAGTAGCCAATTATAAATTTGCTCATTTTAGCCTAAAATCAACTGTTTTTCAGAAACAAGTAAAAACAGTAAACTTCCCGAAATATTGAAATAAGCTTCAAAATATCAGTACATAATAACAAGGAAAACCTTTCTTTAAGAAAATACACCCAGTCGAAAATTTACATTTTTTAGGTTAGTTTTTTTACCACCCTGTAAAAAAATTAATGTAATAAAAGCATTCCTCACCGCTGATTCTACATGAAACAACAAGAATTCATAACTCTACATAACCAAATAAAATTCGGCGTAGTCAAAGAGAATACTCTTTGACATAACCTTAAAATACTCCTAAAGGTAGTTCTAACAAAAACTTTCCCATTATTTAAAAAAAATTAAAATGCAATTATTGGAGAAAAGTAACAAATAAAAAAGTCTTGGGTACGTTAAGTGAGAAATTAAGAAATTATTTAGGAATTTCATGTTGCTAAGCAAAAAGTGTAAGTAGTTAACGGCTAATAAGTATTTAACTGGCTATTTATATGCATGTAATAATTTACTTACAACAGCTTCTGCAGCCTCGCAACTTGACCATAAGTAAGTATTTTTCTTGTTAATTTGAATAGTAAATTTAATATATTACCTATAACATACAGGGTATTGGGGAACAACGTCGGGAAACTTAAGGCCGTGATTCTACATGAAAAAATAATAGTAGCAAGTCATTTAAGAAAATTTCAAAATCTCAATGGTTTCCTAATATCGGTTGATGAAAGTTGCATTTTTAATTTTAAATTTTGGGAATATTTAATTTATCTTTGTACAGATCAACTTGACATTTGACATAAGATTAAGGTAATGAACGGTCTTATCCAAAGGTAAAAATATTTATTTAAGTTGCCACCAGAGGGTACTTAACATACAACTGAAAACTTATTTTCTTGAAATCTTTTTTATTTTGGAAGAAATTGTCAAAATTTAATTGCCATCTTTAAGCCGATGTGCTTCAAATAACGTACTCTTATTTCAAATCGATAAATCATACCGTTTAGCCGCAAATCAATATTAAAGTTTTATTTAATTAAATTATAACAATACAACAAATAACAGCGTAACACAACTAACGGCTTTTCGAAAATGTCTCCGAACACGATGAAAAACACCGGGTGTGTTTCTAATATGTTCACAGCCATTTATTATTCGAACTCGTAAATCGTCAAAACTATTGACTGCAGTTTTATACACCAATGTATTTAAATACCCCCAGAGAAAAAAATCCATTGGTTTAAGATCTGGGGAACGGGGTGCCCAAGTGAGTACTCCGCCTCTTCCTATCCAACGATCCGGAAATACCTCATTCAGATATTCAGGGACGTTAGGGCTGTAATGTGGTGGTACGCAGACTTGCAAGAGCCACATCCTTGTTCGTGATCGAAAGGAAATATCTTCTTATATGCCAAAAAGATCATTTTGTAAAAAACTTATACAAAGATTTCCATTCAACGTTCCTTCAAAAATGTTAGGTCCGACGAGACAACCTGCCTATAATGCTGGCCCAAACATTTAACATAAATTAAGAAATTATGGTTCTTGGGATTAGACCGTGTCAAATTGGAATTACTATCCAACGTTTCGCCTTCGATTGCACGAGGCATCTTCAGGGATCTTTACTCCACGAGATCTGAACACTGAATGAATGATTCAGTTCAAGTTTATCTTTCGGATTTTTTTTGGAGAACTCTGTATGAATTATGATATATAATTTAAGCTCTCTGTACATTTCCCTCGCTCTTTAGTCTTTTGCATTATTCTCGTATCTATCAGAGTTTTTGCTTTATTTGCAAAATTTGCCATCGATACAAATTAAATGTAGGCCAAATAATGAAACTGGAAAAAAAATAGTAGACTGAGGCAGGTCATTTGTTAATTCTGTTTTTTGTTTGACGTTTGTAACAGATCATTTTTTTTGCTTGACGTTTCCGTAGTTGTTTCAAGTAGTTTAATGATGGTTGAATTCACAAATCAAGAATATGCAGAAATGCATTTCATTTATAAATTTGCCAATCTCAATTGTTATGAAGACAGACGACTCTATGAACAGAGATATCCAAATCGAAGGGTAGTTAGTCAATGAACAAACATTTGCAAAGGTCCATAATTGGCTATGTGAAAATGGATCATTCAAGAAATCCACTCATTTAGCAGGAGCAAATAGAACGGTTAGGATTCCTGAAGTCGAGGAAACAGACCTGAACGAGAAAAATAGCAAACACTTAACATTCCATTTGTGCTTGTATGGAGCTCTTCTCCCACGTGATTTTCCACCACGTTTAAATTTTTGCCAGTGGTTCCTAAAAATGCTAGCCTAAAATCCATTATTTAAAAACATGATTTTCTTTAGCCATGAGGCAAATTTTCAAGGAATTTCATTTTTAGGCAGAAGAAAATCCGCATTTGATACGCGAAAGTAATTTCCAGCAGCAATTATCAGTAAATTTGTGGGCCAGCATTATTGGAGATTTTTTGATAGGAATATTTTTTTCTGCCGGGAAGGCTAAATGGATGATATTATCGGCCTTTTTTCGAAGACAAGCTCCCAGTATTGCTAGAACATGTCTCAATTCTTCTTAGAAATCAAATGTGGTTGATGCACGATGGTGCACCAGCACATTTCAGGGCGAGAGGGACCTCAGCCATGGCCCCCTAGATCTCCAGATCTGAATAGCCTGGATTGCTTTTTTTGGGGGCACCTGAAAACATTGGTGTTTCAGATCCCCATCCAGATAGAAGAAGATTTAAGAAACAGAACAATGGCTTCATGTGACATTACTCGCAACACTCCTGGAATATTTGAGTCCGTCAGTCCATGAGGCGAAGACTTGATTTTTGCATTTTGGCAATTTTCAACACCTTTTATAACTTTGTTTTGTTTTCTATTCAACCGTAAGAATTTTATCTGATTGTTCATTATCCTGTCGGATGATTTAAAATAAAAATTAATCAACACTTAAAATAATGCACATAAAAACAGTTTTTTTCACTTTCTGCTTTATTTTCGCCTACATTTAATTTGCATCTATGGCAAAATCGAAAACCCTGACAAATACGAGAATAATGCAAAATACTAAAAAGCTAAAGAAATAAACAGAAAGTTTAAATTTTATATCAGAATTCGTACAGGGTGCTCCAAAAAAATGTTCCGAAAGGCAAATTTGTAGGTGATGCAAAAAAATGTATACTGGGACAGACAGTTATAATATTTTATTGTAGAGATTCCTAAAAATAATACAAGTACTAAATTTTTTTGAACTAATTATCTCGGAATGTACTGGAGAAAAACGCAAAAAACGAGAAAAAAAGTGATACATTAAAACCCTGTATAACGAAAATGGTACGGTTCTAACCATGTATTGCATTTTTTCGAGTACTATCCCCTTAAATATAATAACACCCAATATACATGTATTCTTTAAACTGGGGAGGCTTCACATCTACTTAAGTTTGGAGAAATCCGCACTATTGGGGTACGCTAGTAGAACAATTATTTACTCCGATATGTCCCTAATCTTATTTTTTCATATTCTGATACTTTAACAAATTCGTTTTTGTATTTTTTTGTAATGATATACGTAGAAGATGGATGTTGAAATACATCAGATATATCAACAAGCTTACGAATATGTTCAACCTGCTGAAGAATTAGTTGACTTACGTAGACGGGTATACAGGAAATCGAATCCTTTTGAAGATTTGTCTGATGCACAATTACTTAAAATGTTTAGGAAAATAACAAAATCATTGTTTATAAAGACCGTTCTTGTTCATTTCTATCTAAGATTTTGCATGAAATAGATTTTCCCTTTTGTCTTACATTAACATAATTTGTTTAATTAGCGTCGTTACCTTACCTATTTGAACGATTTTTGGTACACCAAGTAGATTTTGAGGCGCTGATCACGAATCCGAAGTCACTTTTTTTTATCGACGTTTCATTTTCGAAATATCCGCCATCAACGTATACAGTCTCATAATACAGTTTTTAACCTATTAGGTGGATATATCCCGTTAGTTTAACACCAGGTTGGTCAATACAACTATGATTACAACCATATTTATCAATAAAGCCATAATAAATAACAAAAGGTGACCGGCAGTCAATGAACAGAAATATCACTGCTTTCCAGTCACTTTTTCATTATTTTGTATGGCTTTAATGATAGTTTTATTGAAAAATACGGCTTTATTGACAAACTTGGTGCTAACTTAATGGGACAGATCCACCTAACAGTTCAAAAACTGTATTATAAGATTGTAAAGTTTGAAGGCAAATATCTCGGAAACGAAACGTCGTCGAAAAAATGTGATTCCGGATTAGTTACCAAATGCTAATACCGCAGTTAGCGTTCTGTTAAATTGGCTAACTCACTTACTTCAAGAACGCAGAATTTTATGCGCATGAGAACACGTGATACAAAGAAGCTCTCCTATTTTAACAATAAAATTATGGTTTTCTTCTGCTTCCAAGAATTCGGGCCCAGGTAGTTTCATAAATGTAGCACATGAATCGTCATTAGCGTAGCAAAGGTGGGGGACGATCTGCCTTGGGTGCCACTATTCGGCATACCACTTGCCACTATATATTTTTTTTTTAAATTAATTAAATTTATCCTAATTTAATATTCAGGATTTAACTAAATATTATTAATTTTAATGAACAAGCAGGATAAGCGAGGAAATTTCCACTTTTAAACTGCTCCCAGAAGAATGCTCTGATGCGAAGGCAAAAAGGTATAAGTACATTTTTGGCCAATAATAATAACTTTTAAGCCGTTAATTGGAATACTTAAACCAACTTGACACTATGTTATTTAAAGCACATCTATATCAGAAAAGCCAAACGGCGCAAAAGTTATGTTACTATTTTCACCTGACAAAGCCCAGAAATTATTGATATAAAATACTTATTGGATTTAATTTGAATTTGTTTTTTTAAATCTATTATTAACAGATGTCATTGACTAAAAAAATCATAAATTATTAAAGCTGTTCACAAAACGAATACATCGAGGTAAGTCTGTCATTATTAGCATTATTAATACATTATTTTAATAATTCTTTTTTTGACAAAACATGGATGGATTTTAATAATAAGTCAAAACTATCAGATATTTTTCTAATGCATATTTTTATTCGATTTTTTTTAAATCGTGTTATTTTACTTTAGGTATTATGACAGTTTCATCTTGCTATACAACATTCCTCTACAGTATGGCAATAGAAGGATATAAAAAAGCTGAGAAAAGTTTCCACTCTTCTGATTTTTTAACACCGTAAAATATATAAAGATGCAATATAAATAAAAATAGCTTTCTAGCTAAAAAATGATAAGAAAACTGATTGAACAATTCTGGTTTTAATGAGCAGTTTTTTATAACGAAATAACAAGCATAACACGGAAACATACAAATAGTTATTCTACTGGCTAATTTCAGGACCGGCATTGAATTACACTGTTCAATCCTGACTTTCGTTGGATGAAATGTTAATGTATTTTTGATTCACGTTACACCAATGTAACAACAAGGACACCATGATCTATGTCTGGAACAAGTCCTGCAATGCCGCAGGAGCAATGATCCATTTCAATCAAATGACGATCGCGATCGTCGGCGTATTTTTGGCCGTATTCCATCTCCAATCTCTGTTCCGGTTTCCGGTTCCGTATTTACCGGTTATCTGAAAAATCGATTATTTACGGAACACGGTTCCTGAAAATAACTGTCAATAATGTCACCAGAACGACCGATGAATTTTGTTGGTTATCGGCAACAATCATAAACCACACAGGATAGTTACTTCTCGTAAGCGTAACGCTCGCCGTTTTTCGCCGACCGCAAAGGTCAACGACCTGGTGAGTGACGTACTCCGGCCTTGTCAGTCTAAAGATTTAGTATTAGTTACATTGCTCTGTAATAGAAATTTGTCTTTAAGCATTGTTTTCTCAATATTCTTTAGTTTTTACAAGGGGTAATAGGTCACACAAATTTGAAAAAGTGTGTAAAAACTTCTTTTATAACTGATATATTTACTTCTGCAGAAGTCTACATAACAAAAAACAATGTCTGGGAATATGCGTGTTGTGTATAATTACAAAAATAGTTACAAAAATCACTTGCCAGGTATAACTTTTAATTAACTTTTCACAGGTTTCCAAAATTAATTATTATAAAGAAACAGTGTTACCGTACACCGGTGCAGTAGAAAAATGTTAGCTATAAATATAATTGGATTCTTTATTATTTTTTTATTAATTTTTTAGGCAAGTTGTGTTTTCTTTTAACATATAGCACATACTTCTAATTTTAATTTTTGCTCTAGACTGTTACTTTTGTAGTATCTATTAACGCAAATCTCAACCTTGTTAATTAATCTAAAAGTTATTTATACTTAAGTATCAGAAATCTCTGTAGTTATTGGGTTTTTTGTTTCCATTTTCGTTGTAAAAGTGGTTGTATTAAGGTATTTTTTGTAATCTCTAGAATACATTATTTTTTAATTTTGAAAAAAATGTGTATGACAATAGTAAAAATTATAAAAAAAATCGCAATATCATGTTTTTTACTTCCCTAATTGAAAATTACGGAAAAATGGTTATTTATATGTAACGATTTGGGGCATCTTGTCATAAAAGTACATAATATAACAAAATGTCATGAATTAAGAAGGCACTCATAATAATATATTTTTGTCTTGACATAATGTTTAAATTATTTCCTAATCATTTATTTTTATGTCCAAATATGAATTTCTAAAACATTTTGATGAGCAATTGACCATTGCTTATTGACCGAAATTCATGTGGTAATGATGCTCTATTAGTTTAATATAAGATTTGTCGAAACTTATTTCATTAAAAATCAAAATAACAGCATCAAAAGGCTAAACCATATTATCCTCCTATAGAGATAACGCAATAAACTTGTTTCGAGCAGGCCATGCGACGTCACTGTCGCAAGTCTCGCTCCCGCTAAACTGAGGGACATAAATCGCCCATGTAACTATCCTGTGTGGTTTAAGGTTCTTGGGTTATCGAGTAACCAATGTCTGAACTGTCAATTATTTGACGGGTGTTCCGTTTTTAAAATGTTCTTCAGAAACCGCCGTCAGTGTTCGGTCAATTGGATCGGTTAACCAGGTTTGTAAACGGAATACAGCCTATTATTAAGTATGCCCACTGTGATAATAGATTTTAATTTTGATTTTTATACAAAAAAGTTAAGAAATATAGCTAACATGCTACGTATCAACGGCAAGAAGAGAAAAGTCTGTCATTATAACTGTACAGCGTTGCTTATTGTGGGACCTGGCAAGGAAGATAATTCGTCCGCATAGTGTGGATGGTACCGTTCGTCCGTACGACTCGTTGCGCGGAGATTCCGACTTATGGTCGAATAATCACGTAGGCTTTGTCTTCGGCGAACCATTCGACAGCATCAAATCTATTTTTTGTAAATTGTCAAACATTGAAATGCATGAAATCCATGCGACGAATTAAATAAAAATTGATGAATAGTGTGGATGAAATATTCGTCCAGTCGTTGATTCGCTCATTTGTTCATTCACCGAATAATGACTAGCGGGCTTAATCACTGCATCAAAGCACACATGATTTTATGACTGAAAGAGCACCAGCTATTGTGTTTCCCTGTTATTATGTCTATATCTTTAATAACATATTTTTTCTTCCTTTTGTAGAGATTATAAGAAGGGCCGCATTACCCATTAGGTCCGAAAGGTCCGGGCCTAGGGCCCGTCGAAAAGAGGGCCCTCCGCGCAATAGATCGAAGCATAGGAAAATAGGTACATTGACTTATTTCAAAATTAACACTTATATTTAGTTGTTTTTTATGTACCATTTCAATAAATAGATATAACAAAAATATAAATTTGTATGGGCTTTAAATGTACCAGGTAGTTTACAAAATACACAGGGTGTATCCAAAGTCTTTCGAGCGCAGTGCTATCTTCTAAGCTTTAGAGAGCAAACTAATAAAATGTCCACGACGTTTTCAAGCAAAGCATAATGATAGGTACATTTAATTTTTCGGGATTTTAATACGAAATAAAAATCTTCGTTAAATTTTAAACGCGTCATCGGCATAGTTGTGAGTGTTGTGATATGTTTGACAGCTAGCAGTTGATAAATACATAATAGGTATTTTGTTTCTATTCCATAGCAAACATGATATCTGAGTGACGCATGACGATCTTGTTAAGCTATGTGCGCACTGATCCGCGCTAAAGGAGCCGTAAGCATAGAACAAATTGCATTTTGTATTTTAACACATTACAGTAGTGAATATAATAATACGACTCGAGACAGTTTAATTTAAGCACTTTAATTTAAATCAATACAAAGGATTTTTCTTTCGATTCGTGGGGCTCGTTCAGAGCGGGTCAGTGCGCGCACAGTTCTGAGAGCTATTCTGTCATATCAATTTTAAGTACAGTCAGCTGTTAACTTTTTTTAACAGGAATAAAATATATGTCGTAAGATAACTAAATTTAAGATAACAAAATATAAACCGTTTTTGTCTGTCTCAAACCATTTAAGATTTGAAGCATGTTAAAATGCAAACTGTCAACATTTAAAACGGCAACATTTTGTTTGGATGCTAAAAGGAGAGTACTATTTCGAAATCGTAAATTACTTGTTAAGACTTTTAAAATAATGTATCGCAAGATTAATTCATTTTCTTTCAAAATGACGCTCGTCTGTAATTTTATAAGTCAGGGCTCTCATTGCTACTTTAGAAAGTAGTTTACTTTCGTCAAAGCCTAAATAAAGAGAGGCGAGTCAAAAATTAGTTGGGGGTGAGGGGCATTAAAGACGTATACCATGCACATCATAAGTTAAAAAAAATTTGCATTAAAAACCTAGTATTTTTGCAGTAGCACTTTGAGGCAGCTAATTTTCTTACGTTGTATGCTAGTAAAGTTGACTTTTAACATTGCATGTAATATCTCCATTTACATGTTAAGTACATGTAAATCAAAAATACTTTATATTTTTATGTCTTATGACATAAGTAAAATAATGAGTACTTCATTTCTGGCGTGACTTTTTTTAAATTTAACAATCTAATACAATAGCTGAAGAACGTCTCTTATGATTCGTTATATATAACAATTGAATACCTATTACATCCATTCTAAAACGCTTTATCTACCAATTTGAACGATTCTTCAGTTTGCTTCAAATTATGCTCTCGTGCCCAGTAAGTAAATTACAAATAAACATACTGTATATGTTTTACAAAACACCAGTATGTTTTAACACAAATGTTTAAATTTGGCACTTTTCAAAAACAGCCAATGTCCGAATTTCCTTATGCTTTGATCCATTGAGCGCCGCCTCGCTGGAACACAAATTGTGTATAATATCGTTAATAATAACATTCTTTGTTTCATTTTATCAGTAAGGTAGGTAACTTTTATGTATTATTATACTGAAGTTTCTGCTATATGGAAGAGAGAACTTTTTTTTGGTCGTCACTTTTTCCCACGAGCTCATAAGTACATTTGGGAAAAAATAATTAATCCGGCACTGGTTTCAACGCTTTTAGGGGATAGAGCCGATAGAGGCCCGTAATTTCAAGTGGACGTTGCGTTGAATTTAAATTATTATTTCGAAGTAACGATGGCGAGCAAAAGAGGAAAAACAATTCGAAGCGTTGCACGTGAAGTTATTGCGAGCGTTATAGAGGCCTGTACTAGAGAAGCTGAAAATAATAGTTTGACTATTCCAATTCAAAATCGAACAGAACGCGTTGCATTTTACACTGCTGTTTCGGAAAGTAGTGTAAGGAAAATTCAAAGAGAACATAATGATCGCTCATTTTCTACTTCACCTTTAAAATCTGCTGTAAAAAAAGACCCCCATTATCATACAAAGATAAAATTGACGATGGTGATTTTCAAGTAATTCGAAGAACAATAGAGGTTTTTTATGTAAACTTGAAGAAGGTTCCGACCTATAAACCCCTACTTCGTGCTGTAAAGAACAAAATAGATTTTCTGTACGAGTATAAAGCCTTAATTCGGCTTTTACGATCAAATGGTTTTGTTTGGCGCAAGTGCTAAAATAAACGAAAATTGCTCATTAAGAGACCAAATATTTTTCACTGGCGGGTGAAATATATCTATCAACTGTAAGGCAATATAGGCAAGAAGGACGTAATATTGTGTATCTAGACGAAATCTGGGTAGATAATGATACGACAGTGAACAAATGCTGGCAAAGTGAAAGTGTTACAGGTGTTGTTCAGGGAATCCGCTCTAGTAGTCGCTTTATTATTGTTCATGCTGGTTCAGAAGCCGGATTTGTTCTAGGTGCTGCTTTAGTTTTTCGCTCGGGACTAACCTATCATGGACAGATGAATAGAGACAAAACTGGTTGTTCGAGAATTAACATTCCTCCCAAATCAGTCGTGGTAATGGATAATGCGTATCACGTAGAAGATAAAGTGCCAACTAAATACTCTACAAAAGCTCATATGATAAATAATAATAAATCGAACAATCTTTTATGTGATCCAACATGCAGAAAATATCAATTATATGAAGTAATATCAGCCAACAAGCCTAGAGAAAAAAGTATAAAATTGATGGTCTTTTACGTAACCTCGGTTATACACCTTTAAGGCTACCTCCATACATGTGCGACCTCAACCCTATTTAACTTGCATGGGCAGGAGTGAAAAAATATATTCGAGAGAGCAACACCGATGAACTTTCAATTAAAGATTTAAATAAAATAACATTAGAAGCGATTGGCCCATTATCGGCTGAAAATTGGAAATCGTATGTTAAACATGTTCGTTCTATTGAAGATAAATACTGGGAAGTAGATGGCAAAATTAAAACGGTTATTAATGATTTAGTTATCACACTGGGATCTTCAAGTAGCGACGACGAAACTTCATCATTTTCAGAGGAAGACAACGATTTAGAATGAATCGAACCATTTGAATCACAGCCATCAACCTCAAAAATGGCTTAGTTTTTTTTTATATATTTTGTAAAATGGTTCATAAAGTAGCTGACAATAAAGTGCTTCAAAATAATTAATTTTCTGTTCAATACCGGGTGTCAAAAAATATCTAATATTGCAATTAATATTTGAAAAACTACAGAACTCGTGTTTTTCCAAAATTAACACATCAATGTAGTTATAGTAGGGGAGCCAGCACTGATTCCAGTGAACAAGATTTATCAAAATTTTAACTTGTGCAGTTCGACTTTGGGCGGTTCTGTCATATTACTTTGTACAGGGGGCGTCATTGTGAATTACTATACAGAGCGTTTCCTAATTGCGTGCTAATGTTAAAGGGGGTTGATTCTTGGACCTTTTTAAGGAAAAATTTTAATATGAACCTAAAAGTCTTAACTTTGGAGATACAGGGTTTTAAAAAAACATTTTTTTTAAATCCTAATTCTGATGTTATCATAGATAAATAACTGTGTGAAATTTGATACACGTCTTTTATGCATAAAAGGGCATTTTTTAATAACAATTAATTTGTGAAATTTCTACCAGTGACGTGCAGATGTAATTAACCTTGGTAAATCCGTATGCTCCTTAATGCATAGAAGACGTGTATCAAATTTTATGCATCATAGCATCAGAATTGGGATGAAAAAAATGTTTTCTTTTTACACTTTACCATCCTGTATCTCAAAAGTTAAGACTTTTAGGACATAAAAATACCCCCTTTAACATCAGCACGCAATTAGGAAACGTCCTGTATAGTACTTCACAATGACGGCCCCTGTATAAAGTAATATGACAAACGGAGACAGACGGCCACTTTTGGCATACCCGAGTAGCCCAACGTCGAACTGCATAAATTAAAAATTTGATAAATCTCGTTCACTGGATTTGATGCTGGCTGCCCTTGTAAAATCTGGACTTGTAAATCGTGTATCACTATACTGGGTGGTCCAATAATAGTGGACGTAGGCAGTAGCTCGGGAACCCTTATTGACAGAACTCAAGAAAAAATATATTTATAGGTAAATCGATCAAGAAAAATCAAAATTAAATAATTTTAAAATTAGAAAGTTCGCCGTTTTTGCAACACAAAAGAGATATAGAAGTGCAGTATACGAAAGAAAACAGACAAATTTGGATAAAGGTTCATTAAGCATAGTTACATTTTTTAATTATCTGAAGTGCGTATAGTCAAAAAAGAGTGCCATATTATTTAAAGATCGACGGGACACCACTGATTTAAAAAGATTTCTTGGCCGGCCTTCCTAAACCGATTGACTCCGCCCGGTTTTCTTTCGTGTCCCGCACTATAATTAGGGTTTGTATTTGAAGTTAATAAAAACTGGATATCTATTTTACCTTGAATATCTCGAAAACCTTTATGTAAAATTTGCTTAGTTTTTTTCGTAGATTTTAAAAATATAGTAAAATACTTTAGGTCACAAAATAGATTTTTTTAATAGCACTAGTATAATATATGTTAATTAAATGGATCGCATCTTGCTGGTTATAAGTATACCGGGTTTGATAGCGTTATCTTTAAAGACACCCGAGAAATTTGACAAAAAAAAAAGAGGCAATGTGTAAGAGAGAGAAGGAGAACGTATAATTACATAGTGGAGTGGAGACAATGTTGTACGTACACATTAAAAAAAAGATGTGTGAAAGGCAACCATGTAGCCAACTTTATTGTTATAATACAGAACTCGAACACCTGTATATCTACCTTTTTGTGTTCTCCCTAACTAAGTGATGCAGGTGGAGTCTTTATAGTTTCTGATTTTTATTACAGGCTTATTAAGAAAATAATGTTTACTTTTCAATTTAAGTATTTTGCGCAATGTTCGACTGATTCAAGCAGATCAAATATTACGAACTGTTAATATTACGTGAATGCTATAAAAATATAAAACAGCTCACTGTCATGCTAAAAATTATTTTTCGTATAAAATAAAATATGTTTTTTTGTAACAATTTCTCCAGAATTCCACAGATATAAAACGATAATCGGTTATTTACGTAGAAATACCTATTTTGAGCGAAGCAGATAGCCTTAGAGTCATATATTAATATGTAAAGCTCCCGTCTAGAACATTTTAATGTCATATCTAATAAGTAATAGATGGATTACCTTAGGGTGCTACAAGGGCGTGCGATGAAATTTTAAGAAAGGGAAGTAAATTTTAGAAACTTCCTATTTGTAATGTAATTCGATTCTTCGAGCATTTTTTGCAAATTCGTCAATGACGTCATCATAAAAACGTCGATGCTCCGACATATTTTGGAGAAGTTTATTTTCAATGGACAACAGCAATGTATGGGAAAGTCTCTCCTGCCCCGTTGAAGTTCTCACGAAATTTTTTATACGTTTAAGAGTTGAAAAATTGCGTTCTATTGAGGAACTTGTGGCAGGTATTGTCAATACTAAGTCACACAATTTCGACACTTCGGTGTAGGCATCTTCCAGCTCTTTGTCTTTTAAAAATTGCATTAATTTCTTAGCGTTATTTTTTGCGCTAATGTCATCAGTTTCGTAAATCACTTTTAGTTCAGATCGCAGCAACACTCGGTCGAAGAACTGGCCATAATGAAGAAGAAGAGATTTAAACGCATCTTCTGGAAAAGTTTTGCTTTTAAATGTATTAAAATTGCAGAGCTCGCGGAATTTAAAATCATTTAAACCGTTAAATCTATAGTTTATTTGTTGCTGAATTAGATCGATTATTTTATAAAAGAGGGGTCTGTATGATGTTTGAACATCTCCCACCTTGTCCGCTTGGCTTGTGGCTCTACATTTAACGTCGTCGTTTTCTCCCAAAATAGGTCAAAGTCATCTCTTTTTTGGCTTAACATGGACTTAAAATCATCCACTTTTTTTAGGCAAAAAGCAATATCATTTGTTTTAGTTTGTAATATATTAAAAACATTGTCCGAGAATGGAAATATTTCTGAAAATATGTTCAACAAATAATTAAAATTAAAATCTCGTTTCAAACAGTCTAAAAACCCCCTCGAACTATTTATTGCTGAGTTCCACGTTTCATTATTTTCTATTATATTCTCAAATAGTGCAATCAGTGATTCACGATTTTCAGATACTGTTAAAACAAGTCTTCCATTATAGTTCTACCTAGTAGGAGCTACTTTGGGCAATCGTTTGTGGACAATGGAGTCCAAAGCTTGTGTACGTTTTGTTGACTTGGAGAAAAAAGCAGCCATGCCACTTAAAGTAACGAAAAATACTTTACACTCTTTAATGTGATTGATGGACTGGAATAAAACTAAATTTAATTTTTGAGCAAAACAATGGACAAACACAGCACTTGGGAAAGTTTTTCGAACTTTAGCTTGCAGACCCCCTAATTGTTCTGCCATCACTGCAGATCCATCATTGCTTATTATCTCCATTAACTTTTTTAGTAACGTTATAAACCACGGTGTATAATGCATCTGCTGAACGATTTTCGGACACATTCTTAAAACCTAAAAATCGCTCTTGAATACTTCCATCTGTTTAATGTAGCGTATTACTATAGATAATTGGCTAAAATTAGTGATATCAGTTGTTTCGTCCAGAACAATAGTAATGAACCGCGCCTCGCCAATCTCCTGCTTAATTCTGTTTAGAATAATGGTTGCAACAGCGGAAATTAAATCATTCTGGATTCGATTCGACGTTCCGCGAAAAACGCTAGACTGCTCTAAATGATTTTTTAAGCAATCATCATATTTAGCCATTAAACTAAGTAAATCTTGAAAATTTCCTCTATTTGAAGAAACCCTTGTTTCGTCATGACCTCTAAATCCCAATTCGTGCTGTCCGAGAGAACAAACAACATCGATAAATCTTCTTAATATTTGCCTATTTCTGTGACTAATTTCCATCTGTTTATTAAGGGCGTGTTCAATTCTGGTTTTGCCGAAGACTTTTTCTTTTATGACGGCCTGCAAATGCGCTTTGGACATAATGTATCTTTTTACAGCTTTATGGAAATTGTTTAAATCGGAAAAACTAGTGTTATTCCAGAGCCCTTTTTCATTTTTAAAAAGTAAACATGGCCTACAAAATAATTTAATTATATTTTCACACTCTGTTAGCCATTTAAGTTGTACGTATTGTTTTTCCGGATAAAAATGTCTAATACAGTTTTTCATTTTTGTGGTTAAATTTTTCATAGACGGTTTTGCCCTTCCTTTGGAAATTATTTGAAGCTTATCAGCGAAGTTTAATGTTGAAAACACACTCCACACATTCACACACACTCTTCTTACTAAATTCTCCAACATTTTCAACGTTACTACAGACAGCCGAATTTGACGGTATTTGCATATCCACGTCTATATTATTGTCTTCCATATCGCACCATGCACGACGAGACATACGTATCACACAACACACGGATAGCCGTTCAAACAAAGAACCTACTACCTAACAGCCGGTGGAAAGTTCAATAACTTCTGGCTCGATTCACAGGAAATCAAGCATACAGGACTTGGCTGCAGAGAAGCTAGCGGCCCGGGTAGGTTCTATTCCATTTTCTATTGTGGCTCAGTAGGAGTCTATAATATATTAGCTTTTTTAATATAAACTAAATTAATGGTTTCCTATTTCAAAAAGTACATTTTAGAAGATGTTTTGTAATTTTTTTGGGGAAGCACTGCTTCCCTTGCTTCCATGGACTGCACGCCCCTGGGGTGCTAATAAACAGTTTTGATATGTACCCCACATTGCTTCTTTTCTTATGGCAGGATTTTTTCTCAATTTTCTCTCGAGTATCTTTAAAGCTTTTGGTATCATACCTAGTATAATTATAATCAGCAAGGAGAGGCCCATTTTATGGATATATAATATACAGGGTGTCCCATTAAAAAAAAGTATGAGGAATCTGCTAATAATTTTCTATACGTTACGTAATGGACCCTACAACTTGTATTTAACAATTTGTTCATTCGGTTAAAATTAAACCTACATTGGGAGTGATGAATTGTGACGCAAGGCAAAGGTCGTTTGAGAGTTTTAAAATGAACATTTTTTTAAAACAGTTTTGACAAAAAGGTATATTATTACTTAAATTTATATAAACATTAATGGACCCTAATGGTTAAGCATATGGCATAACATGAAAGTTAGTTTTAAGTAAAAAGTACAAAAAACGATTTGTTTAGTAAAATGGTGTCGTTCAACTTTTGATAAGCCTCTATATACAATGTCATTTAAAGGCATTGCTTTTGATCATGACTGAGGCAAGATACAATTGTTTAATGTATACAGAACCTGAAAAAACCATGTTCAGAGATATTTACAATCTGTGGAAAAAACACTGTATATCAGGAACAGAGTCAGAAACCAAAACAAATTTTAAAAAATCGCTGAAATGTATTACTTCCCTCGTAAAACGGAAGTATTGTAATCGTGAAAAAATCACCCTCTCAGATTTTTTTAGAACTTCACGTTTCAGGGTCCCTAGATGCCGAAAAACATATTTTTTCAGTTCCGTCAGTCTGTCTTTCTGTCTATTTGTCTGACTGCCGGTACGCCAGTTCGCAGCCTAGCTAAAAAGTATTTATCCGATTGACACACATGGTGAAACAAAATGGCGGCCTCCTGAAATGTTAAAAAATTATTACTTAAAAATTACTTATCGAATTTAATTCAAATTGTGCGCAAAAATCAAATACTATGAATCAACTGATAAAATACTGGTATGAATCCAAGAAGGCGAAACAAACTGGCGGCTTAATAAAATATTTAGAAATTTAGCCTGAAAAACTATTTAATAAACTGATTTCAAATTTTGTACAGTAATTAGTGGTTATATAGAGATGAACTGGTATAAGTGTGGTACGAGTTCAAGATGGCGGAACAAAATGGCGACCTAATAAAACGTTTAAAAAATCAACGTATAAAAATCTTCTTCTTTATATAAATTTGGCAAAAAAATTAAATGTTATATAGGGAAGAATTTAACATGACGGAACAAAATGGCGATGTGTATCAATGTAAAAAGTACGTATTTAATTTATTTTAAAATATGCCCAAAAATCAAGTGTGGGATAGGAAGAAACTGGCAAAATATTGGTAGGAATCTAATGTGGTGGACACAAAACAGCGCCAAATAAAAATGTCTGAAAATACAGTATAAAGCTTGGCAAGTTTGTTATGAACCACAGAAAGAATGTGGGAGGTAGCAGTCCTCATTGCCAGGTTTTAAAAAATGATCAACTATCCCATTTTCTTTTCTATTTTATAACATTTAAACAAAATAAACAAACACAAGTATCTTATAAGCAATTATTACTTTTAACCATCCACAAGGTAAATCATAAAAGGTACTAACATTTATGTAACAAATAACGAAGTTATTCCTGTTATTAACGTTTACTTTAACTTTTCACAATTATGTCAGAACTTTAAGAAATCCAAAGTAGGAAACAAGGAATCAACGCCTCGATCAGAAAAATGCAGGTGGACATTTGGCATCTCATTGGCAACACGCAAAAACAATTCGCTCGTTTTTATGGCTACCCCCGGTGATGTTTGGGTGCGGCCATTAGATCTCGTGTTTTACCAGTGGCGTTTTTGATTTGTTTATGTTCAGTAAATATTAATTATTATTGCGACAAATCCACATATAAAAAAAAACAAACTTTGCACAGCCAAGCGCGTGAAGTAGTTGCAAATGTGTATATAATTTGTGATGAAGAATCCAAAAATAATTGTTTTAAGTTGCTGCTAAAGCAAAAAGAAGAAAGAATGTCAATGTATCCCGGCACTAGTGCCAGCACCGTAAAAAGGATTCACCGAGAAGATGTTCAACGGCTAAGAAATAACCCTCAAAAAAAATTATCGTCTCCATCAGGCAAAAAAAGGAGTCGCATGTTTCGGATATAACAATGTGATGACTTTGATTTTAGCATAATAACCGACGCTGACGCGCATGTTTTGTTTGCCAAAAGTGTGGTAACTCTACTGCTTTAACTGGCTTCACTATTTGTATACGGTCTTTATGACATACAAGGTATATCCCCTCTCATAAATATATGGTTATAGTACGCGCCAGGAATAATTAGGCAGCCCAATAAAACAGCTGCTTGTCCTACGACAGCTATTTGACCAATATTGCGAGACTTATCAAACCAATATGTAAGCCTCATTGGCTAAATCAGTTTGTTTGTCCTACGACAACCCAAAAATGACATGACAGTGACAGATCGTTGGAGTGCCTAATAATTCATTGCCGGCACCAAGGTGTGACAACTGACACTAGTGATGCTAACGAATTATTATCGTTGGCGCTCACTCCCAGACAGCACAAAATTATACAATGGAAGTCCAGTGTATGTATGGCTATGGACATAGTAGATATCCATTGGACATTCTCTAATTTACAACACATGCCCATTGGAACTTCAATTGTTATACGGGTGTCACAAAATTCATTATCCAATGGACGTCAACCGCTGAACAAACTAAGAGAGTCCAGAATGCAAAAATCAAAACAGCCACTGCTAGGATTTGAACTAAAACCTCCTGCGTGGCAGCCAAGCATCTTGCCACTGAGCTATACTTGTCATGTCGTAAAACATATAAGAATTAAAGCATATGCTCTACTGCATAGCGCTTTTACTGCGGCAAGTGTATCTAAAATGTCAAATATAAATATTTTTACATTTGAGCGCAAGAAGTCGTTGTCGGGACTTGGGCATGTGTTGCCAAATTTTAGATCAGATCATCCAAATTTAATGTTTTGCTTTATATATTATACAATCAATTGTTTCTACTATCATTTTAACTAACTTATTATTATTTTATCGTTTTTCTTTACATTTTTTTTGTTTTGGTAATTAATTTAAAATTATGTAGATAACGAAAATTTTACATTCATAAATTTCTTAAAAATTTTATGACATGTTAAATACAACTTGACTTTAATTTTCAACCATACATATTTATCAGAGAAATTAGGAAAAAGTTTGAAAATACACAAAATGAAAAGATAATGAATGAAATGGATTTAAAATTAAATAAAAAAAACACTGTTGGTGCTATTTATGGATTTACAATGGGAATACAAAAGTGGACATCCATTGGAAATTGACTGGTTAAACATTTGATTTCCAGCTTAGGACATCCATTAAATGCATATGTGTGGATATATAAATAATGTCCAGGAAATGTGCATGGACGTAACGGGCTTTAAATGGACAAAATCTGGACATCCATTTGATCTATTGTGGTGTCTGGGCTATAATCGTGATTTCTATACTTTTTTTATGAGCCGATCAGACTAAGAAAACTAACATGAACTAAATTTTTAGGTATAACCCGACTGCAAGAAAATTTGCTTTATTTGAACTTATTCAACTACATAAACCACCGGGTGACCAGAAAAATTATGTGATAGACAACATTATCAAAAACCACGGTCACATTCCACTTAGGACTCCCCTATATGTGTGAGCTTAATCCAATTGAACTAGCTTGGGCTAAAATTAGGGAACTCAAAATACATCAGGCGACGTTAGCATTGCAAAATTAAAAGAAGTTTTAGAAGAAGCCATTGCATCGGTCACTCCAGTTGATTGCGAAAAATTTTGCCAGCATGTCATAAATATTGAGCAGAAATTTTGGGAAACGGATTACATGATGGAGCAAGATGAACCCTTGATAATTAACCTAGGGGATGATAACGAGACAGACGAGAGTGACAGTAATAGCGATAGCTTTGACAGGAAAACTATGAAGAACTTTAAAGTACGTTTTTCTTCCCTTAAAGTTGTCTATACTTTCAACTATACAATTCCACGCGCCAGCGCCGGCGCCGTTTAACATCTTCTTGGTAATTTCTTTTTACAGTGCCAACACTTCTCGTTTTGTATTTATTTGTATATAATATTTAATAAAAAATAGATTATTAAGATACTGTATTTATTGTGATAATATTGTTAATAAAAAAAATATTTTTCTTTAATTTTTTTGTATTGAAATTTTTGACAATATTTCTTCATTTGATAAAATAATATAATATTCACATATCATAATTTATAGGAATTTTTCACGCCGCCATTGGGCAATTAATAGATAAATTGAGGCGTTGCCTTACCCCCCTTACCGATGCCGCGTAGGTCATAACAAACTTGCCAGACTTTATATGTGTTACTAAATGACTAAATTGGGTCACCCTTAACTTGAGGAATCTAATGTGGTGGACACAAAACAACGCCAAATAAAAATGTTTGAAAATATAGTATATATGTGTTATTATGACTAAATTGGGTCATCCTTGACTATTCCCAATAAAAGGAAAGATTCATAATAATAATAATAAAAATTTACCTCCTTTTTTTAAATAATAAATAAAATAATCTTGGACGTAAAAGAACAATAAAATGTTTCATTTGTAATGGTTTAAGATAATTTTGAGTAAATAACAGTCTTAACATAACGCTCTATATAACAAATGTGCTGTAGAACATTGCATTCACTAAGCCATAAACTCCATACTTAGTGCTAGGCAATGCCGAAAACCGCAACTAATACTTTAAATTATATTAAGCCTTGAATTTTTTCCAAAAATGTGCATGTATAAGTTCATCTGTCCAGCGATTTAGTTTTACTGCTATGCCTGGTAATTGATATAATCACCAAATATTTTGTAGAAATTAATGTGTGTGGCTTTTGGCAGTGATAAAGAATAACTCTTGTTTGAAATATACGGGCGTATTTAAAATAATTTTATCTTTGTCACCTAGTATTTACTGCATGTAACATTTGGTATTAATAATATCGCATATCTATATCACTAACAATAATGATGATTATAAAAATATACTTTTGTTAGGCTTGGAGCATATTAATTGGGCCATAAACGCATGCACTCAGATAAAACCGCGTGATTACTTAGTGTCATCTGATACAAAATTTATTAAGGCAAATATCTAAGTGAGTGGGGCTTTAAAATAGTTGAAAACAAAGACGGCATTAATATTTGAGTCTTTGAATTTGTATAATTGTCAAAATAGTTCGCGGAAAAGCACTCTCGTATTGCATTATTAGTGCTCACAAAAATGGTTCCTCTGGACATAGTATTGCAAAAAATCTAAACATTCTCCGTACATTTATTAAACAAGATTTAGCTGTAAAATGGGCAGATGCAATTGGTAAACGCATTTCAAAAAACACCTGCTTGAGAAATATGAAGAAAGTGGGATATCTCTTCTACAAAGTAAGTTTATAGCAAAATACAAAAAAACATATGGAGCAATGAGTCTAAATTTGAAGTATGTGTTGGTGATTCACGAAGTCGAATCCAGGGGAGGAATATCATAGAGACTGCCTCAAGAGAAAAGTTAAATTTCTAGCCCCTATCATGGTATGAGGATGTATGTCTTCACAAGGAATTGGTCGTCTTCTTTTTATTAATGGTACCGTCAATGCTGCAAAGTATAAGTCAATTTTACAAGAAGAAATAATTCCTTCTATTGATGAGATTCAGTTGCCAGAGGGAGGATTCATATTCCAGCAAGACGGCACAGCACGCCGTACCGCCAAAACCACATTCTAACTAACATTCTGGCTGCGTGAAATGAATATTCCTGTTTTAAAATGGCCATCTAGTAGCCCCGACTTATCGCCTATCGAAACGCTATGGCATCAAATGAAAAACTCTATGAACCAGTTCCGTTCACACCATTCCCGAAGTAAAGGAGAAAATTAAGGAAATCTGGGATAACTTCCAACCAAAATATTGTAAAACATTAGTAGACACTATGCAAACAAGACTTGAAGCAGTTATAAAACAAAAAGGTGACTGTACTCAGTGATAACAGTACCAAATTATTCAAATTTGTATGGTCCAATTAATATGCGACAAGCCTAACAAAAATATTTTTTTCTCATCATTATTATTGTTAATGATGTAGATAAGGAATATTGTTGATTAATTGTTAATACCACATACTATCAAATAAACGTAGTGCTAAAATACAATAAATACTAGGTAACAAAAATAAATATCTCTTACGTATTCCTTTGGTCCAATACATATGCGACTAGGCTCGTACTTTTTTTTGGACCTTCCATGTTTAAAGGTAGAAAAAAACCTACGTATATTCTATAGATCAGTGCTTTTCAAACCTTCTGGCACCCCGACACCCTAAAGGTAAGAATAACGTAACCCCCTAACACACTTTAAATTTTACCAAGTAAAAATTAGATATTAATCTCCAATACATATAAATGTAACAAAAAAATTATAATATTTTTATAAAAAATATTATAT
Source organism: Kuschelorhynchus macadamiae (assembly GCA_030620095.1). NCBI lineage: Eukaryota > Metazoa > Arthropoda > Insecta > Coleoptera > Curculionidae > Kuschelorhynchus > Kuschelorhynchus macadamiae. The sequence continues at coordinate 308,989 of JAUTXW010003526.1, read as the reverse complement.
TTTTTTACGACCCAACATAACAGGGATAACAGACAAGAAAAAAACCTGTTCGATGTTTTGCAATCGAGCAGCAGTTTGAAAAAAATAGATTTACTATTTTATTTTTACTATTATATTTCGTGGCCTAAGAAACATGCCAACATGGAAGTCTACGTTAGCACTCCAAATAACTCAAATGACTCTAAGATCTCCAATCTGGCACTGTGTTAGTCAACACAGAAGAATCTCAACTATCAATGGACAAAGGTTGATATCAAATCCTTTTTTAGACACGTCGGGCAAACAGACTGATCTCTCCAGAAAGTGTAAAAAAACGGGAACTTTCGGACTGGACAAACAGAAAACGAGATACTTAGATTTTGCCACAGACGCTAATCATTCCACCGTATTTTCTCGAGCTGACTTTTTCCTCAATAATCATAAGTATAATAGAAAGTAAATATGATGGATATACCTATTTGTATTAGAAAATGTTGTGTATCGAATATAAACCTACGATTTGATAAATTTACAAAAGACAAGTGCATTCTTTCTAGTTTCTAATTATACATATCTACCTACCCATTTATATGTCTAATTATTTTAAAATAAATCCATTTTATTTATTGTTTTCTCACCCATTCGTTCTTTCTCACCTATTTATCCTCTCTCTTTCCCTCTTTGGTTGTAGAGTCATAGTGGCTATAAAAAATAGGCGAGATAAATCGCGAACCCCATAACTTATATGAATAACTTAATTATTTTAATAGATACACAGTTTTTTCATTAATTTAATATATTATTGCGAGTTTAAACATGTTTAAAAGAACTGGGAATACCAGTTTATATTTTACAGGTTCAGCGCAACGGATTCATTCATTGCATTATGTATTTTATCACCTATACTTTGATATTGATCAAACAGAAACCGAATCCCAAAGTAAAGTGAATATAAAACACACAAAAATTCGTTTTTTTAACACGCGAACATTGACTTCGTTATATTTTCTATAGAGCGTATCAAATATAAGCTTTTGGTTTATATTTTTCGATTAAATTATATATTATTTTTAATAGGTACCAATATTCTCGCTCATTTGGTGAGGGTGGAACAACAGAGCCTCAATATCTAGGCGCCATTGAGCCAATTGCCTAGGAACATCAGGCTACTAACTAGCCAATTTCTACAACAAAAAAATTAAATTAATTCGTTCCGGTTCGTAACTAATCAATTTTTGCATTCTGGATGCTACTTTTAGTATATTAGAATGGTAAAGTTTAAATATGAGCCTGGCATTCCGGTTTGTAAAAAAAAGGCCAATCCAATTTCAGCACTGACAACATATGTGACGATATCACCTATCGGCAACCGATCCTTACTAATGAATCGTTTACTACATTACATCTTGGTTGAACAAGCAGAAGAATCACCAAGTAAATGTGATACTACCTTCCAATCCCACAAGCCTCATATTCTCTTCCTAACCGAGACCAAAATAAGCAGTAAAAATTCAACCAATCACCTTTTTTTCTTGGCTATAAACTTTTTCCATCATTCCACCTAAACAGTGGCATTTGCGCTTACGTTCGTAGTAATTCATCTGTACAAGGCTTCCGAATCTTGAATTGAACAGATCCGAAATTCTTCCACTAACTTCTTGTGTCTATCGCTTTCCCTCAGATAGTTCCTTCAACAAGCCAATAGCCTAATCTCTGAATTCCCTTCATCTAAAATCATTATTCTTTGCGACTTTAAGGTTCGTAATAAAGAATAGTTAGGGTCTAGTAAAACCGATCCACAAGGTAGAGCAGCATATGTCTTTGCAATCATTCAATCTCTTACCAAGCTCATCAGAGAACCTACTTACTTCCTACCCATCTTCATACATAGCCAAAATTCTTTGGACCTCTTTCTCATCACTCACCTAAAGCCCTCTATCAGTGTTCCATTTCCGTTCCTCTGGTATCCTCTGACCATAGACTATTTCCTCTCCCATACATTTGGTCACAAATCTCGGATGTAATCAAATTGTATATAAAAACCTTTATGCCATGTTTTTCTAAGACTTCAAAACTTCCCAACAACAAACATTGGTTTTCAAAATCCTGCGATAATGCCAGATTAGAGAAAATTCATATTCGCAGCAATTTGCTTAACATCCGTACTTCAGAAAATCTATAGGCTAAAAACTAGGCCTGAAATCATTACAATCGCATAATTCTCAACGATGACGAAAATGAGAGCCGATCCTTTTGAACGCTTACCAAAAATTTAAATCAAAACTTCTGCAAAAGTTCCTTTCCACCCCTAACTTCTGATGATGAAATCGTCTCCAAGTCGAAAGCAAAAGCAGAGTTTTTTTCAAAACAATTTACCGCAAGTTCTACTTTAATCCCCTCATTTTCTGCCTTTGCCTTCAGAATTAAAAAAGGTACGACGTATTCTCAAGACACTTAATACTAAGAAATACTCTAATCTTGATGGTATTCCGGCCATAGTCTTAAAAAAGTGCGCTTCTGAATTTAGTCCTAACCTTACCAGGTTATTCCAAGTGTCCAAAGGCAAGAGCATTTTCTAAAAGCTGGAAATCCACTGGTGTACAGCATATTCCCAAAAAGGAATCTCTACTCTCTAACTACACACCCATATCCCTACTCCTAATTATGAGTAAGGCAATGGAGAAGAATATCAATAATAATTCTTTAAATTATGTTGAGAAATATGAACTTATCCTTGACATCCTACAGAAGCTAAAAGTACAAAACAGTTTATTTATTTCGTTTATATTTACTTACGTTTACATTCGTTTGCGTTTTTGGCATTAGCTCTAGCCCACGGCGCATCATTGTAGAAGGGTAAACATTCCCCACAGTCAGGGCCTGCGGTGTTATGTTCGCATCGGCACACTCGCGTTCGAATTCCGCCGTCTCCGGTGCTCGCAACGCACTCGGATGCATGACCGTTACACTTGCACCGAGCGCCCACAGCAACGTCGGCGATGGCGTAGAAATAGGACCGGAGTACCTGTAAAATTTCGAAATTATCCCATTTTCGTAGTGCCAACTTACTTAAAATGTATTTATTTGGTATTGTTAAGTAGAATTTTAAAAAATAATACAAAATACAAGTAATAAGTTACAAGAAACATTAAAAAAAATGGAAAAATTTAATTTTAAATAAGATCAAACACTACACAAATAATGAATTAGAATAGTCGTTATTGGGTAGAATGTTCTCTTGACTAGATACTAGATAGCCCTACAGTGGTCTTTAAAATTATTTAACCGAGGTTGTTGGTTTGATATCTACAGGAATTTTGTTGTTTATATAGCTACAAAAGCAATGTGAGCTCTTTTTGTATGTTGACATGTTGTGATTTGTAATCACGATATTGTCCCTATTTAGTGTACTAGTGTATAGTAGAATTTGTCGGAAATTTCTCTTAGTATCTGTGAAGGAACAGTCCTACCTCTAAGCTAAGAATACGGGGCAGAATCAATAGTGTTTGAGTTCTAAAGGTGATCTTACACAATTCTATGGACCCCAATGAAAATATTTTCCTTATAATTCTTAAATAATTCTCCGAAATTCCTTAGCCTGCCCCCAGTAGAGGATCATGTATTTCAAATGATTATAAACCAAAGCATAATACACATTTAAAAGTTGCTTGTAAGAAAAATGTTAAAGTTGAAATTATCGCTAAGTACTAAGTGATACGACCAAATAAGATTACTGTCAATATATACTCTAAGAAATTTGCAACGATCCGAGCGTTTTATTCAGTATTGCAAATGGTTTGCGACGAATATCCAAAGATGTCGCGAGAAAAACCTCACGAATACACTCGCAAAGCCGTTGAACTACTTAAATTCTGTAATTCTGCGTATTTTTGACATCGCCAAGCTAACCTAATTAACCTTACAATATTTAAAACCTATTTCCCTGAAAGTTTACGGTCTATTATTGCATTTTTTTTGTGCTGGACGTTTTCTAATTAGTAGTTTGTTTTGAAGAAAATTGGAGATTTAACTTACAGGTAAATTTATATACAACATAAATTCACAAAAACAATCGCCAAAGGTATATTTTAAATGAAACAAAATTCGCTTAAACATTATACCCTATTTTGTAATATTTTCGTGCGATATGCATCTATTACTTTTCAACCGGTCTGGGCAAAACCGAGCAATATCGGAAAATTAGATAGCAATCGCCATACGCAGTAAAATTATCTTAACAAGCCAGCCGGAGAGAAAAAGAATATGCTGTAGGCGATATATTTATGTGGGAGCGAGAGCCTGGGCAATACCCAGTGGCCAATCAAAGCCTACCGCATCGCATTCCTTGACAAACACGTGTAGTGGCGATGGCCTGCTTTGGGGACTATAAAACAGTTCCTCTATGACAGCCTTCGCCCCAAACCAAAATCCTGGATACGCTAATGGAAAACCATGTACTATGTGTACCTGCGGTACACCGATTTTTTAAATTTTGATAGAGCGATTGAACCGCTCCAACTTTATGCCTCTGAATTGAGATCTTACCATTCACACTATCAAAGGCACGAGTCAGGTCGAATAAGATTACCACAGTGTAGCAGGTATCATCTAGAGAGGAAATTGTCGAAAATTAAATGCAGAAATGGTCATTTCCAAAGTGTGTTGCGCATCTTTCATGGATTTATATTTATTTAGAAGAAGAAAAAATTTTGACTTTATTAAATTTACTTTTTATTTAAGACCTGAGCCGATTTACCAGCCCTAAAAGGAGTTCGAAAAAGCATTATCATGTACGAACTTCTTAAGTTCAAGTCCAAACGGCTTCATAATTTTTAGCTTGGAGCAAAAATGCTTAAAAAGTTTTTTGACAAAATTTTTTCTGCAGATCTCTCTCGGTAAAAAATGAGACAAATACTTTATATACAAGTATGTTTAAAACAGCCTGATATTGAAAATTTAGGCTGTTAATATTTCTTAGTTATTTTTGTCCTGTTTACGTAACCTGGTTCGGATGAAACTTGATGCTGTTTATCTAAATTGACTTTTTGATGGTAAACTTTTAGGGTTAGGGTGGGTAGATTTTTTAAATAGTGCAAGACTTGGAGTGAATTAACTGATATGTTTTTAATTTATGATGAAGTAAAATAAAATACAAAAACTGCTGTAAACTGCAACAAAAAAATGTTTTTTGTTGATATTGTGCGTCGGTTGTGAAAAGATTAAACAATATAAAATCAATTCTGGAAAACCAAAACATTGTAGAAAACACAGGGCCAGAAACGGTTACTGCAAGTGAAAAAGGACTCCATATGGCGTACTTCAATTTTAAGACACTGTAAGATCACCTCTGGCATCCTGTATTTATTATCCAGAAGTTATTTACACGTATAGAATGGTGCATTTACAAAGTGGTGGCTTTTACAAAGAATCATGGAAAACCATCGAATTTCATATTTATTATTTTTCGCAGATGAAGCTTCGCCCTTCACTCAAAAAAAAAATTGTTTAATAATCACGATACACAAGGCAAAGAAGACTTCTTTTCAAAAACAGGCAAACCTGTGTTACAATTCTCTATTACGAAGAAGAATCGCCGATAATGAAACCAACAACGCTCCCACAGTTCTCCTCTCAACTTCCCTCTCCCTCTATTCCCTATCTCCTTCGTCACCCGTCCACTCGGTCCTTTCCCATCTCGACTCACCAGTTGTAAACCTTCATTTGCATGTGGCAGAAATTATTGGAAACAACTTGTGCCTCTGTATTCATACGATTTTTTTAATTACACAAATTATTAAAACTGTGTTGAAAATTGTTTAAATATATTTGCCACTATATGTTAGAAATAAGATAGTATTATAAATTGAACAAACATCGGTTTTCCTGTTTCAGTTTAGAAGGTTAACAAGGCCAATACCAGTTAACCACGGTTTCCTTAATCCCCTTTACGTTCATTCATGGGATATATAAAGAAGCTCTCAGTACATCGTCATTTCTAGTGGTCGCCTTCAAACGATTCAGCAGTAACTGATTTCGTGTACAGATTTATTCCTTTGGTATATATATATATTATATATATATATATATATATATATATATATATATATATATATATATTTATAATTTAGATTATAATTATTAATTAATTTAGAGATTTAATACTCCTCTTAATAATTTTTATATATAAGGAACGTTTAAGTTATTTTTATTTGGAATTGAAAATTGAAAAACTCTTACTTGATAACGATTAAAAGTAATTTCAGATTCTAAGCCAAATGTTATAATAATTTCAAATCCAAATATGTAAAAGTATCAGTAATATCAATGTTTGTAATTCACATTTTATTAATAAACATTATTTTATGGCGATCAGTAAGACGTGTTTTTGCTATTTTCTGTCTAAAATGGTGAATACGATCTGCTTTTACCATGATTTTAAGACGAAAGATGTGATTTGTCTGTATGATAAATTACCTGTTGGTCACCAAAAACTTCGTCACCGAACGTGTTAATGCGATCTAAAGTAATCCTTACTTCTGTGGCCGTAACCCATTCCTGAAAAAAAAAATCTTATTAAAAAAGACTTATAAACAACTACAAAAATCTAAAAAATAAATCATAAATACATTATGACTGCATAATAATAAAACATGAATTTATAAAGCAAATTTCAACAAATAGCCAAAAAAGTACAAATTCAATAAATTTGTAAAAACTGTAGCAAAAATTGTCACTGATTATTTCTTAAAAGTTAAATAAAATATATTAATAGAAACTAAACTTTTTTAAGCGAAAATCTAATAACTGATTAAAGGAAATCAATAAAATGGAATTCTAATTTCCTCATTCCTTCTTCGTCACGCTTTTATATGTTTTCTAATATTTTTTGTTAATAAGATAATAAATTGCTAGTTATCAACAACGTCGTTTAGGCATACGTATCCTGTTTTGAAAATGGAGTCTATACAAAAAATACTGTTCCGAGCATCGATAAACGCTTTTTTGAGTAACTAACAAAACTTTTGATAGTCATTTTTCATTATTTGTTTGTTTTTTTTGTTTTTAAATGTTAGATGTGATTTTATAGATATGGGATCCATATAAAAAATTAAATGTACTTGAAAATATTTTATTTCACAAAAATTTACAGGAGATTATTGCTGATTTGCTCTAACTATATCAAATATAGTAAAACGAGATTTCGATATGAAATTATTATTTAAATTGCCAATCCAAAAACGGTGACCACACAATACATAGTTTTATTTTCCCATCTCACGGTGCAGGTTCCATCTGTAGCGCTATCCCAATAGCAAGAACTCGCAGTATGTAGACCAGCACCGGTTTTCTGCATTATTGAGCAGGTCACAACATATTTAAAATTTTTCTTCAGCTTGCTTAGAGCACTCAAACACTGTTCAGATACTGATGCGCTCCACTGGTTCACTTTTTCTTGCTGATATACATTTCCAGTGAGAATTCCTTCTATGGTATCCTTAACAATTTTGGTTACATCGTCTACAATGAACTGATTCTCATCATCATCCATTATGGTGGGAGGAATATATGTACTCTGATTTTGACATGGAGGTTGACTGGCGTGTGTGACACTTTTGTGATTTAACTTGATGGTTGACTTGGGTGGTTCAAGTCGACGTTTTTGTGGCATGGTGACGATCCGATTAATATCAACAGGTAAAAGCGACTAATTAAAAACTTGAAAATAACCGCTACAAAGAAACTGATAGCAGGAAACCGCGTCTGGTATTGTACGTGGCTCGAAATCAAATCAAAAATGTTAAATGACTAGGCATGAGATTGGTGTCATAATTTATTTCATAAAGCGCACGTAGTTCGTTATCGACGAGCGCACGAAAGAACGTATACAGTGATTCAAAATAACTCAAGTTTAGGAGTAAATAGAAGAAAATGACCGCGCACACATTTTATGGACTTTTGGTGAACTTTTATTATGTTATATAGATCTCTAACTCCTGATTAGCAGTCTTCATATACAGAAGTCAATCCTAGGAGTAGTTTCAGACATACGCGGTGTTTAAAAAGTATACCTATAATTAGTTTGCTTTTACTGTAGATTGGTAAATTAAAAAAAAATATTGGTAAATTTCTATTTTGTAGAGAAAAGGTTGCATTGCCACGGGCGTTATTGTGCCATTACCAATAACAGTCTCACGACGATGTACGACCCTTCTCAGGTGTCACCCATCCAAGTACTAGCTGGGCTCAACTTTGCTTGACATTATTTATCTCGAGAGATCGGACCAATGCTCTTATAAAATCATCACAGTGGTTTTATATAACATATCAATTTAAAAAAAAAACATACGGTGAGTATTTATACTTAAATAAAACTACAAATATACATATCCCCTTTATTTGAACAGATAGACAAAGAGTTATACAGAAATAGTAATATTTCATTACTTGTTGTATGGTATGTTTATATTTTTACAGCATATCTAAAAAAACAGAATCTATTTAAATGGCTTATTTTTTATTTTTTTTTAGGTATCGTTTTAAGTTAGTACCGATTTATTGTTATTTTCCTCATAAAAGGGAAGTATTGTGATCGTGAAAAATCATCCTTCGAGATTTCTTCAGATATTTGCGATAGATGCCGAAAAACATTCCGTCGGTCTGTCTGTTCGGAGCATAGCTAAAAAACTACTTCCCCGATTGACTTAAAATTTTGGTCAAAAATTAAGGGTCATATGAGGATGACCTGATAACATTTTGGTAAAAATCCAATATGGCAAAACAAAATGGCGGCTTAGTGAAAGCTTAAAAAATTATTACTAAAAAAGTGCTTATCCAGTTTATCTCAAATTTTGCACGAAAATCAAGTATTATGTAGGAATCAATTGTTAAAATTTTGGCACAAATTCAAGATGTCAAAATATTTAAAAATTCAGCCTAAAAAGACTACTGAATGTACTGATTTAAAATTGTGTGCCATAACTATTGTGGTATAGAGGTGAATTAGTAAAACTGTGGCCCTAATTCAAGACGGTGGAACAAAATGGCGGCCAAATAAAATTTTTGTATTATGAAAAAAAATCACCCACTCAGGTTTTACGTGTCTACGTTTTTGCGTCCCTAGATACCAAAAAATATGTTTTATCAATTCCGTCTGTCTCTCTGTCCGTCTGTCAGTTCGCGGCACATTGATTTCAAATTTTAGTCAAAAATTAAGGGTCATATGGGGATGACCGGGTAATATTTTGGTACTAATAGAATAAACCAGTACAAGCCGGCCTAGTGAAAGGTTAAAAAAATTATTACTAAAAAACTAATTATTCATATTAACTCAAATTTTGCACAAAAATCAAATGTTACATAAGAATAAACTGGTAACATTTTGGTATGAATATAAGATAGCAAAAAAAATGGCGGCCTAATAAAATATTTTAAAATTCGGCCTGAAAAAAACTACTCATTAGTTTAATTTCAAATTTTGTGCAAGCCTTAAGTGAGATATAGAGATAAACTGATAAAGTTGTGTTACGAATATAAGATGGCGAGACAAAATGACGGCCAAATAAAAAATCAACCTAAAAAAATCTTTTTCAATTGACTAAAGTTTGCAGAAAAATTAAAAGTTACAGGGATAAACTGGTACGAATTCAACATGACGTAATAAAATGGTATGTCAATGTAAAAACTACTTATTCAATTTATTTTAAATGATGTCTAAAAAAAACTGGTGAAATGTTGTAGGAATCCAATATAATGGAACAAAATGAATCCCATTAAAAATACTTGAAAAGACAGGTCACACTTCACTATTTCTAATAAAAGGAAATATTCATAACGAGGGAAGTTTCGGGTAAATTTGTTTTTATTTACTTTAAATTTACCGATTTTTTATTTTTATTAGTTTTTTTAAAAGGCATTTATTAAAATAATTTTTTTAAATGTTTGCGATCGTGGATGGTTATCTATAATACAAACTCTAGAAGGAGAAAATCAAACAGACTATTTGAGAATTTTTGAACGACATGTATAATTAACTATAAATAAAATAATATAATAACTTTATAAATGACAAACCAACAGTAGAAAAAATAATCTTTTTATTTGGTAGACCGCATGCCTAAATAGTTTAATAAAAACAAAAGCAGGTGGCGTAAATTTTGCATTATGCAAAACAATAATATTAAAAAATCGCCCTTTAAATGTGTCACATTTTTTGAGACACACTGTAATTGTGTTCATTTCTTAACACTCACCCTTATGTTATTATATTTTATCAATGTATTATAAGAAACTATTATGATTGTTTTATAAGAACTATTAAAGCCCAAAAATTTGGAAAACTAAGATTTACCAAGATTAATTATACACAAACATTTTATGAACTTGACGATTCACCAAAAACCCACAAAATGTAATTCTTTGCTGAAATAATTTTAAAGATGGATGTACGGTGTCTTACATTAATCATTTTGTGTGGATAGGCCAACACTTAGTAGCATTAGGAAATCACGGGTTTTGGGGCATATTAAATTGGAATTACTTTCCGACATTTTGCCTGCGATTGCACGATGCATCTTCAGGAATCTTCACTGTTCCATAAGTCTAGTATACACAGGTCGCTCATTTTTTTTGTATGTACACTTTACCGTTAGGAGAAAATTGTAACTCATTCTGATTTCAGAGGAATTACATGTTTCTGTGAGCTTAAACGTTGTTCTCAATTTTTTTTCTGCACATTAAGGATTGTAAGCATATTAGATCTCCACAAAGTTCTTGTAATTTTGTGTGTGATACTCCGTATAAAAGATAAAACTGAACTAGTTGACGACTGAGTATCAATTACTGGGTAAGGTTTTATTTTATATTATTTATTGCCTACTAAAACCATCGTCATTATTTATGGTACTCAAACTAGTGGGGCATCTTACTTCTTTCCGAACTATTTAAAGACATATTATAGACATATCAACATAATACATTATGTATTTACTAATTTAATTATTTCTACAATTCTATGGTTATTTGATCATGTATTAGAAAAAGATTAGTTTAATATTGTCTCTAGGATCTTACGTATCCTAGAGACCACGACACGCAAACAAAATGGCTGTATTCAAAATTGCTGTTACCTATTATAAGTCCGAATATATGATATTTACCTGTCAGGCAGATCGATAATAATATAGGTCGTAAAATACACAATAAATATTATATATTTTTAGGTAGGGTGCTACTTCAATAACAATAATAATTTGGTAGGACAAGAATCCTACTCCTTCAACTCAAAAAAAAACATAAAAATGGTTTACCAGATACGCGAATTTTTTTTTAATGATAGCATATGTTATATGGATAATAAAAACCTACCTTGGTCCTACTGTTTTAATTAATAAAAAACTAAACAAATTAAACAATAATTTCAAAAAAATTAAACAGTAATTTAATTTTTTAGTTGTCAAAATAGTAAGATTTTGGTTCGCCCTTGGTTTTTTACGATCACATCATAAGGTGACGTTAAAAAAAATTGTTCGTGTATCTGACAACTCATTTTTATGCAATTTTTTTTTGACAAGTTAAAACAGTTGGACTCTTGTCATACTAAACTTTTATTGTTATTGATGCAGCTCCCTACCTAAATATGTTGTTTTTATATCTTATAACCCATGTTAGAGTTGTCCTACCTGCTAGGTAGCTTTCGGACTCGTAACAGGCAACAGCAATTTTAAATAGTACGATGTTTGTCTTCCTAAAAAGCAACAAACATACTTCGTCTGCTGTGTATCATATAAACCCTGAAGTCCCGGCGCCGTCGCTTCCTCTACTGGCACAATCTGCGCATGAACGCATCATAGACGTCTGCATTAGCAGATAAAACTTTTGTCCAATAGCTTTAGATTCCCCCTTAGAATTTCCCCCAATTATTTTTTTTACTTTTGGCTACAATAACTAAACTAGGCATAAATCCAACAAATCATATTTAGCGGCTAATTTCACCGGTATAAATTTCGAAAACGAAAATTTGAAAATCAACAAATTGTAAAACATAACTTTTGAAAACAATTGATTTCGAATGAAAAAAAGGTCGGATTATAAATAATTCGAACAAACAAAATATTCGATGCACTATTAGTTTGAAAAAATAACGTTTGAATAACAATTATTTTGAACAACAATAAGTTCAAAGACAAAACCACTCAATTTTTGCCATTGAAAACTAGAAAAGTGTCCTGTTTAAAAATTATATAGTCTTATCAAACAGAATGCGCAATTAAAAAACATTGGCTGTCTTGAAAATGAGACAATAACTATATGGAGATTTTGATTAGTTCTGATTGCTTTATATTAATTTAATTTCTACGCTGCTTTTAATTTATCTCTATTCCTTGTAGTTTATTTTTAAAATATTTATTTTAAATATTTTTAGGAATATCCTCAAATGCAAGATAAAGGAAAAAGCTCTTTCACGAAACTTCTTGTAATCGAATTGTTTCAAATTATGTTGTAATGGAACTTACAATTTACTAGACTAAACTTTCGATGATTTTTATTTCGAACTTTTCGAATTTGTTGTCGAACTTCTTGTAGTTCGAATTAGGTATTTGTAATTTAATCTTTTTGTCAGTCAAACTAAAATGTTTTTCGAAATTTCTGTTTCGAAATTATTTCATTTTTCCATAATACGTCAATTTTTTTCTTAATGGCTGAAAGTTAATAATAATATCAATAAAATAAGTTGAGAAAAATATAGAGAGGTTTTATTTAAAAGCAACATATTTGACATTTTTTTTGGGGCAATTCCCGAATAATACAAAATAAATTTAAAAAAAAAATAAAATCCAAAACTTTTGGATAAGTTGTTGGTCTTGAACATGGTCATTTAATATATTTCATGTTCTATGACAAATATCAATCAACGAAACAAAACATTAAAATATTAGTTAATTTTAAAACACACCTGAAGATCAGAACTAGCATCGAAATTGTAAGCTGAAGGCCTTCCCTCTAAAGTCCCAAAAGCTACGTTACCGCCGCGAAGCGGAGAAATGTCGGAGTATTCAGACGTACACAAAGCTCTGGTTTCTTCACCTCTTGTGGTGAACGTTTGGTCAGGTAGTCCGTACGTATCTCGGCAGGTGGCGCTAAAAATACAAAATAAATCCATAAAACCTTTTTAAAATTCCGTATGTTAGTTTGGGATGAAAATTGACACCCGTTTTAAATTACATAAGCTCCTTACCTGGAAGGGAAAAATATACAAATAGAATTATGAACTGAACTATTTATCCACTTAAAAAAAAGAACTCAAAATAAATTCATACAACTTTTTAGAAATAGGAATCTAAGTTTGAGATAATAATTGACACTCGTTTTAAATCGTGAACAGATAAATAACAAATGGAAAGTAATCCCTTACCTAGAAGGAAAATATATATATATAATCTATAATCATGAACTGAACTATTTATATTTTATACTTTAAAAGTAAATGTAAAAAAATATAAAAAAGCTTTTATTTATAAACTCTTGCAATGAAAAATAAAAAATTATTAAACTTACATAAACACACAACTTTTAAAAATTTAAATATTTTAATAAAAACTTGAGGCTTTATTTCAAATGTGATACATCTCACGCCTCATACTTTTAAGAAAATATTCAATTTTTTAAAAATTCTGTGTTTATGTAAGTTTAATTACAATTACAATAGTTTATAAATAAAAGCTTTTTTTAAATATTTTTTTACATTTTTTTTATTTAGTACTTTTTAGCATTATTTTCTACGTACCCTGAATAAGACATTCATGACTGGACACCATAATATTGTATTGGCATCAAATGTAAGTACGTATACCAAATCTCAGCCAATTCCGACGAACGGAACTGCTTCAAAAGTTACTTGCAAGATTTGACACAAAAATACTAACTTAATTAACATAGAAGTGAAGTTAAATAAAAGTTTTAAAAAAAGAGCTCTCGATAATACTAAACATACTAAATGTCGGTTTACGATTCATCATTCATTCAATAATCAAAGCACAGCACTAATATAGGAAGGAAGCTTAGTTTTGTACAAAGTGATCACACATAATTTTTTTGTATGTTTGTCAATACAATGTCCACCTCCTCAAATTATAATTTTTGTCCATACAAAAAACAAAAAATATGAGATTTGGCATATTTGTATAATTTTCACAGGTATTGGAGAACTAGGTAAACTAAATAGTTCACAAGGTATATCGAAAAGTTATCCTGTATATGTCCATCAAATATTGATTACAGAAAATTTAGGTTAGATACCTGTTTAAAGACATTTGCGAAACTTGAAAAAAAACGCTGCTATAAGGAGCGATACACTCCCAAGAAGTCCACTATGTAGTAATACGTTATCTCGCCCTCTCCTTTTTATAGCAAAGGCTTTGACACATTTTTCTGGTGTCTTTGAAAATAAATGTATCAAATCCAGTATGTTTATACTTAGGAGAAAGATACATAAAGAATAATAAAAAATACATTTCGATCTACTAAGTTCATGTGTGATAACATGTCTAAAATTTACATAGTTACCCAATATCTGTGCAAAAAGAATATAAAAAATCCTAGAAGTTGGTATTTTTTAATTTTTTTTATTGCCTAAGAAAATCCCTATTTAGTACCTTATTCGAACCAATGCAATAACATTAACAAAAGGAAGCTGTTAAAAATGTTCAGTATAGTTTTTCTTTTTAAATGCAATTTTCATAATTTTATCTGTCTCTATACCATTTATATCGATAATTTAGTTTAGTCAAGGAATGAGCATTCTTCGAATAAGCTGTCTATGAGATACAAATAAATTAACCACAATAACTGCTCGTGTGGCAGTAACACTATGTGGCTTAGTGTTTTCAGATGTCTCTACTTGTTAAGAAATACGATACAAAAAGTATGCTTATCTGTAAACAAATTTAACCAACCGACCGGATGCGTTACATTTCGAACTGGCAACTCTGAGTACAATATAAAGTTGGGATCCAATTAGGGGTTAATTTATTTAATGTAAAAAAACAAATGCTTTAACTTTGTAAATCTTAAAAAGTACTTTCTTTTATAGGCTGTTCGTTCGCTGAACGTTCTAGCCTCGTTTCACGTAGCCAAAAAAGTTTCTATAAAGATGGGTCAAAAAATGCACCAAAACTACCCCTTACGATTTTTTATTGAAAGTTATGTCAACACTAGCGTATCTTGCGAGGTGTTTGTGTGTGCTGTTTGCTTAGAATTGCGTTTTCAAACCAGGTTTATTCAGTTCAAAACGGTGTTTAAAACTTTTAAACTTTGTTATTGCGAAAACGGCTCGTCCTATCTGTTTCGAACAAAAATACCTTTTGAGGTAAAAATGTATTACTTGAATTGAATAAGGTAAAAAATTATACCAAAAGTTTAGGGCTGTAAAATAAGTACCAAAATAATCCCCCATCTCCATTTAGAACTACTCTTTATGACTTTTTAACCAGTATTATTTTAAGACCAATACTCTTCGCCTAAAATATAAGGGGGAGTATGTAAAGTTTGACCGAAAACGCATCTTCATACCGTCTTTATTTAAAAAAAAATACTTTTTTTACAATTCTTAGGGTTGTAGCTCCCTTAAAATGCATTTTTGGCCCATCTCCATAGAAACTTTTTTTTTCTATTTTAATGAAAAGAACTTACTCAGCCCATTAATTGGCAACTAAATTCTCAAATAACCTATATTGGCGATTTAATGATGTCTGAATTCATAAAACCTATACGCGCACATACACACCTTCATAAAACCCGCATTAACACCGTTTTATTGCCTCACCTGTAATATTGAAAAGGAACCCAAGGACCATCTGCGGTTGTTCTCTTCGAGATATAAAAACTTTCTGGCCTAGGAGAGTTAAACCAAAGACGGATATAGGTGATGTCGAAAGCTTTCCCTGAAATGAAAAAATATATTTGAAGGCGATTTTAATTCATAGTAATCTTCGTACTCTCTAGGAATATACAAAATTAGTATGCTTTTTTACATTTATCAACAAAAGTATATAAAGTTTTCTGATTGTACTGTAGAGAGCAAACTTATTGTTTCAAGTACCCCTAAGTTCAGTGGGTGAGCAGCTGTATGACTGTCAATGAACAGAATATTTTGAAATCTTTGATATGTCTTTGCTTTATAGCCATATCAAAAAATGTGCCTTAATTGGACAGAATATGTCACGTGAATCCTCAATAATGCGTTCAACTATAAACTAATGTGCTACTGTGCAATTCAAATCTTAAAATTTTACTTTATTTTAAAACAAATTATCATAACTGGTAAAGAAATGATTTGTTTTTTACGTTGTGTAGAGGTATATTTTGTTAAAAATGTTATGTGATCTGAGTTTTAAAAGTTGCTTTGATCTGGTATCTATCAGGGGTAGTACAAAAGCAGCAGTTTTTACATTCGTACCAAGAGCGACAAGTTGCAAGTCTAAAGAATTTTGATTTTAAGTAGATCTGTTTAATACGTGGGTTATTACGAAAACAACAATTCCTCAAATTTTTTATACAGGTTTTATTTTTTAGAAATATTTTTTTTGTAAAAATATGCATTATTCCTTTATTTTTTCTCTCCACATTAAACCAGAACACTCCCGCCAGCTTCCGCAATGCGATAATAGGAATATGCAAAACTGTGAATGACTTTTTTTATTCTTTAGTTATTTTCACTTCCCGTCCTGTTGATGAAATGGTTAATAAGAGAATTATGCAGAACTTTTTTGTCAGATATTTTCGGTCGGTCCGGGCATATAGGGGGCCCTTTGTCGAAAAGTGGGGGAAGGGGGACAAAATTTGTAGATCCTCCACTGCATCAAACACTATAACTCTCTGAAAAGATTAAGTTTTTAATTGATTTCCTTCCTTAAAAAGTGAAAAAAATTATTACAATTTTGATTTTCTGATTGTCACATTTACTTCAGGGGCGTACTAATTAACATTATCACATCCTATCAAATCTTTTCAATTTTATTAAATTAGGGTTAATCTCCCAAATTATGAACTTTCTTTGTATAACTATTAACCATAGGCGGAGAATTTTTGTTTAGCTTGGTTAACTGAATATGGTTAAACCAGAAATTATTTTTCTTTAGATTAACAATAATTGGCACTTTCTAAGTAAAATTATACCTAAATTTGTTTTTCTTTATCAACTCTTTTACAAAAAAAAATCACATGTTTGAGGTTTGAATAATCTTGTTTCTGTAAGATTAGCATGTTAGCATTATCACCAATTAACTGTTTAGGAACTTTTTCGATTTAGGTAACCGAAATATATATAGGGAATATTAAGTTAATATACAGGATGTAGATTAATTAATGTCCAAAAATGTCGTACAAAAACAAGAAAAACGTTTTATTTCAACGAGGGTTTACAAACGGTTCTTTTTCGAAATATAATCGTGGGCATTCCGCAAAAAAAAAACATGGTAACCACCAGACACGTATTTCTGTCTTATTGGACTGCATCAAGTAGCAGTCTAACCAAGTTAAAAGATATAAGAAACTTGGAGAAAAGTCATAAAAAAATAAACGTGGATTCACCGACAGGGGCCAACCACACTATTGTAAATTCGGCCAGAAAAGCCCAAAATTTACGGTAAACATCTGGCGTCTCTACGGAGGTAGCCTTTACCACCTACCGTGATATCCATGCCCAGGAGAATCAATAAAAAAGAATCCACGTTTATTTTTTTATGACTTTTCTCCAAGTTTCTTACATGTTTTAACTTGGTTAGACTGCTACTTGATGAAGTCCAATAAGACAGAAACACGTGTTTAGTGATTAGCATGCCTTTTTTTGCGGAATGTCCACGATTGTTTAAATAATAATTTTGAACTGTACGCGTCAGCTTCGTCAGTGTCATTACAGATTCGCCCCTGGACATAACGATCAGAGCCACATTCCAGTGACGATTGTTTGAGCACAATAAAAGCAGAGCTTCATACTCCCCTTAAGCTTTCAACATATTTACAATGGAACGGATTCGTGTTACCTATACAAAACATATGTAAGTTGGTATTGTCTGCTATTTATCACATATTATTTTAAGTTCCTTTTTAACCAACTTAAAAAAAAGGAAGTTCTCAGTTCCATCCTATGAGTTTTTTTTTAAATATGTGCCCGGATTAATCTGTGATTAAACTAATTTGTATGAAATTTTCAGGAAGTATTAAGTGTAGTGCTGGGGTGGTCCCTTAGTAAGCATATTTAAAAAATATAAATTTGCGGATTAGGGACATTTTAAATCATTTTCTCCGAGAGAGTTTCCGTATGTTTTGACATCTTGCCTTAAAATGTTTTGTGTGTATTTAACCAAAAAAGTATTTTGAGCGTAACCCCAGGTACATCCCCTGATCTAGTGGCGAATCTGTTTTCTTGTCAGGTTATTTCGGTTATTATTGCAAATATTAAATAACTTTATTTTTGGCATAAAAAGTTTCCTGTATTCATAAGGTAAGTGTATGGTATTGCAACAAAAAATTAGTGAGTATGGAAAAGATGCCCGGTCATATTTTATAGTAGAATTTTTAACCAGTGCGGAAAAACCTGTGGAAGCAAAAACGGAGGAAAACATCAAGAAAACTGAAGATTTCACGTTGACAGATCGAAAGATCACGATTTTTGTGATTGAAGAAGGTGGGGATGTTATACACAATTTATTTTTGGGAATGAGTAGTTTCAACACGTTGGATTTCGAAACTGAACAAAAGTTGTCCAGGTGACAAATTTGGGAAGAAAACCTGACAGCTTTGATGCTAATAATTATTAGCATGAAAGTAGTACAGGTTTTCAATCAAGACTTTTTTTTGAAAATCATAACTGGTGGTGAGATGAAGATCTATCACTAGCACCCACTTACAAAGCAAGAAGCGATGCATACACAGAAACAAAAAGAAAAAGTCAATTTTCCGCGGGAAATCTAATGCCTACTAAAGAATTTTTGAAGAAAGGCACCACAGTAGCTATATGTCAAAAAAGACGTAAAAAATATAGTAAGAAGGGCTTGCCGATGCATGATAATTGCCGATTGTACAAAATGGGGAAGACATTACGAACATGGTTTTTTAGACATGGGTCATTCATCATATAACCTTGACTTTTAAGCCTAGGTAGACTACTTAAAAATCTCCCTACATATACTGGTTAAGGTTAGAAAAATATACATAAAACACAATATTTCATTTGAACAATATTAAAATGATCCCACCCACTTACCAAATCTTAGTGTTAGGTTAACTTGGTTTGGCCATTGAATACCTTCCAACATGGTTTCGGACTGCCACCATGTCGGATTATCCACGTTATGTATGTCAGTTAGAAATCTGGCGTGGTGTTGTCCAGGATAGCATATAGCGCAAGACTTCCTGATTCCAGTTACGCCCGTTTGAACGCAATATTCTTGTTCTCCATCCCATCCACAGGTATTGGTGG
Source organism: Kuschelorhynchus macadamiae (assembly GCA_030620095.1). Lineage (NCBI taxonomy): Eukaryota > Metazoa > Arthropoda > Insecta > Coleoptera > Curculionidae > Kuschelorhynchus > Kuschelorhynchus macadamiae. The sequence continues at coordinate 289,533 of JAUTXW010003526.1, read as the reverse complement.
CTTCCATCTCCATGTTAAAAGCAGCGTTTTCAAATTCCGGAATACATCTCTGAATAACAGAGTACCGATATTAAATATTAATCAGTAAAAAAAATAGTGTAGTCATTATACATATTTCAGAATAAAAATCACCCAAGCAAGGGCATTTATATTTTTTCTAGCATATATATATATATATATATATATATATATATATATATATATATATATATATATATATATATATATATATATATATATATATATATATATATATATATATATATATATATATATATATATATATATATATATATATATATATATATATATATATATATATATATATATATATATATATATATATATATATATATATATATATATATATATATATATATATATATATATATATATATATATATATATATATATATGTTTAATTCTTACATGTGTTAAAAATAAAGTTTTGGTCAAACCGCCATTAAATATACATTACTAAGAATCCCTTCGTTTGTACTTAATTTTTGTAAATCGTTTATTTTTCTCGTGGTTAAACCTAGAGCTAGAAAATTGTGAAAAACCAACAAAAATCAAAATGTCCAAGAGTGAGAAAAATGTAAGATACAATAATTGGTCCAAATGAAGAAGAGGGAATGACAAAGTCTTAACTTGTAGCCATCCCATCACCAATACGAGGAATGATGAAAGTGGTGTCACACTGCAGCATCGAAAACTGGGTAGTTACCATGATCTCTGATGCTAATGAACACCACGTGATTTGAAGAAGTAAAAACAACAAGAAAGAAAACAAGTAGTCAGTTCGCGGCATACTAACCCGATTGACTTCAAAATTTCTTCAAAATTTAAGGATGATATAGGGACGACCTGGTAACATTTTGGTAAAAATTCAATATGGCAGAACAAATGGCAGGCTAGTGAAATATTAAAAAATTATTATTAAATTTTGCACAAAAATCAAGTGTTACGTAGAAATAAACTAGTAATGTTTTAGTATGAATCCAAGATGGTAAAACAAAATAGCTGCCTAATAAAATATTTTTTAAAAAATCACCCTGAAATAACTACTTTTTAGATTATTTTATTTATTTATTAAGTAGACTTTTTGCAAGTATAAACAATGTCAAGAATTACTAAACCTAGAAATACAAAATACACACTTGATTACATTTGATACAACAAAAATTTGAACATATTTTAAAATATGATACTAGAAGCCTAAAAATACAGAAATACGTTGAAATACATTTGATAAAAAACTTTATACGTGTTTTAAAATATGGTAATTACACAATATATATAAATAATTGTCAAAATATTCCATAACAGAATAAAAGCAGTGGTGACTTTTTTCTAAATTTCTTTTGAGGTTCTGTTGTTTTAATTTCATTAGGCAGTTTATAAAATACGTAACTGCAAAAACAAAACGGGCTGATTTTATACTTTGATAAACGAAAATTAGGAATCAATATATTGTTGCATTGTTTTGTTTCATAATACAATTGTGCTGTGTAGATACAACTAGAAATTGTGCCTCAAATTTCTTAATATAAAGAGCGGCTTCCATTAGGAGTATGCATGATAGAGGAAATAAGTTATGCTTTTTAAAAACAGGACGACAAGAATCTATGGAAGTGAGGGAAAATATTTTTCTAATTAGCCGTTTCTGCAAAAAATAATTAACGATTTATTTCCGTGGCCTGAACCCAATAGAGAACAATATATTTTAAATGGCTTTTATCATAGTAGATAAAACATTTTTGAAATTTGCGTGCGCAAAATAAGCTGAATTCTGTTTTCCTGCAACATGCTCTATGTGAGATGACCAAGAAAGATAACTGTCAAGGTATAAGCCTAGGAATTTACACTTCTCTATTTTAGTTATTTGCTTATTATTTCAATTTAAATTAAACTCTGGTAGTTGTCGTTTAATTGAGACACTGAGTTTTTGTTTCATTTAGAAGAAGTTTATTTCCTTGACACCATTCATTAAAAGATCTTAAAATCTGGTTTGCACTAATTGTATTAATACAATAAATGATGGGTCAGTTAATATTATTGATGTGTCATCTGCATATATAATAATGATATCCCTTTATCCCAGATTTAAAAAGGCTTCCGGATCACATATAAATAAAATTAACAAAAGCGGTGACAAAACACTGCCATGAGGAACTCCGAATTTTAGTTCTTGATATTTAGAGTACGAATTTTACTTCTTACTTTTAATTTTAATTTTACTTTTACTTTTAATTTTATTAATTTTACCCTAACTTTCCTAAATATTTAAGTAAGGTATTTATAATCCCCATTTTATTTAATTTCCTGATTAATCTCTACAATCAAAGGCATGTGTCAAATCAAAAAGCAGTGCAATTGAATAATATTTTTTACCTATTGCTGTATAAATAAATTGGATGAAAGTGAAGGCAGCTGTATTAGTAGAGCATTCATTACGAAAGCCATGCTGAGCACGTGCTAGTAATTTGTTTTTCTGTAGGAAATTCTCTAGTCTAAATTTTTGAAAATATTTGAGAAGCTAACTGGGCTAGTTACTGGTCTATAGTTCTTAATCAACTCGTGTTGGCCTTTTTTATAAAATGGTATTATTTCTCCTAGTTTTAAATTGTCAGGAAAGGTGTCCTTATTAAGAAATAAGTTGAACAAATAGCCAAACAGATATTTCATATAATCCCAAACGTACTCAGTAGCATATCACCACAATCAGAACAAGCACTTTTGTATTTTAAAGAACGTATTGATTTTAGTATTTCATCCAGTGAAATATGAGCCAAGAAAATCGTATTAATATGGCACTCATTTAAGCCAAGTTCAAAAGCATTATTGAAATTTGCAAGTTTCTTTTCTACGTCTTTGACAAAAAAGTCACAAAATGCTTTGCATATTTGAGGAGATGTTTAGAAAATTCTGTTGTTAGTATTGATTTCATTTGGAATAAAACTAGCTTGGATTCTACCGAGTTGGGTGTTAGCAACTTGTCATGTTATTTTAGAAGGATTTGCAGGGGAAATTATGTTTTAGTGGAAAAACTTTTTTTGGTTAGAATCACCCTTGATTGTTTTTTTCGCCTCAGAGTCTTGACTTTATTTCTTCAGAGTCAGTGTTTTTACTAAGCCAGAATAGTTTTTTTTAGTTTCTAACTGTCTCGAAAGACTTAATATAAAAAGCATCCCAAGCCATGTTTACATTGTATAACTGAAATACCCCAAAAAAAGTTATCTTCAACAAAAAAGCGTTTAAAGATATAAGTTTTTGGACATTTTGCAATATGGGCAGTATTTGAAAAAGTTCCCAATGTAATTTGTGTCATCTGCTATATTTGCTTGTATATTTTTAGCCTCAATGTTGTTTTATTTGTGATAATATAGGCTAATTGATTTCTGTATGCATTAATTAAATGTAGTATAGAGATAAACTGATAAAATTATGGAACAAAATTTTTAAAAAATCAACGTAAAAAATCTTTTCATTCAATTGACATCAATTTTTGCACAAAAATTAAGTGTGATATAGGGATAAATTGGTATGAATTCAAGATAACAGAACAAAATGGCGGTGTTAAAAAAATCAGTGTAAAATATTTATTCAATTTATTTTAAATTATGCCCAACAATCATGTGGCATATATATGTAGGGACTGTTACTGTTAATGTATAAAGTACACCACACAGATCTAAAACATCGACGAGTATGTCAAAAGCAGGCCGTTTTCATGGATATACAGAGTTGTAGCCAACCACGAATGATCATTGCACTGTTTCCATAGTTACTCACATTTTTTTCATAGACTCAGGTTCGTGTGCCAAACTTTATGTATATGTGTTATTAAAGAACTGCGTGCGGAACTAAATTGGGTCAAACCTCACTATTCCTAATAAAATTTTCTTACCGAAGCAAAGGAAATTGGCCGATTTTTTTATTATATTGTTGCTACCCTAAGCAGTTTTTTTTAAGTTCAGGAGTGTACAATACCACAATGGACTATTTAAAAAAAACAAGTAAAGATCAAATTGTCGCCATTTTTCAAGGTGAAGGCTTGAAAATAAATTTTTATATGTATATTCTGTAAACATATTTCTTCTAAGAATAAATTTAAAATGCACAATTTATTTGGTACGCCAAAACAAACACTGGTATCTAAAGTCTACACAATGGGAACAAAAATCTATCCGATGATTTCATCGCCTTCCCAATTTAACTTTTCCCAATGTAAACACAGATGGTTTATTATTGTTTAAAGCCAATAAAATAGCATATGCAGCTTACAGAGCTGAATAACCTATCCTGGAATAAAAGTTTATCAGCCCAGTACGGCATTGTTTTAATTTATATTGGGAATTTCTGTATGGTTGTTAGTCAGTTTTAAGTTAAATATATGTCATCAGTAAATTTCGTATTGTCATCCAAATTTAACAGAATCTGAATTCTACCTTGACGATAATATGTTTTGTACAGTTAAAATCATTTTTTTGGAGAACAGACAATAGCGTTCAAATTTAGGTTTGTTGTTTTCTAGAGATGAGTCTGAGGGTTTAGTCTCAATTATCTGAAAATCTGAATTGGTTTATACAGAATAGGGTTTTCTGACTCACAATAATTTAAACCTTGTAAAAAATCCATGTTTCAACCCAGGCCACTTTAAAATTCTCCCTAAAAGTTTCGTATTGTACAATTAATTTTTTTAGTAGTAATATAAGTGCAAACAAAATTTCCAGAAAAAATCGAAAACATGCAGAGGCACTTATTTTCTTAGTAAAAGCAAGAGTGCACATAGTCAATAAGCTGAAAAAATCCCGAATCCGAAGGATGGGAATCAGCCTATTTGGTGTTGCACGTTGCACCAACTAGTTGACTAGTGTAGGCACTAAGCAGACCCGTATCGATGGGGTATGGGGTAGGGAGATTCCTTCCAATATTTTTGATAGATTACTAGTTGATATCATTGTATTTATCGTAATATAAGACATTTATTGATATTAATATTATTATTATTATTATTATTACCCATTTGTAACATATGTAACAACTAACACTGGAACCTGTGAAGGACGATAGATCAAAATACAAGAGTTCTAACCACACTACACCACAACCTGTTACGTTCTGGACGTGCGTTTCGCTAACCAAGTTAGCATCATCAGCAGATGATATAAAAGTTTTATATCATCTGATATATGATGCTAAGGAATACGGCGTTTTTGGCTTCTAAGGAGACATCTCAGTTTTTTTAACTAACAAACCTAGTCAAAAAAATCAAAAACCGTCACCACAAAATATTCTATATTACTAAAAACTAACAATAAAACTTTAATATTTAAATTGGTTTCCATTCTGCAGGACAGTAAATTGCATTAAAACAAATATTTCTCTATGAAACCAAACTTAAATTAATTTCTGGACGCCCCGTATTTTATATATATATACAGTAGCTCTGCAAACTTTAGAAAAATAAACGTAAAGCTACAATTTAGTAAAAACAAAAATGATCATAGAGACCGCTTTAAAAATATACAGTTTAATAGGTAAAAAGATCAATTAAAAAAATAGATATTTCAAAGATGTACAAATTTGTAAAATCGCAGTTGTTTTTTTAAAATTTCAATAAAACACTGTTTTACTACAGCAATTTAAAAAAAAACATCTTTTCATAGAGAATTTGGGTTTTATATAGTTTTTCTAACGATTTTATAACAACCGAGTTTTTCATGAATATTTAAAAAAAATAAAAATATGTTCAAACCCATCTCTGTATTTTTCCTTACACAGAACTACACTAAATCTATTGTTTGTCTGATTCTGGCGTATTATTTTGGGAGAATCAGCTGTTTTCTGTTTCATGTTGCACGTTGCACCAACTCGCTGACTAATATAAGCAGTTCCGTATCGATGGGGTATGGGAGAAGGAGATTCCCCCCAATATTTTTGATAGTTTGATAGTTGGTTATTTCATAAAGTTAACTACTTGCATTTTTAGTTTTCTGTAGTTTTTTATTTATTATCTTTATTTGTTTCCGTAAACGCTAAACACATAATGAGACTATAGAAACAAATACTACACTTTTGGAATAAAGCAAGACTTAATTTTCTTATAATTTTAATTAATTTAATAGATATATTGTCGTCTTAATTTCAATTTAATTAGTTAAATAAACAAAAACACTTGTTTAAAATTTCCGTTTAATTAACATAAACTTACATACCAGAATCCGTTTTGCCGATATTATGCAGGTAAAATTTTCTGAATTTTCCGTTATAGCCTAATGAATATTTAACAATGGTGAATTATTTAGCTCCAATTGATCGCTTAATAATATGGTGTTATTTTTATGTTTGTTTATTTTTATACTTTCGAGTAAATTAAGTTTTTTACTTTTTCTTTCTACAAAATTTCAAAGTTCTCAACGAAAGTATGGTTTTCCTAAATTAAATATTTAGAGTAATTGGAATTATCTTTATGCTTTCAGTAACTAAATTTATGTTCATTAATTCTTTTTTAACGTTCTGCCTATTTGTCAAACATAACATTTTGAAGAGGTTCCACAATATAACTTGTAAACACTGGATTAATTCTGTTTTTACTTCCCTCGTAAAACGGAAGTATTTTAATCGTGAAAAAATTACTCTCCGAGGTTTTTTCAAATCTTCACGTTTCAGTGTCCCTCGATGACGAAAAACATGTTTTCTCAATTCCGTCGGTCTGTCTGTCTGTCTGTCTGTTCGCGGCGTAGCGAAAAAACTACTTACCCGATTGACTTGAAATTTTTGTCAAAAATTAAGGGTCATATGGGGATGACCTGGTAACATTTTGGTAAAAATCTAATATGGCGAAATAAAATGGCAGCCTAGTGAAAAGTTAACAAAATTATTATTAAAAAACTATTTATCCAATTTATTTCAAAATTTGCAAAAACATCAAGTATTATGTTGAAATCAACTGGTAACATTTTGGTACGAATCCAAGATGGCGGAACAAAATGGCGGCTCTATAAAATATTTAAAAATTTAGCCTGAAAAAACTGCTTAATAGTTTAATTTCAAATTGTGTGTCATAAGTAATTGTGATATAGGAATCAATTAGTAAAATAGTGGTACTAATTCAAGATGGCGAAACAAAATGGCGGCCAAATAAAATGTTTGTAATCGTGAAAAAAATCACCCTCTCAGGTTTTACATCTCTTCACGTTTTAGCGTTCCTAGATACCAAAAAAATATTTTTCATCAATTCCTTTGGTCCGTCTTTCGGTCTGTCTATCAGTTCGCGGCATATCTTAAAAACTAACCCCATTGACTTCAAATTTTGATAAAAAATTACGAGTCGAGGACGATCTGGTAATATTTTGGTGAAAATCGAGTAGGACAAAAACAAAAGTGCCTAGTGAAATTTTAAAAAAATATTATGAAAAAGCTATTTGTCGAATTTATTTCAAATTTTGCATAAACATCAAGTAATATGTTGGAAACAACTGATAACATTTTGGTACGAATCCAACATGGCGGAAAAAAACAAAAAACTACTTAATGATTTCAAATTGTATGTCATAACTAATTATGGTATAGGGTTCAACCAGTAAAACTGTGTAACTAATTCAAGATGGCGCAACAAAATTGCGGCCAAATAAAATTTTTGTAATCGTGAAAAAATCATCCTGTCAGGTTTTACATACCTTCACGTTTTAGCTTCCCTAGATACCAAAAAACATGTTTTATCAATTCCCTCGGTCCGTCTGTCGATCTGTCTGTCAGTTCGCGACATAGCTTAAATACTGCTTACCCGATTGACTTCAAATTTTGACCAAAAATTAAGGGTCATATGGGGCTGACCTGGTAATATTTTGGTAAAAATTCAATGTGGCTGAACAATGTTAAAAAAAAATTGTTAGAGTGGTGCATTTGGACTTAAAATCCAGAAAAGGTCTTTTTTAAAATTGTCGACGTTTCGGAACTTAATTTATGCACCCTCAGGACACATATATAGATGCTCTATCCTGCATGAAATCCATATTATCAGTATTTACCTACTCCGTTGGATATTTCCTGCATATTAAGTTTCGAAAATGGTTTTCGTTAACAACCCTCTCGTTGTTATGTTAGAGTGGTGTATTATTTGGGGTTAGGGTTCAGTTAAAAAAAAGTGGCCATGACCGGACACAAATTAATCTAGGGACCTGAAATGATGACAGAATAATACAATCGCTAAGTTTTAGTGATTAGTCTGATAGCTAGGAACAAGAGAAGTTGATAAAATTAAATTTTTGTGTCTAACTACTTTTTTTCAAATGGCGACTCTCTTTAGACAAGCACTTTTTGAAAAGAGGATTTTTCTGCGAATCTAACTGTACTAACTTTTTTGCGATTGGATTAAAAATAGGCTCAAAAATTAAATATAAAACGTATAAAAAAGTACTCGATAATCAATTATTTTCTTTTATGAAGTGTGCCATGGATATCCATCCTGGATAGATGCTTGGAGATACGTTGGATGTATCTGTGCGTCATGTCACGTAAAGTCTGTCCAGCCTATCTCTGTTGATGAAAAGAATGCACGCCTATGCGCCTAACACTCGGAACAGCATTTTTTATTCAGTTTTCTGCTGCCCCTCTTTAGATATCGTCAAGAAATTTAGGCGTGCAACTCTGTATCTTTGGCTAACAAATAGTTCAGAGTATTAAACAAAAATATAACTTCAACTAACTTCAATAACGCTGTAAAATGTAAAAGCACAATATTCGAGTTAGTACTTAAAAGCTCGATATCCATGTTTCTTTGGTATTTTTCTAGCTGATTCATGACTTAAACCCAGTTCGTGATTAATTTTTCTTAAAGAAACAGTTTTACCAACTTCAACCGTAGCAAGAACATTATTCTCCATTTCTTCATTTATAATAAATCTGCCTTCCGTCACTTGATTTCTTTCTTGATGCCTAAAACGATTCTCGAATTATGGAAAATAGTGATGAACTGGATGTTATCGGTTAGGGTATCTGTGAGCATACAACTCAGCAGCATTCCTTGAATTTATGACTTTCTCCAAATATTATTAAAATATCGACTTTATCACTTTGAGTATACATTATTTTGACTTTTGAAAACAAAAATAATACTGAAAATCAAGAAAAATAAGGAAATCTTATGTCTAATCAGAAAGAATAGATAAGTGTGACTGTCAACACAAAAAATCCTACTTAATATCCAGCATAACTATTCATGGCACACTTGATAAAAGTAAATAATTGATTATCGAGTATTTTTCTTAGTAATATTTAATTTTTGAGCTTATTAGTACCGTTAGATTCGCAGAAAAATCCTCTTTTCAAAAAGTTCTTGTAAAAAAAGGGTCGCCACTTAAAAAAATATAGTTAGACACCAAAATTTTATTTTATCAACTTCTCTAAAAAGTTTTTAAAATGTCACATTCTGATTCAAAATTATCTGAGTAATCAAAAAATGTAAAAATATACAGAGTGGTCCATTTAAAAAATCGAAACTGGGGTCATTTCAAAGAGGCCGGTAAGTGAGAAATATGCGAAAACTCTCCTTTTTATGTACCATTTACCTATACCAAATTTCATTTTAATACATCAAATACTTTAAAAGTTATGGCCTGTGTAATAGATTCATTGACACCCGGTATATATATATATATATATATATATATATATATATATATATATATATATATATATATATATATATATATATATATATATATATATATATATATATATATATATATATATATATATATATATATATATATATATATATATATATATATATATATATATATATATATATATATATATATATATATATATATATATATATATATATATATATATATATATATATATATATATATATATATATATATATATATATATATATATATATATATATATATATATATATATATATATATATATATATATATATATATATATATATATATATATATATATATATATATATATATATATATATATATATATATATATATATATATATATATATATATATATATATATATATATATATATATATATATATATATATATATATATATATATATATATATATATATATATATATATATATATATATATATATATATATATATATATATATATATATATATATATATATATATATATATATATATATATATATATATATATATATATATATATATATATATATATATATATATATATATATATATATATATATAATAAATAAAAAGAAACAAATATATACAGGCAGTGAAATCTATATTTTTCTAAAAGTCAAATGCTTTACGGAGAAGCAAAAATCACTCGTGAGAAAATAGACGGACATATTGTTTCCAATACTTTAAGTCCCTCACTGTAAGTTCTATTTACGAGAAGAAAATACAGCGTTGAAAACTAGCAATAGCTTTCTATGTGCTTTTTATATTCCAGTAACTCGTAACTCATAACATAATGACAAGGCAGTATGCAAAGCAAAGGCTAAAAACAACACCGGGAAGTTTCGAATGCAGGTCAAGAACCTTGCACGTGCATCGAGGTAAATATTATTCAATTGCAGTTTACCTGAAGTCAGCTGATAGGTGGGTTTCGTTGATACTATTCCCGCCTACCTTTTTTCTTTCATTATTTCTCTGACCCGAACGTGAAACGTGATCAAAAGTATACCAAAAATATACATATACGACAATTAATTAAATATGAGAAGTTGCGATCCTATATTTGGTATTCGCTCTGTTATGAATATAATAATAATCTTAATAACCGTTGATAGTTCAAAAACATACATGAAATCGTAACAATCGCATTAATTCTCAAAATAGCAGCAAATATGTCCCCATAATCATTATTAAAAGCTCTTAATTACACTTGACTTAGTTGCCCGCATAACCATTTCCAGGGTTGGCAACAATGTTCAAAAATAACTGATGACAAAAAAGGGTTAACCAAAGTCCTCGTAAATAAATATTTTCCAGGGAGCGTAAAACCAACCTTTATACAGCAAGAGTTATTTGCAAAATATTTTACTAGTTAAACAAAGCTTAACAAGTCTTCTAGCCTACGTTTACGTCGAGGCCTCCTTCTAGTGACTTTTTCGCTATTTTTTAATTAATTTTTTCTTTCCTGTCGATATATCGAGTCTTTACAAATAGCTATTTTGCCACGTATAGCAGCATTGCCATTGCCTATCTTATTTCTCGCGGTTCTGCGAAGGTGTACCGATTTTGTTTCGACCGGAAATGTTTGGTCTGCAAAACGAAAATTTTGATGAAAAACGAAAGTCTGTTTTTAAAAACCTTTAACAGTAAACCAAAAAGCTTTATAGCTTCTTGCAAACCTTCGTATCAAATAGCTAGATGGGAGGAACTTATTGAGTCAGCTGCAACTCAGATTGTAAAAATTATACTTAGTAGTCATATTTCCAAACTGGGACCCATATTTTTAATGACATCGTTCGTCGTCGAATGAGCGCTATATGGGAAGCTATAGGACAAAATTGGGTAGCAGACTTCTCTCTCGATGAGGCAACAGATACCAACAAAATTGACGCACATAGAATACAAAACAGAGCTACATCTTACCGCCCCTATATTGGTTATTATATCAAATGAATATGAATGAGACAAGCATCAATGAAAGAACTATGTTGGAATATGTACAGGGTGGGCCGTTTATCTTGGGTCACCCCCTTATATCAGAAACGGTAGGTTTTATAAAAAAACCTTTAAATACAAAAGTTTCTTAGATTGACTATATATTTTATTTTTTTCTAATTTTATATATAGAAGTTGTTTCGTTTTGCGTGGAGAGGTATGAACTTGTTTATTTTAAATGCAACACCCTGTATATTGATACAATTTTAAATAGCTCTCTCAAAGGTCATATCAATGATATATAATAGAATGAGTCTGTGATGCACTTATTGACGTTTATCTCCACTTTTTGACATATTTTCAAACCGGTATAAAAATGTTATCTATGAACTCTTTCAATTGGTTCTTGTACAGCAGGAAAGACTAATTGATGAATTATCTTCTCTGTATTCGAAAAGTTAAAATTTTTCAAAAATATTATAGTGTCAGATTTTGCGTACCATAAATGTTCCCAACTATTTTAAATGCATCACCCTATATATTGTATCGCATTTGAATAGGGCAGTAAAAGATATTTCTAACGATGTATAATACTATGGGTCTGAGATTCACCGTTTCCGACTTACCGAGAATTGTCTTCAGGAATATCCTTATACCATCGATTTTCTCATTTCGCATTATGTGTTTGAGAGGTACTGTTTCGGACTTATTGGAGTTTATCTGATATAATATGATTCGTCTTCATCATTTTCACTATTTTTAGATCAGTATAATATTAAAGACATCTAGGATCATTTTTTGTGTGTTTTTTTACTGTCATGGTTACAATCTTCAATCAAAGATTAATATACCCTCGTATTTGCTTATTTCTTATTTTTTAATTTAGTTTACTTGTATATTTATATTATATTTCCATTTTTGATGTTAGTTCATATAGTTAGTTTTATACAGGAAAAGATTGATATGCTAGAGAGATATAACAACAAAAATCGGATCGATCGGAAAATCTTCGGTAGAATTTTCCAGCAATATAGAAGAAATAATGGAAATTTGAAGAAAGAGAAACGAAGGCGTCGTACAATTTTGACCAGAGCAACTCAATATTTGATTGCATTTTGAAGATACTCCGGAAAATTCAACAAGGAATGCATCTTTGGAATTGTAAGTTAAAAGAACAACGCTTCGAACCTGCTTTGAAATAAATTATTGGAAGCCCTATAAATAGTGCAAAAATTACATCAAGGGGACTATAACATAAGGTTAGATTTTTCTAGTATCCTTATGGATACTCATTTCGCAGAAAATATATTCTCTGATATTATTTACGACGTCCAATAAAATCTACAATCGGAAAAATACGCATTATTGGAGCAGTGAGAATAAGAGGAAAGTTAAGGAATTTTCCAGGTCTTATAGGTCCAGGATTTTCGATTACAATTTAAATTCCCGACCTTTCCTAGACTTCTAAAGGATCGGGTTAATTTAATTTGGCAGCAGGGTGGTGCTCCATACCGCAGAAGTCCAGAGATCAGAAATTATTTAAATACTCAATATCTGGAATGGATTGGGGAAATGGAAGTTACGCCTCTCCCCCGAAGAGCCCCGACCTCACTCCTCTGGATTATTTTCTCTGGGATACACTAAAAGAGCTAGTTTATAAAAAAAAACCTACAACAGCAGAATAATTCCCATTCCTAAATGGAATAGAAAGAAGTGTCAGAAATGCTATAACACATTTAGAAATTCTCTACTCGACGTGGATTGATCAAAATTGGGAGCATATAGAACAATTCTTGCAATAGTTAGCTATATTTGGTTTATTTTCTTTGTTTTAACTTTTACTATAATTAGGTATTCATTGTTAATATCCGTTGTTTTTTTGCTAATTGTTTAAACTGGTTGAGATAATTAGGTTTTCTGTGTGAATTCTATTAATTAATTATTTGTTAATAATGTTCTTAAAAAAATTAATTCAATAATTACTCAAGATACTCGTCTATACATCCGAAGATGAATCGCTGACCCATGAGTTAAATAGTTATACGTACTGTTTTTAATATATAAAAAAAATACGTCAAATAACGAAGACGAATAATATCATGTAAGATAACGCATAAAATTCAATAGGTCTTAAACGGTGACTCTTATGCCTATGATATTTTACATTTTTAGAAAGACCTTTTATTGCTCTATTTGAATTCGACATAATATACAGAGGGTCGCATTTAGAAAAAAATGAGAAAATCAGTGGTATAAAGATATTCCTGAAGACAATTCTCCATAAGTCCGAAACGGTGAATCTCAGACCTATAGTATTAAACATCGTTAGAAAGGTCTTTTAATATCCAATTCAAATGCGATCTGATATGCACGGTGTTGAATTTAAAATAGTTGAGAAAATTAATGGTACGCCAAATTTGACAGCACTGTAAAATTTATGAAATATTATAGCTTTTTGAATACAGAAAAGATAACTCATTAGTTGGTCTTTCTTTTTGCATAAAAACCAATTGAAAAAGTTAATAGATAAGATTGTTATACCGGGTTGAAAATATTTCAAAAACTGAAGACAAACGTCAATAAGTCCGAAACGGTGCATCACAGACCCATACTATTGTATACCATTCAGATGGTCTTTGAGAGGGCTATTTAAAATTTTATTAATATACAGGGTGTCGCATTTAAAATAAAAAAGTTAATACCTCTCCACGCAAAACGAAACACCCTGTATATACAAAAATTGAAAAAAATGAAAAAAACAAGTGAATCCAAGATTATTTTCTATTTAAATTTTTTTCTTTAAACCCACCGTTTCTGATATAAAGGGGTGTCCTAAGATAAACGGTCCACCCTGTACAGAAGGACAAGGTATTCAGGCGGGATGATTTCAAAGCTTACAAGCGTTTATGAGGCAAAAATCTCCTCAGTATCTCTGGACACATTGCATGATTCACAGGTATGTCGTTGCTGCAAAAAAAATGAGTCGTAGAAAAAAATGTGCTAAGAATAGTACAATTGACTGTGATGAATTACATAAAAATAAGGCTCTAAAATACATAGTTCCTCCTGCCAAAGTATGGATGAAGATTATTTAGCTTTAGTTTTTTAGTGTAGATCTAAGTGGTTATCACGTGGCAAAGTTTTACAACTTCCGAATTAAGGGATGAAATCACAATATTTTGAAAGAGAAAAGGCCCCAAAAGTTAGAATTGTTTTGAGATTTATGATAAAACCAAGCCGACATATCTGAGAATTAAATTTATTAAATGCCAAAGTAAACGCTTTTTGCAGAAAACTAGAATTATGGAAAAGAAAAACAAAGCAAAAAACATAGGCAGATTTAAAAATGTGAACGAATTTGCTAAAAGCTATACAGCTGAAGTCACATATTAATGTTTTATCTACCACAATCATTTAGACACATTTTAGGAATAATTTTATAATAGACGGATACTTAATAATTAGATACGAGTGGGTCAAAAAACCATCTCAAAATACTCCGAAGCTCTTTATTGAAGAACAAGAACTATTCATAGACTTTAAGAGAAATAGTGAGATAAAAAGGCGATTTTTAATATGCCTCTGTTAAAGTTTAACATCTTATGAAAAGGTTTGCTCGGGATGAGAGTCCAATGAAGCCACTAATTTGTCGGTTTGGATCAACTTTGTTCACTTGAAATCAGTTATAAGGAAACCAACTAGTTTTATGTTTTCTAGAAGCTTCTCTTAATACCACTTTAGTATACTTGAACCTTTGCTTTGCTTGCCTCTCAAAACCTTTTTCTGAACATAAAAAAAACATAAAAATTTTTCTGAACATCCAAAATATTTCTGCGGAATTTTTTTTTTTCCATATTCCGAGGAAATTCTTTACACTTTAGAATATCTGAAATCAGTTACATGAAAACTTTACTTTGCTTGCCAAACATTTTTCTGAACATAAAAATGCCAAAATATTTCCGCGGAAATTTTTTATTTCCATATTCCGAGGAAATTCTTTACACTTTAGAAAACTTGAAATCAGTTACATAAAAAAATTGCTTTGATTTGCATTTTGAACATTTTTCTTAACATAAGCACAAATGTTTCTGCCGAAATTTGTTTCGAGGAAATTTCTATACTTTGGAATACCTAAAATCAGTTACCTTGAGATTTTGCTTTGTTTGCCATTCCAAACATTTTTTTGAACATAAAAATGTAAAAATGTTTTTGCGGAAATTCCTCATTATATTGATTTTACTAGGAAATCAGATACATATAGATATTTTAGTTTGATTCGCAATTTTTTTCTGAATATAGTAATGAAAAACATCTATATTATTATAAAGAAAGGGCACAGCAGCGCAGCAACAAAATTCCGAGCCTATATTAAATCTAGGATTTTTTTAATAAAACATGTACTGTTAGGTGAATCTATCTCGTTAGGTGCTGGTTAGCTCATTTTTTTAAAGAACATCTATACTCAATCTTCTAGTCTATGGCGGCCTGATGAGCTCTAAAAGAAACGAAATCGCGATCGTCGTTTGACTGAAATTGATCATTGCTCCTGCGGCATTGCAAGACATGTCCCAGACAGGAATCATGGTACCCTTGTGACGTTGGTGTAACGTGAAACAAACATATTTAAAACCTATACTGTTAGGTGGATCTATCCCGTTAGGTGTTAGGTTAGCCCAAGTTCGTCGATAAAACTATCTTTAAAGCCAGAAACTATAATTTTAGTTATAAAATCACATTATTTTTTTTTAAATTCCATATTCAGAAGGCTTTATCGAAGTAAAAAGAGTGTTGTGAATGTACCACACTTCAGTGCAGAAAAATGTTAAAAATAAATAAATAAATAGATAAAATAAAAATTCAGAGGTTCCATAGGGATTTTTTCTAATTTATGGCATTCAGGAGGCTTTATAGAAGCTAGAAAAATATTTGGGGGATATAAGACATTTCGGCTAAATTTACAAAATGTCCTCGGAAAAATGCAGGAACATTTTTGTATTTTTATGTTCAGAAAAATGTGCAGAATGCAAAGCAAAACCAGGTTTCCATGTAACAGGTTTTAACTATTCTAAAGTCTGGAAAATGGAAATGAAATTTCCTCTTAAAATGGAAATGGTGTATTTTCAGGTATTCTAAAATGTGGAAAATGGAAATGATGCATTTTCGTAGAAAAATGTTTATTTCCTGTTGTTAAGGATTTCGGGTACTCTAAAGTGTACAAAATGTTCATGGAAAATGGAAACGACAAATTTCCGCATGTACCCAAACTACCCAAGAGGAGTTTTCTATTTTTATAACACCATAAAATTAATCATCAATAAGAGTCTTTGGCAGACAGGCAAATATGGTACAATACTTCCTTATGAACCAACCTATAGTCTGTTTAGTCAATGCAGACTCTAGTTTGTCTCCTAATATTACGCAATTTTGAATATTGAAACAGACGTTTTACATATTATTTTGAATCTTATATTGTACGTTAAATTGAAATATTTATCAAAAATTATGGTATAAAAGTATTATATTTTCTTTTATATTTTTCAATAAAATTGCTTAAAAGCGCATTTTTGTTCTTTAAAATTTATATAGTAGACACTTAAATCCAATTGTAAATTTTTTGCGGTATACGTATACATCACGTATCGAGTTACGTAAATGGTGATCCGCATACGAATACGGAAACTTCAAATGTCATGTTTATATTTTGAAAGTGGCAGTTTTATAACCAATCTTTTGTTTTCTTTTATACAAAAAAAAACCAGGTTAAAAACTTTTTTTGACGTAAATACTTTTGACTCTTGACAGATCCGGTGTATTTATGTCAGCAACATAAATCTGTCAACGTATCGAGCTTAGCATGATGCGGATACGGATACGGTCGGATATTTGACTTGGCTTAAATGTCTAGTAACAGTATTCGCCTTGAAGTGTGTTGACTACATGGAAACGTTATACCTATAGATCAAAGTACAAGAGTTCTAACCACACTACACCACAACTTGTTACGTTTTGAACGCGCGTTTCGCTAACCAAGTTAGCATCATCAGCAGATGATGTAAACTAAACTATATAACTTATCCTAACCGAGACTATTTATAGGTAAATGTGGTCACACTTGGTTGCGCCCGACTGCACCGTTGCCAAGTAAACAATAGAGGGACTATAGGGAATAAGCTCTCTGTCTTTATTTAATGCTTTCTTACCACATTTAACTATTTCTATACTCTCAAATGCATCCAATAATCTGTTATTAGATACATTTTTAGATAAAATTAAGAATGTTCACTTAAAAGAAGATGAAATTTTAATATCTTTTGATGTAAGCTCGTTGTTTCCTAGTCTACCCATACCACTAGCTTTAGAGTACCTAAAGAAACTACTTGAAATCAGTAATTTGAAGAGAGAAATTATGAATATTTACTTCTCACAAAATTATATATAAATCAAAATTTTTTCAGTTTCAACAATAAATATTATAAACATTTTGAGGGAACTGCGATAGGCAATTGCTTATCTCCGTCCTTTGCAAATTTGTTTATGGGTAGATTAGAAACCTAGTTCAAAAAAGAATTCAAGTATTTCCCAAGGGTGTGGTATAGATACGTAGAAGATATATTTGCCATTTTTGATAGTAAACCAGAAAATTTGGACACTTTCTTAGAAACATTAAACAATAAATATCTTTTCATTAATTTTACGTACGAAAAGGAGAACAATGGGCAATTACCTTTTCTCGACACGTTAGTTATTAGAAATAACGATAAAGTAGAATTTGATATTTATAGGAAATTTACTAATAACATCCGACTCATTTCATTGCCGTCAACACAAAATGGCAGCATTTCATTTCTTACCTCACAGGTTAGTCAATTTTCGAACGTTTTAACAATGAAATGAATCGGATTAAAAATATAGCTAAAAGTAATGGATATAGTGATAATTTTGTACATAAATTAGTAAATAGACATAAGCATAAGAAAATATTAAAAGATGCCACTACTCTTCAAGCACCTGAGGCTCCCAATAAGTTCATAGTAATCCCATATGATGCCAGATATACGAGAGGTCTAGAAAAAAGTATTTAAAAACGTAGGTTTTAGAGTAGCCTACAAAAAAAAGAACAGTTTGAAAAATTTCCTTGGAAACCCTAAAGACAAAGTCGACTTGAAGAAGAGGAGTGGCATCTATGAAATTGGTTGTAATGACTGCGATCTAAAATATGTTGGGCATACTAAACGCTCCATAAACATTCATTTTAAAGAACACATGGCACATTTAAGATACGGAAGAACAGAAAAGTCAAGCGTTGCCCAACATGCTTTAGAAAACAATCACCAAATAGGAATAAATATAATCTTAAGTTGATTAAAAATGTATCTAATAATAGATTATTGGATGCATTTGAGAGTATAGAAATAGTCAAATGTGGTAAGAAAGCACTAAATAAAGACAGAGGGCCTATTCTCTCTAGTCCCCTCTATTGTTTACTTGGCAACGGTGCAGTCGGGCACAACCAAGTGTGACCACATTTACCTATAAATAATCTCGGTTAGGATAAGTTACTTTAGTTAATATCATGCCCTGATGATGCTAGCTTGGTTAGCGAAACGCGCGTCCAGAACGTAACAAGTTGTGGTGTAGTGTGGTTAGAACTCTTGTATTTTGAGCTATCTTCCACCACAGGTTCCAGTGTTAGGAGTTATACCTATATTTTATAGCAACTGTTATATATTACGGATTTATAAAATATGAAAAACACTTCAGAGAATAATCAGTCTGAAATAAATAAAGAAAGAAAACCCTATACATATAACTAGACTAACTAGATTTTTTTAGCTAGATAATATTTTTAAGGAAAACTTAGTTTTTAAAAAATAGATAAAACCCATTTATTTTTAGTGATGCTTCTTATTTAAATATTTTGAAATGATTTAAATCTTTTGAAAAGATTTAAATATTTCCTAAAACGATTTAAGTTTTAAAAAAGATTTAAATACAAAAAGATTTACTATTTAAATCTTTTTTTATGCACAAAATGATCTTTGATTTAAAATTTGACCAAATAAAAAGTATTTGAAATATTTTTTAAAATAATCTTAAACAGCTCTGCTAGTAAGTGATCGCAACAACAGGAAGAGAGAAAACTGCTAGTAAACAACACAGGAGTTATTAAAGTAAAACACTGTTTTACAACGCTTTTATTTGTACACTTCTCTGTCTGTTGGTTTATTTCTCTGGTACAATAATGGATTTTTTACTCACTTCCACATTTTTCAAATATCTTCAAATGCGTACACATCGTGATAATATAATTTGGCACCTTCGTATTCTTCGAATTTTGGCATTTGTTTAGATTTGACTAAATATCGGTAACTGGGAATATTTAAGAGTGCAAATTATGAAATTTTAGACACCATTACAAGTCAAAATAGCGACTCCCGAGGCGACTTCAATATGGCCGAAAAGGAATGAAATAAATTTTATATTACAAAATTTTAAAACCTCATTATTATAAAGTGAACTGAAAAGTAAAAATAAACTTTAAGCACAGACAATATTAATACATTTTGAGCCACATACATATATATATATATATATATATATATATATATATATATATATATATATATATATATATATACATTTATTACACCGAAAAAAACATGTAGTATAGTAAGTACAGTATTCATAATATTATTTAAATCAGTAGTGTAAATTAATGCCCATTTATTTAGCTTACAAATTAAGGCCTTGGCAAGATTCCGGAGTTGCTTGGCAGACGTTATCTTTAGCTTCAACACCATCTAAAGCATGTAATTAATTGCGACAACACATGTGTTATGTAATGGCTTAAAGGCTTTTGGCTTAGTTTAAATAGATTCGAATTAAACAATTTCTTGTTGATTAGTTATCATACATTTAAATATTATGTTAACTAATTAAAACGCTTTATTAAAGTATATTGAAATTCAAGATGCAGTGTATGTAAACAAAAGTTAATGTGCGTGCAATACGCTTTTAAAAGTTAAAAAAAAGAGACTTTTTTTTTAGTCGTCACTTTTTTCCACGAGCTTGAGGCCCGTAAATCCGTTTGGCCGAAAATAATTAATCCGGCACTGGCTGCAATGCTTTTAGGGGATAGGACCAATAGGGGACCGTAATCTCAAGCAAGCGGGCCTAGGGCCCCAAAAGTTGTAGATGTGGTAATGGCTTTAGGTACTAATTTTTTGTTCTGTGTTGGGTGCTAGATTAAAACAGGCGTATAATTGCAGTGATACTGATTTTATATTTTCTTTTGTGAGTATTCAGGGTTTTAGTTGTGATAAAATAAATTATAATACTACTTAGGTGCAGCTAAAAGAAAAAAAGCTACGGAAAAAGAAGCAAAATGAAAGAGCATGTAAAAATAGACAATTTTTTCAAGTTATAGACAAAAGTAATACCTGCCAGTCGTCTAATCGTAAGTCGATGTAATTAGAATTATTATTATACTTTATATGGAATATATTATGGTTAATATATAACCTTATTTCATTTTTCTGCGATACCTATCTGATTTGCTGGAGCTATTTTGAATGTTAAAACAAGATTTCAATATTTTTTGCGATTTATGAAATTTAATTTTTTTTTATTTATATATACTTATTATAGAGAGGGGAGGAGGCCCGGTTTTACGATTTGGCACTAGGGCTCCACGTTCTCTTGTTACACCACTGACTATAGGTATATATTCTACTGAAACAATGGGTGTAGAAAGTGCATAAAATAAATATTTTACTACCGACATGACAATAAATGGACATACTGGAATCACTCATATGTTATAAAGCATTTTTGTAAGTAATTACCAATCATTCTCTTTTATTAGGCGCCCACCATATTGGAGTTACATTTTTAATGTGAAAATTAGGACATTTCTTCGTTCTATTTATTTTCAGTATTGTAATGAGTAAAAAATAATATTTTCAAGTTTCAGTGTTAATTTACTGGCTGTTATATTTTAAGCAATAGTATAATGTTGGCGTTCTTAGCATTTTTTCAAATACGCAATATACTAAGAGCATGTCCTAAATAACTGGAAGAGTAAATAAAAAAAAGTAAATAAAGCCATAAATAATTTACTGTACACGTTTTGTTTCCGTTAAAACAAGGTAAAATATTTTCGGAAACAGTGCAAAAGTTGCTACTTTTCTTTTAATTTCTGAAGGCCTGAAAATTAAGTAAGTAAAGCTTATTAGATTACCCAGCCCTTACAATACGGGTTTATTACAGACCAGCTTTAAATAACCTCTGTCTAATTCTACCTACCTGAGCTCTATTGAATTGGTCATAACATCTTGTCCCTTTAATTCCAATTGTCGGTGTATGGTCAGCTTCTTGAACCAGTTGGCCACGAGATTTTTCGAATAAAAGGGACATAAGGCATATTTGTAACAGTCTTAGGAGGCACCACATTTTGAGTTTTAGTTACTTATGGCTGCGTTTAAATGTTAGATAAAAACTAGAACAAAATGAAAAACAATAAAAAAATGTATCTGTTTATATATTTTATATTCAAAAATCATGTGTTAAATAAAAAAATAAAATATTACGGTAATTACAATACTTCTTTTTTCAAGAAAAAATATATTTCGAAATGTATGGAAATCAGGTTTATAGTACATATATAAAACTTTCTTATTAAACTGACTGAACATCCGGTTCGTTTTTTAGACTAATAAAATTTCTATCGGTGACCCACATCGACCTGTCACACTGAAGATATTAGGGGATATATGTGCAGCAGCAGAATCGATAATTTAAATTCACTCCGATATCTTAATACAGGTATCAGCTTTTTCAAAGAACACCAAAGGTCTGAGACTCTTTATAATATAGAAACTTGCGTTGTGAATCGAATAGACAAAGTGAAGGAACTTGGTGTGTTATTTGACTATCGCATGTCTTTTGTGATTTTACACGTGTAGTATCAGCTATGGCAAGTCAATTAATTAACAGTTTTTGCACAGAGAATTTGTAGAGACTTGTCTTACACATGTAGACACGCTAACCCATAGATCTGTAAATCATTTATCTTTCTCGGGAATGTCTGGCTCTTCTACTTTCGTATTCCATCAAGACATTTTAGAAGATCTGAATTTTTCCATATTCGCCATCACAATACTAATTTAACATTTTTGTGCTTCATTATAAGACCAATGAGGTTTGTCAATCATCATAAAGAGCTTTACCTCAGAGTATACCTCTTTTGAACTAGCCGAACAATACTAAAGAGGAAAGCATTGAGTATAGTATTACACACACATTATATTTTAGTAGGTATTAATTTTGTTAAAGTTTTTATATATTGTTAAAAAATAAATAAATAAATAGTTCTGTTAAAAACTATTGAAAACCCATGTTCACGATCACATTCCCCCGTATTCAATAAAAAAGTTTAAGAATTAGACCAGGTATAGTTGCTATGGTACTTAAAACTCTTAGTTCACCAGTTATGTTTCGCTTATGTCGCTGTCATTTTGTAATTGTGACATTTAGAAAAATTATTTGTTCTATTGTTAAAAATATTATCTTAAACCTATAACTGTCAAGTTAGACACATTTTGCATTATTAATTATTTCTTGTAACTTATCTTTTACAGTTTAATCTTACGAACGAGAAATATAATCTTACTTATAATAGTTTTCTCATAGCTATATAGGTATTTAATGGAAAGTTATGGTTGTTGGCAAATTTCCAAAAGACTAATAGACACCACTCGTATTATTTCTCAAATTATCTGCTATCCTATTTGCTGCTCCGAAAATATATTCTCGAATGGTTTGTTTTTATTCCACTGCGCATGCGAAGGAGGGCAATGTGTTTAACATTAATGTATGTATGTTTGTTACCACCTACAAGCTAAACTTGTAAACTTCCCAAATTTTAAAAACGGGAAATCAACATATTTTAACGTTCTTAGCTTTGTTTTTGGTCACTCTTTCATGAAATAAAAAACCTTGGTGATGACGGCAAGCAGGTGCAGTGAAAAATTAAATACAAAAAGGTTTCCCGCTGTAGTGACCAAACAGCCACTTGAAGTGATAAACCTAATACTGTTTTATACTTATACTGTTTTGAAAATACTTTTCACTTATCCCTAAAAATTGAAATTATAGAAATTTTTTGTACTAATACGATGACCATTCGCCATTTTTGGGGGTGTAAATATATTTCAAATAAGGTATAAGGGTTTATACTATAAGATGATGTTTGAATCATCAGTCAGGCCAATAGCTATTTGAGGATTAAAGGAGAGGCCACTCTCCATATGTGCGAGTAATACTCAAGGCAAGAAGAAAAGTATTTTCGCTCAAAAAAGGAAACCCCTTTCTTCGTGGCTGCTGTGGCAAGTGAGGTGATGTTATCATGCCAGCGAAGATCTTTCTAACAAGTGATACAACTAGGCTGTTTGGCTTCAAGCATTTGATTATTCATTTGAATGATATGTATATTGAGAGATAATTCGTGAGATAGTAAACATGGCGTTAAACTGGAAAAGGTTATTTGCTCCCTATTCAACGATTTTAATCAGGTCGTCGGTTAAGGAGTCACTACTCTACGCCCAAGAATCATAAACCACACAGGATAGTTACTTCTCGTAAGAGAAACGGCGAATCTCACCGACCGCAAAGGTCAATGACCGGGTGAGTGACGTACTCCGGCCTTTGAAAAAGTGTTGATCGTGCATAGTGAAATGTAATTACCTAAGGAAAGAATTAAAACTTCTTTTATAACTAATATATTTACATCTGCAAAAATCTAGAAAACAAAAAACAATGTCTGGGAATGTGTGCTGTGTATAATTACAAAAATCACTTGCCAGGTGTAACTTTTTATAGGTTTCCAAAATAATTATTATGAAGAAACAGTGTGTATACCGGTGCAGTAGAAAAATGTTAGCTATAGATATATTTGGATTCTTTTTTATTTTTTTATTAATTTTTCAGGCAAGTTGTGTTTTCTTTTAACATATAGCAAGTACTTTTAATTTTAATTTTTGCTCTAGATTGTTGCTTTTTAGTATTAATGCAAATCTCAACCTTGTCAATTAATCTAAAAGTTATTTATACTTAGGTATCAGAAGCCTCTGTAGTTATTGGCTTTTTTCGAGGGTTTTCTGCTTCCATTTTCGTTGTAAAAGTGGTTATATTAAGGTATTTTTGGTGCTCGCTAGAATACATTATTTTTTAATTTTGAAAAAAATATGTATGACAATAATAAAAATTATTACAAAATCGTAATATCACGTTCTTTACTTTCCTAATTGAGAATTACTTTACCAATTTGCTTTTTAAATTAGTACATTTAGGTACTTAAATTACGGAAAAGTGCTTATTTCTATGTAACGATTTGGGGCATCCTGTCATAAAAGTACACAATGTAACAAAATTTCATAAATTAAGAAGGCACTCATAATAATATATTTTTGTCTTGACATAATGTTTAATTTATTTCCTAATCATTTATTATGTCCAAATATAAATTTCTAAAACATTTTGATGAGCAAATGACCATTGCTTATTGACCGAAATTAATATGGTAGTGTTGCTCTATTAGTTTAATATAAAATTTGTCCTAATTTATTGCACTAAAAATCAAAATAACAGCATCAAAAGGCTAAACTATACTATCCTTCTATAGAAATAACGCAATAAACTTGTTTCGAGTAAATCGAGAAATAAATCTATCATCAATTTCAGTCATGGAAACATCGTCAGCATGGCTGTGAATAAAGTTGCTGGTAGGAGAAAGCAGATTCATGTTCAGGAGCAATAGGGTAGGTGCCAACACTTAACCTTGTGGCACGCCTGCGTTGATTTGATGATGAATGGCCGTCAACAACTACAGAATTACTTCTGATGGAAAGAAAACTGGAAATCCCAGTACAAAGTTTTGGAGGAAGACCATAGGTAGGAAGTTGTGCGTCATGCCAGACGAAATGAAATGCTTTTGATATGTCGAGGGCAATAATTTGGATTTCTTTGTAGACTACATTTATTTCAGTTGTAGACTACAAAGGTAAGAAGATCGGCTGTGGATCTTTGGTGGCGGAAGGATTATTGCCTGTCGTGGTTTATACCTTTCAAGGTAATTTAAAAGATCATTATTAATATACTTCTTCATTGCTTTGCTCATAATTGGGAGTATGGATATGGATCCTCAGTTAGAGGGAAGATTTTTGGATGCCTTTTTGGGAACAGGCTGTACACGAGCAGATTTCCAGCTTTTAGGGAAATGTTCTTATCATAACACCCTTATAATATCGGAAAGTCTATAGTTTTTCAATAGACAAAATATAAACTTTTATGAAACATAAAAAACTAAACATAAAAAAATACCGATTTTCCGGTATTTTTAACGAAAAAACAATATACTTTTACTAAGGACATTTTTTATTTCGTCTACTAGTAAAATATGGAAATATCTACCTATTTCAAAGTTACTATGATATCCTCCTAAGTGCTAGCCTCTTTAAGTTAGAAGATTCTACAAATATGTTTAAATCAGACTGCAGGGTATAGGAATCAGTGACAATTTTGACACATTTAAACAAGAGTTCGCCCCTTCCAAATAAATTCGTAACCACTGAATAAATCCAGATCTAACTCATATCTGCCTATTTTCGCTCTATGAGACCAATCTTAGTTTTTATGACCTTTCTTATGGTTTCACTTTGAAAAGCAAAATAACTTTAAATAGAATTGTGCTATTCATTTGACTTAGGTCAAATGGTTTTGCAGCATCTCTTAGCAGTCCAAAATTGTCCATTTTCAAACGTTATTGTACTTAGATACATGATGTACGAAATATATTTATGTTATAGAGAATGTAAAATTTAAAAAAACAGATAGTGTGTTTCATTTAAAAAATAATAATTGCCCTATGCCTTTCACCCAGTATATTAAAAGAATTTCTGGAAATTCGAATAAAATAAAAAAAAATCCAAGGTTGCAATTTATTTTTGCATAACGCTATAAAAGAAACGTTTTTGCCAATTGATGTATCTATTTTGGTTCTAAGAGTTCGTCCCTTCCTAATAACTTAACTATGCATCAACTTCCTCCAAGGCCTTTAGTAAATATATAACTGGAACAGTTAAATTGGTGACTGTATGTCGGCCTACTGAGAAACCGTGCTGACGATTCGATATAATTTCCTCGCATGACCACACAAGCTGATAATAGAAAAAGGAGTCGAAAAATTCTCGGATACTCGATTGTTTATATACACTTCGGTAATTTTTTGTAGTTTCCTTCTTTTCAGATCCAGAAAGCTTGGGAAAATTAATCCAGTCTTAGCAAAACTTGTATTAATATTTGGATTTGGAAGATATACAAAGTAATTACATGAAACAGAGCTTTAAACTAGAACCATGAAGGACTTACTTCAATTTCAGTAGCCTGTTAGTAGAGCAGTTAGTAGAGAGAAAGGTTTCCGACTAAACTGTCAAAGCTCAAAGCTATTTTGCACGGAACAATTTCAAGAGCAGTAAAAGTAGTGTTACTACCTTTCTGAACTAGCTGATATTACCTTCCTAAACCAGCTAATCCACTCCCTCATTACACTTAATGCCTTGATAACTAGGCATTCAAATGAGGCCTAAGGGTAACCCTATTGGATTTACAAAGCCTCTCTGAATCTCTCCTGCATTCAAGCGTAAGTCACGAATTGCCTTTTTTGAAAGCAAAGGTTCAAAAGGGGAAACGTTAACACTCGGTTTTTCATGTATTGGAACTTAAAATCATTTTTCTATATATTCTGTCAAAACATCTAATTGCAAGACTGCTTCTTGATCTAGGTCGTTTCCAATAGACTGCCGGGCAAGATATCTCCTCTATAAAAGGGTTGACTATGTGCCAAACAAGACCTGTCGGAATAAGGAAGAAGGGGGACTGCTATTGTTTTCTGTCAGGAACAATGACACTGAGCATTGTAGCTGAATTCTGAGATCCAGTTAAGATTTATGGCTTCGGGTTCCGAAGTTTTTTGCTTATACAAAATTAAAGCTTCTATATCTGATAGAGTTATATCAGTGATTGGTTAACAAATTGACAAGATTTCAACTGACCCTGAAGCAAAAAATCCCTCTATCCATCACAGTCGGGCTTCATAAATTCAGAAACTTGATGAAGTAGAGGATAGAAAGTAACCCAGTCCGTGATTAGTGGTTGTTTTGAACACAAGATAGGATACAATGAAGAAGGGGACTTACCAAGGATTTCTCGATGTCGAGTCACTTTTGTTTAAATACTATATTTAAGATAGCCATTTTGGTATGTCCCAAAGATTTCAGATTATAAGGATTCGTAATTTTAAATTAGCAAACCCAATAATGAAATTTGTAGCAGAACAAATCGATGAATGTGTCACTAGGATAATCAATATTCAGTATATAAACCATCAGTTCACTATGCTACTGTGTGAAAAAAGGTTGAAAAGGTTTTAATACATGATGTCATAGATGTTTTCACGGATTTAAAACTGCTTAGAAGGCAATGATCGTATTTGATGAAACCACGGTTGAAAATCATTTTGGCCAGTGGTTGTATTATTAAGTATACTGAGCAAATAGTGTTATATTTACTCAATTAGTTATTGTAGCATTAGGTTGGTAATTTAATTTTCCAAGTCATTGTAACAGAAGTTTCACGTCATTCAAAATGACGAGGGATGAAAGTTTTTAGAAATATTATATCTTAAATTAGATTTATTTAAGGAGGGATAACACCTCAGCTATTAATCAAAATAAAAAATGGATAGGATTCGCCAATTTTATTTGATTTTTATCTAATTCCGAGAAATGTTTTCAATATCCCGGCTATCGCAAAAAAAACTTGGAATGTGTCAAATTTTTAAAATGAAATACTCTGATTCTTCGAATTTTTATATTCTTCTCAAGACTTTAATCATATCTCAGGTAGCAGGTCTTTTATCAAAGTGCAATTGTTTTAGATATATTGAAAATTAACAATTTATTTGATAGGCTGAGTTTTCTATGGACTTTTTTATGGGGTCATTTTCCAATTCAACAAAACATTTTTTTTGTGTGAAAGCAAAAAACTTTAGATAAACATGTGCAAATCATTTTGTTCTAGATCGAATCGTTTAACAGCTTCTTAAAATCCGAAATTTTAGGCGTCAATACTTTGAAAACACTTATTGTACTTAGGACATGATGTAAGAAATATGTTTAGAATCTTATACAGAATCTAAAATTTGAAAAACCGGTAGGGTGTGTCATTTAAAAAATTGAAATTGTAATTTGCCTCGCCTCCCTAAGAGTGCAACCAATTTTTTGAATAACTCTATAAAATAAGTGTATTTCATGATCTCATAACTTGTCGCTTCTGTATCTGCCCATATTCCTATAGGATTCATGGGAAATATTATTGTCATTTTTTTCCTGTAAGTACATAACTATATTATTTTGAATTATTTTTATTTAGTCATAGACATAAATCATAACTGAGAATTTATTAAACACAATTAGATTACCTAAATGTCTATTTGTACTTCATGTACCCTTCCACTGAATATCACAGTCTTCTCAGATTACACAATACGTATTTTACAAACACAAATTTCAATTTTCGTTACACATTTTTTCTGACACACCACACACTATCACTATTTTCTATATTTGAACACAATTTCAGAAAAGCACCGATTGATCAATGGATTTCTTTGAAATACGGCTATTAAATTCCTTATCGGTGCATTTTCGAGTAACACAGTTTATGTTTCCGCCGGAGTTATCGTTCAAATTCGCTGTTCTGATTTTAAAGACTACCGGACGAGTATTAAGCGTACTGACTAAAACTGAAAGTGTGGTGCTACGAAAGTAATGCCTGCCAGAGATGAGATGCTGGTATGGAACACTTGTGTTTAGATTTGTGAGGCTCTTGGTGTACAGAGACGTATTCCTGTCTTTTATTATTATATTATTAATATGTTCAAGAGATAATTTTCTCTTTTCTATTTTAAGAGATACAATATTTATTAATTATAATTATAAGTTAGTTTGTTATTTTTTCTGTTTATTATATAAGAGTAACGTACTTTCTCCTATGATGAAATATAAAGATGAGCACTGAACGACTGACAAGGAATTCTTGTGACTCTCTAAATCAATAACATGCTTGCTTCTACTACTAATTTGTCTCCGTTTTCGAAGTCTACGAAAATATCCGAACTTCATCATCGCTTTCATAATTCATAATTCTAATTTCGACGTTCTGCTCTAAACATTCCTGTTTTTTTTTATATATAAAAAGATCAGCTGAACTTGAGTTGGTTTTATTTGACGGTAGTAGTCAGTGGCGGATTAAGCACTTAAGAAACCACAGACACACCCTTGGCTTGGAGGCGTAATGGTAAAAAAGTTCCTCATCAGAATAAAGTAAATCAATGAACAAAGAAAAGTTTCTTGCTTTCGGAGCAAAGTAAATATCTGCGCCTTTGCGGTGATTCCGCCAATGATTAAGGGACCCTAAATCAAAAGGGCCCCTGCTCACTGGGCAGTCCGGCACTGGTATTAGTGACAATCAGGGACGCACCGAAGAGGAAAATCGATTTTAAATACAAATATTTATTGACAAATGAAATAATTCCAACGTAAGGTAAGATTTTGCCAACACAATAAAATATTGGGGGGGTCCCCTCTCGTCATCCCCTCTATATGTCCGTCCTCGTTACCAAAGTTAAGTGAAGTTTAATACCCAAACAAAATTGCTGCTTCAACGGAGGATAGTACGTCTTCTACGGGAATGCTACTCGGTGCTATCGCAAAATTTTAGCCTTTGGAAAGGCCGGAATGTTCTGCTTCGGTTAATAGCTTCGATGACAAGTTAATAACTGTATTCTGCGGAGGTTTCACTGGATTTTTTCTGTTCAGGAGTGCCTCAAAGTCCTTTTGTTGCTTAAGTGTAACTTCTTGATGAATTTTTTCTGCCTGTACCTTGGTGGTGTTGTCCAAAGTTGTAAATATGGTTCTTTCTAGTCTAAAAGCTAGTTTCAGATGTATTTCTAGTAGTTTATTTAGTAGTAATCAGAAGACTACCAGTGGAGCATGCCGATGAAATCAGATATGAGACAACGAAGATCATTAAAAACTCAAAACCACGGAAGTCGAATCTCTCCGCGGGCCAAAAGACGGAGATGAAAACCTTAAATGAAGGCGCAAATATTCTGGTCCTTCCAGCAGATAATGGCAACGCCACAGTCGTTATGGACAGATCGGAATACGTGGAAAAGGTAACTCAACTTTTGAGCAGCAATACTTATAAGGTTTTACAAGCAGACCCTACAAGAAGAATAGAAAGACGCATCACCAATCTGATTAATGCGTCCAGTCTACCACCAGCTGAGATGCAATTATTAAAACCAAGCAGCTTCGAGATTTCCAGGTTCTGCGGTCTTCCCAAGGTGCACAAGAACAATGTACCACTTCGACCGATCGTTAGTGCAAAAAATTAAATCCATTTATTGGAAAGAGATTCTTTTATTTAAAAATTTTAAAAAACACTGCATATTTCGTAGAAAAACTTAAGCCAATCCAGTTGGAACCCGAAGATATTTTGGTCAGTTTCGATGTAGAATCACTATACACAAATGTTCCTGTCAATGACTCAATTTCCATTATGTCAGACATATTGGATCATAATAATCTTGATAAGAACTTAATAGACCTAGTGAAAGCTTGTCTTACATCTACTTATTTCATTTTTCAAGGAACTTTGTATACACAAACTTCAGGGGCTGCAATGGGATCTCCTCTATCACCTTTGGTAGCGAATATCTTTAAGGAAAGCTTTGAGGATATTGATGTAATATCCGCTTCACGAAAACCAAGATACTCGTTCAGATATGTAGATGATACTTTTGTGGTCTCATGGATAGGATAATCTCCTCATATTTCTGGGCTTTAATCAACAACATCATAATATCAAGTTCTCAATGGAAATTAAATCTAATGGAACGAATTCCTTTCTAGATGTAGGTGTTCAAAGAAAGGAAAATGGTACATTAGGACCTGCTGTGTATAGAAAACCGACGCATACAAATAGATACTTAAATGCAAATTCCCATCATCATCCAGCACAAAAGAAATCGGTTATTAACTTACTAGTATTCAGAGCTATTTCGTTTTCTGATCAAGATTACCTAACAATGGGAACATCGAGACTGACCGAAGCTCTCAGAGGGAATGGCTATTGCACTGAAGATATTACGCGTTGAATTAAAATATATAGTAATCCAACTCCGCCAAAGAAGAATGATAAAGAGCCACCATTAGGTAGTGTTTTTCTTCCCTACATACATGGCACTACACTACTACAAACAAAATAGGACGATTACTTCGGCAGTCCAACATACCTACAATATTCAATACACATAAGAAGATTGGACAATGCTTGCGATCCCCGAAAGATATTGTTCCTTTTCAAACACAATTAAGGAGTATATAAAAGTCCTTGCTCCTGTTGAGAAGTGGATGTGGGAGAAACAGGAGGCTCAATATCAACTAGACTTAAAAAACAATACCACTATACCACTGACGATATTATAAATATAATGGAAACCAAGGTTCTACCATCGGTTCCAGGAATTTATAAACAAAAAATTAGAGAATCTATTGAAAATTTTAAAATTGTTCTATGTGTTGTAGCTGAATACCACCATACCACTGGCCATATTATAAATGTTAAGGAAACCAAGGTTCTAGAATCGGTTCCAGGAATTAACAAAGGAAAAATTAGAGAATCTACTGAAAATTTTAAATATACAAAAAATTTCAATAGAGATACGGGTTATGGTCTATCACACGTGGAAACCAATCTTAACACAGGGTCACTATTCGGCGAGCACAGGTCGGGTATAAAAGCCAGCCTGAATATCTTTGAGCTCATTCAGTGTTCAGATCTGGTGCTGTAAAGGTCCCTGAAGACGCCTCGTGCGATCGAAGGCAAAACGTCGGATAGTAATTTTAATGGAACACGGTCTAATTCCAAGAATCATGATTTCTTAATTGACGTCGTGAAAGCTTCCGTTCTATGTTCTCGAATCTATAGCAATTATAAGATTGGTAATTTGGTTGCTTCAGAATAGTTATATACTCTTGGTTGAAGTAGTAATTAGTTGTATTAAGATGTTTTCTGTAAACATAAAATGAATAAATGTAAAATAAAGTTTATTAATCACCCAAACTTGTTACATTATAAAAATCAACATAATATTAACATAAAAAGAAACAAATAAAATAAAATTAAAAATACAACCCCAAAAAATATCAACAAAAAATATACATGAGTAATTAGTCGGTACAAGCACACTGTTAATATTTTAATTAACTTACAAAGCAAGAGATACAGAGAATTTCAAGTATTCTAACCTTCACACTACAGTATCATAGTTTATAATGACAAATATGCATTTACATCATAAATGGCTTGCTGTATAAAAAAGTTGTACAGAGCTTTTTAAAAAAAAAAACGCGTTTTCTATATTTCCAAGGAGCTCCAATAACTACGTGGAAGGCAGGTGACCTTCGGGTGACAGTCAAACGCGAATATGAAGATGTAAATGATCCTGCGATCTCGTGCTATTATTATGGATATCAGAATTTTTGAAAAACATAATATTTAACATATCACAGAATATAGAACAATCAAATATATATAAAAGGAAGGGAGTCATTGGTGGGAGACCCAACACTCATCGAGCAATTTTCTTTAGCATAATAAATCCTTTATTAAAGTAAATAGTGCCACCCAAAATAATATTCCTTAGTTGAGATTAGACTGCACTAAGATGTAATAGGTTAATTAACGCCAAGTGAAACCGAAGTCCTTAAGTAACAAATTAACGAAGCATGGCATTTAAGTTATTAATATGTTCCTCCCAAGTAATTTCTTGATGCAAGTCAATACCCAGAAAGCTCATACTATTAACCTGTGCATATTACCCTCATACAAGTAGCCTGTGCAATAAAATTGTTCGCTCGAATAAGGTAGCTCTGATAGGTAGATAGATTGCTGAGTTTTTGTAACAAAATTCGTAAATATCTTTTGGTGTTTAGAATGAACCCATTATCCGCATACCTCACGAATCTCAGTATACTCGAAGATTTTGAATCATTAACGTAAACAATCACGGAATCTGAAGATGCCTGTATGCGGCAAATCATTAGTAAAAATTATTAACAATAATGGCCCGAGAATAAAGCCTTCTGCGTTTTTTAAAATTTGGTCTAATTCGGTGTATTATAAATGACTGCTTTCTATTATCTAAGTATGATAACACTCACCCATGTGCAACACCCCTGACACCCAATACGTAGAGTTTCTCCAGTAAGAGTTGATCTACAGAGTTAAATGCTCTACTGAGATCAAAAAATAATTCAACCGGTTCAACTTTGTGAGCGTCGTAAATAAAGTCAAAGGGGGCATTAATCGCTGCAAGTGTTAATCTGTTTTTTCTAAAACCATTTTGGAAAAATCCCAACAATTCAGCTGGTAATTAAGGAACACTTTCAAAAATTTTAAACGCATTTTAAAAATCTTCTAATTTTAAGTCTATTTAATGCCGTGACTCTTTCATTCATAGAAAAGTTTATAATTAAACGCATATTATTTTGATGATTTAAATCATATATGGGCAACCCCCGGCCCCCGGGCCGAATCCGGCCTTCCACCAGCTCTAATCCGGCCCCGCGAGAGTTTCAAATAACGCGCAAAAAAAAATTTAAAGATTTAGCACACATAATTTATTTGTAATTACTGTCAACCAACCTAAAACTCTATTCTTCAGATCATAAAGACTAAAATCGATTAATAGTTTCATTAATCCAATTCATTATCCAATGGAACGCCACAGATCGAGTCAGAAATAGTCGTTAGAAAGAGACAAACAGATAAACATTCGGGAAGCCGCCCGATGATTTTGAAGCGATGCGTTATAAATAACTGTTGGCTCTGAGCGTTTTCATCATTATTCTCGACTTGGCATCGACACAGAGCAGACCTGTAGCTAAATAGAGAAAGTACGACGTGCAAAAATCTTGTGAGATTTCGAGTTCTTGTGTAGTGCTGTTGCTTGCAATAGAATACATACAGCTGGTAAGTTATATTTTTATTTTTCCAAGCCTTAAGCAAAGTAGACGTAGAAATAAATGTTATTTGCAACGATTTCTTGGATCTTAGAGCTTACTGAAGACCGAGCGCTGCTTAGGTATACCTTTAGCGAGTCGGTTCTTTGATCCTAGTTTTTGTTTTTTCATGTAAGTAGACAGGATCTTTGAGTTTATTGAAGGCTGCACGCTGCTGTGGTACACCCATAGCGAATAGGCTCATTGATACCTCTTAGATAACTAACAATAGATTAGAAGTGAGTGTTAGTGTGGGTGTTAGTGCGTTCAATGAACCAGTGTCGCGAAGATGAAGTCGCCAAAGGCAAGCAGAAACTCCAAGCCCCCACTAAAGGAGTCTAAGACAGAGCTTAAAAGGCTCAAAAAGCAAAATAAGCTCCTAGCAGAACAGCTAGAGCTGCTCAGGGCTGAACTAACAGCCCTAAAAACCGCACAAGAAAATAGGGCCGAGGAACAAGCTCCCTCCCCTCTTACTACGGTAAACAAGAGAAAGAGAGCACTGAAATCACCTGAGAGTGATGAAGACCCCAGCGAGATCACTGAGACTCCTCCGGGGGCTGCAGAGGACATGGACACGGCCCCCCTACCTATGCCGAGAAGGCAAAGAAAGTGCCACCCGTGGTACTAGATGGAGCCGAGGATTGGATCCTAGTTAGTAAGAAAATAAAAAGCAAAAACATATGCCTAGAGAAGGCAAAAATCGTGGGTAACACCACAAAAATGTTCCCTAAGACGGCTGAAGACTATAGAAAGCTAACAAAGTATTTAGAAGAAGAAAAAAAGGGGTTACTACACGTACTCCCTCCCAGAGGAAAAAAAAGAACATGTAGTCTTGAGAGGATTGCCTCTAAACGTACCCCCAGAGATAATAAACGATGAACTGAAAATTCAGGGGATCTTGGATGCGGAAATTTTTCCCATGACAAGCAGAAGGACTACAAGGCCAATACCATTGTACATGGTAAAAACACAAAATAAACGGATCTATGAGATCAATAGACCCCACGACCTTATGGTCAAAGTGGAGCTGAAGAAAAAGAACCTAGAGCCGCAACAGTGCTATCGGTGCCAGCGATATGGACACACACAGTGGAAGTGCACCTTCCAGGAGCACTGTGTCAAATGTTCCGGGGGGTACAGATCGACGGCATGTCCTCTGCCAATAAACAAAGAGGTTCGAAACGCTGTGTGTGTGCTGTGCGGGGAAACGGGGCACCCTGCTCTGGGGATGCACGAAGTGCCCGAAGAAGTACTCACACAAATCCACAACAAACACTAGCGCAAACAAAAAACCCGCGGCTCCTCAAAAGAGGAGAGAGAATAAGGGGGCCATGCAGCCTGCAGCTGCCACTCCCCCCCACTGAAATGACCATGGAAATCTTCCAAAAAGCCATGAAGGGTATGGCTGAGAGTCTCATGAACGAGACAAGGAAGCTGATTGAGACAGCCCTAAAACCCAGAAATGGCAGGAATTAATCTCACAATCCCAAATACACTGTCGTGGAACATAAACGGCATAAGAACACGAAAAATAGAGATTATGCAGCTAATCTCTGAACAGACCTCTTATATTCTGGCACCGCAGGAGACCAGAATTAATAGGGCAGACAGGTTCTCTATCCCCGGATATGAAACCTATAGATACGACAGAGTCGTAAACAATGGCGGTGGGGTAGCGATCCTTGTAAAAAGGACCATCCGACACGCATACATTGGGATCGAAGACGTCGAAATAGAAGCCATATCGATTGAACTGTCCACCACCAGAGGTAAGATTAAAATCTCCTCTGTGTACAAGCCCCCTAAAGGGGACCTACTACAGGAAGACGTAGAGATGATTTGCTAAGGGGCAGAAACCCCCGGGTCATTATAGGTGACCTGAAATGCAAACATCCACAGTGGAACAGCACCACACAGGATAGAAATGGACAAAGACTCTTGGACTTCTCGGAAGCCCAAGGAAGCATAGTCACAGGACCAGATAGGCCAACGTTTCTACCAAGAAATCGTGGCCGTCCTCAGGTGCTAGACATAGCAATCCTAAATAATATAGTCCATGACTTCGACATAGAAACCCTCGAGGAAGGTACATCGGATCATAATCCGATAGACTGGGTAGAGAAAACAGGGCTCAAGAAACCTCAATCAGGAAACAGACTAACTGGAGGACTTATCGGGATAAAGTCCAGGATAAAATCGAAATAGCAGTCATTAATAACCCTCAGGAACTAGAAAGAGCCGTAGAGACTCTAGAGAACAAAATATTGGAAGCATTCCAAGAAAGCACAGTAATTATGAACACTCCTCACGTTCAGCCGGGGAGCGACCTCCCTCGTGAGCTGAGACTTCTCATAAGAGAGAATAGAAGGCTTAAACGTGCCTATGGAAGGAGACATCTCGAGCAGGATAGAATAGCCCTAAACAGGCACTCAACTAGGTTGAGAGATGCACTAAGGGTACACAGAGACAAAATGTGGTCTAACAAACTACGAGAATTAGACACAAAGAACAACACTGCATGGCAATTGCAGAAAAGGTTAAGGTCAGAGAACAAACCAATGCCTCCCCTGCACGGGGCAGGAGGTATGGCATACACAGACCAGGAGAAAGCAGAGGCCTTAGCGGACACTCTCGAACGAAAGTGTCGACTAAACCAACATCCGCTCGAAGATGATCAACATGAAATAGAAGTAATTAATGGCTGCAGAAGACTAAACAACACGAAAACCCCTGCCACGGTGGAGCACCCGGCTACACCACAGGAGGTTGAAAATGTCATAAAACGTCTAAAGAAGCGTAAAGCTCCAGGCAAATATGGCATAACCAATCAAATGATAAAGCAACTTCCTAGAAAAGGAATTGCTGCACTAACCAGCATAACAAATGCAGTCATGAGACTCGATTACTTCCCCAACAGGTGGAAGCATGCTGAAGTAGTGATGATTGGTAAACCAGGGAAAGATCTAACTTTCCCTCAAAACTATCGACCGATAAGTCTGCTGCCCACACTCAGTAAAATCGTCGAAAGAGTCCTAAACATCAGGCTCAAAGACGAAACAGACGTCCTAGATATTATCCCTAAAGAGCAATTTGGCTTCAGAAGCGGCCACTCAACAGAATTGCAGGCTCTGAGAATAGTTGAAACTGTCACCAGCGGTTTTAACTTGAAAGAAGCTACTGGCACGGTCTTCCTAGACGTAGCCAGACCTTTTGACAGAATATGGCACAAAGGACTTGTGTACAAAATACAAAACGCAGGTTTTGCAGCAAAGACATGCAAATTTATTGCCCACTATCTGGATGATAGATCGGCAAGCGTCAGAGTCAAACTCTCCGAAATCGAAAAGAAGAACTAGAACTCCTAGAAGACTAGAAGCAGGAGTGCCTCAGGGATCTGTGTTAGGACCGCACTTATATAACGTGTATACACATGACATCCCCAAAACACACACCACTTCCATAGCCCTATACGCCGACGACTGTGCTATAGCGGCAAAGCATAGAAATGCAGGTATCATTTGTAGGAGACTACAAAAAGAAATGGATCTGATAAGTGACTGGTGTATCACTTGGAAGATCAAAATAAATGCACAAGAAAGCCAGGCCATCCTCTTCCAAAAGAGGAGGATGATACCCCCAGAGTCTATAAGCATTGATGGAGATGACATCCCATGGACAAACTCGATAAAATATCTGAGGCTGATAATGGATAAGGGGTTAACATGGCAACCCCATATTGAGGCAACAAGAGCAAAGACAAATAAGGCTATGGCTAGGTTATACCCTCTTCTGAACCGAAGAAGCCCCATGGCTCTTCGTACAAAGCTGACCATGATAAAAATGATCGCAAGATCACAATTGACATATGGAGCAGTAGCGTGGGCATATGCAGCGCCCACCTACATAGACCAACTGGCAGCTACAGAAAATAAGTACTTAAGGACTGCGGTAAACGCACCTTGGTACGTAAGAAATGCCCAGATCCAGCGAGACCTGGACTGGGAGCCTCTCCAGACAACAATCAGGAAGAAAACCATGAAAGGCATAGAGCGAGCAGCAGCACACCCATTTGAAGAACTCAGGATGCTAGTGGACTATGACCCTCAGGAGGAGCGGCGGGTACATCGGGTACATCGGGCACACACCATTACACTGACAATACACACATTTCTCTGTTTTCAGACAACTCTGCCCCGACGATCACACACCACATTACACTGACAATACACACATTTCTCTGTTTTCAGACAACTCTGCTATATTGTTCATAAACCGTTCAGCGCGCGTGTTACTTCTTAACAACTCATAAGAAAAGACGCGGAAAATATCAAGATGTGCGGAAAGTGGACACAGAACATCAATGTATTGATGAATTCTTTTTTATCCCGCACAGTGGTAAACTTATATGTTTGTTGTGCAATGAAAGCATTTCTGTTTTAAAAGAATACATGAAGCGGCATTACTCCAGCAAGCATTTTGCCTAAAATAATTTACTTACGGGCCAGTTAAGAAAGGATAAAATTAAAAATCTCATTACCGATTTAGGGAAACAGTAACAAATGTTCCATTCACAAAGATCAAATCTAGACAGTATTATTAAAGCTAGTTTTATAGTTAGTTCCAAAATAGGGAAAACATCGAAGTCATTTTCTGAGGGAGAGTTTGTTAAAGACTGCCAGATGTTTTGTGCCCAGAAAAGAACAAAGAATTTGAGAAAGTGAGCTTATCGCGATGTACTTTTGTTCGAAGTATAGATATGTTGGCTAGTGATATCAAAAAAATATTGACTGATAGATTAGCTGGTACCGATTTATCTGACACAGCCCAGTTAGCTATTTTTATACGAGTGTTATTTCCATGTCGTTGGGTCTTAAGCATCGTCAGTTTAAGGCATGTTTGGATGAACTCTCTTTAGAACAGAATGATGTGACGTAAGGTGGCGAAGTAAGGTGGCTAAGCAAAGGTAAAATGCTAAAAAGATTTTATGACCTCAGAAAAGAAATAGCTGATTTTATGGAAATGAAAGAGAAAACATTGCCGCAAATTTGTGATCCAACATGGCTTTGTGACTTGGCATTCCTGGTAGACATCATAGGACACTTAAACGACCTGATCTTGAAGCTTCAAAAACAAGGTCAATTGGTAAATCAGCTGTACAGTCATCTTAAAGCTTTTCAAAACAAAATTCGCTTGTGGGAAACACAAATGAGAAGTAAAAACTGTTTTCATTTTTTAACATTATCCAGTCACAAAAACATTGAATATGGTCACTATGCTGAAGAACTGAAACTACTGTCAGAGCAATTCACTGATCCCGATTTTAAGAATATAGATAGCACTTTCAGTTTTTTAGCAAATCCTTGTAAGTGTAATGTGGAAGATGCTCCGCTTCACCTAAAAATGGAGTTGGTCGAGCTTCAAGAAGACTCATATTTGAAGCCTAAATTTGAATACAGAACATACCTTTCCGAACAAAAGTATCCACAGCTGAAAGTTTTCGCAGGAAAAATAATTTGTAATCATGAAAATTAATAAAAATAAGCATCTTACTCGGCTTACAGATGTTAATTTAGAAAACACTTTGCGCGTATGTACTAGTGATATTGACCCCAATATTGATCATCTTGTTTCTCAGCTTCAAACTCAAGTCTCTCATTAATTTTCATTTGATTTTTCTATCTGTTTTTGTTAAGTAGTTTTTTATATGTTTGATTATGCTATTATAATTAATAAATAAAACAATTTGTGATATTTTATCGCTTTTTATTCACCATTGCCTACTTATTTCTTACTTACGGCCCGCGACCTGATTAAGTCCCGAAATTACGCCCTCAGCTAAGCAAAGGGTGCCCACACCTGATTTAAAGATAACATACGATAAATGTATCGTCGACAAATCGCAGGCAGGGCTCTTTCTA
This sequence comes from Kuschelorhynchus macadamiae, assembly GCA_030620095.1. Classification (NCBI taxonomy): domain Eukaryota; kingdom Metazoa; phylum Arthropoda; class Insecta; order Coleoptera; family Curculionidae; genus Kuschelorhynchus; species Kuschelorhynchus macadamiae. Next base: position 248,808 of record JAUTXW010003526.1, on the reverse strand, counting down.
ACCATTCCATATTTTTGAACATTATTAAGGAAACATACCACACTTCTATTAATCTAAATTAAAACATGAACCGGATATATAAGTTTATCCTAATAAGAGCAAAGAACTCGAATATTTTTGTCTCTGGGCCCTGTCCTGTAAGCCTGTGTTCCTCTGTTACAAAATATGCTGTTACGTTGTTTTCGGAGACTGATCAAAGAGACTAAAATGACATGGTATTCGCCTTTTGTCGTTTTCTTGACGTCTTAAAACAGAATCCTTTTGTTCGAATAATTATGATCCTCATCGAGCGAGGAAAACAAGACGGGCCTGGATTTTTACATATATGTATTTTAACGAAAAAAAGCATATGATATAAAATTAGATCAATATATTAAAGTCTTTATGTAATTATTAGTTTTAATTTCTGTATTTTTAAACTATATACTGCAGTACGGGAGTACGAAATTGTTTGTTTTTTCTTCATTTAATTCCATGCTAACATTTATTAACTATATATCTCAGGAAAATGTCTTTTAATTTTTTTCACTGCATATAGAAGTAATTACTTTCCTAGTAAAAGGAAAGTATTGGAATCGTGAAAAAAAAATCACCTTCCTAGATTTTTCAGATCTTCACCTTTAAGGGTCCCTAGATGCCGGAAAACATAGTTTCTCAAGTCCGTCGGTCTGTCTGTCTGCCTGTTTGTCTGTCTATCGGTCTGTTTGCGGCATAGCTAAAAAACATACTAACCCGATGATTGACTTCAACTTTTGGTCCAAAAATAAAGATCATATGGGGTTGAAATGTAAATGGTAAAAATTCAATAGGGCGGAACAAAACAACGCGCGGCGGCCTAGTGAAATGTTAAAAAATTATTAAAAAACTACGTATCAAATTTACTTGAAGTTTTGCACAAAAATCAAGTATTATGTGGGAATGAACCAAGGCCTGTAAGAATGCAGGCCTTGGGAATGAATTTGGTAGGAATCCAAGATAGCGAAACAAAAATTTTAACAATTTAAAAAATCATCCTGAAAAACTACCTACTAGATTGATTTCAAATTTTTGCAAGAATTAAGATTAAGATATAGAGATGATTTGATAAAATTGTGTTACGAATTCAAGATGGCGGAACAAAATAGTTACCGATTTAGGGAAACAGTAACAAATGTTCCATTCACAAAGATCAAATCTAGACAGTATTATTAAAGCTAGTTTTATAGTTAGTTCCAAAATAGCGAAAACATCGAAGTCATTTTCTGAGGGAGAGTTTGTTAAAGAGTGAATCCTTTTGTTCGAATAATTATGATCCTCATCGAGCGAGGAAAACAACACGTGCCTGGATTTTTACATATATGTATTTTAACGAAAAAAAGCATATGATATAAAATTAGATCAATATATTAAAGTCTTTATGTAATTATTAGTTTTAATTTCTGTATTTTTAAACTATATACTGCAGTACGGGAGTACGAAATTGTTTACCTTATTATCGCTAGCTTAGATAAAGCGGCTTTTTGAATTTTTTCTTCATTTAATTCCATGCTAATAGGGCGGAACAAAACAACGCGCGGCGGCCTAGTGAAATGTTAAAAAATTATTAAAAAACTACGTATCAAATTTACTTGAAGTTTTGCACAAAAATCAAGTATTATGTGGGAATGAACCAAGGCCTGTAAGAATGCAGGCCTTGGGAATGAATTTGGTAGGAATCCAAGATAAAACAAAAATTTTAACAATTTAAAAAATCATCCTGAAAAACTACCTACTAGATTGATTTCAAATTTTTGCAAGAATTAAGATTAAGATATAGAGATGATTTGATAAAATTGTGTTACGAATTCAAGATGGCGGAACAAAATGGTGGCCAAATAAAATACTTGCAATCGAGAAAAATCCAGGATTTTACAAATATTCACGTTTTAGAGTCCCTAGATGCGAAAAAATTTTGCACACAAAGCGCTAGAAAAGGCATTAACATACTCGTGTGAAACATCACACTCGTATGTTATATGCCACTTTCCTTGCTCGTTATATTCTCAACGCCAACTAGATGGAAACCATTTTTTCTATATAAAGCTCCATCAAATTTTCTTCTTAAAATTTATTTTACTTTGCTATTGGTATTATTGTGCTTAACGAAAAATTATATCGATTGTTATTAAAACTCAAAGAGTTAATAAGGTAAATGTAAGGATATATATCCTAACTATTTTTCGCAACGAGGCGTCATTGATAAAAAGTATCTACTTCCGCAGATAAATTAGAATTATTTTAAACTTCCTTTCCTGCAGTGATTATTTGTGTTCTATTTCCATTTTACTTTATATTATTCAATAACTGCAAAATAAAATTAATTTTATTAGCGTTATGATATAAATAAATATAGGAGCATTGATCCATCTATAGATTTCAATCGTTAATCAGTTTCGGAACATATCTTTTAGGGATATCATTGTTTTTTACTTCATTCGTACAAGGAAAGTATTGTATGCGGGAAAAAGCACAGATCTTCACGTTTTAGAGTCCCTAGATTGCAAAAAACACGTTTTCCAAATTCCATCGATCTTTCTGTAAGCGGCATAGTTGAAAAACTACTTATCCGATTTACTTCAAATTTTGGTCAAAAATTAAGGGTCGTAAGAGAATGAAATAGTGAAATGTAAAAAAAATTATTACTAAATAACTACTTATTCAATTTAACTGAAAATTTAAAAAAAATCAAGTAGTATTACGTAGAAATCAACTGGTAAAATTTTGGTATGAATCCTGGATGGCAAAACAGAATGGGGGCGTGAAATATTAAAAAAATATTACTAAAAAACTACTTATCCAATTTACTCGAAAGTTTGCGCGAAATTCAAGTATTACGTAGAAATCAACTAGTAAACTAAAACAAAATGGCAGTTTAATAAAGTATTTAAAAATTCAGAGTGAAAAATCTGCTTATTATACTGATTTCAAATTTGTGCAAGATTAAATGTGATATAGAGACGAATTAATAAAATTATTGAACTCAAGATAGCTCAAGAAAATAATGTAATGGTAATATTGTAATGGTGAAAAAAATCGAACTCGTGTTTCTCCAATAATATGTCAGAGGCGGCTTGCCAGGAGGGAGGTCGGGTGGATGGTGGGTCCTCTGGGCCATTGGGCCCTTCGCGCCCGTTTTCATCGCATATTCGCGTATGATCGAGACTCTTGATTCGAGAGTATTCTGGTTGCTTATATCGGGTAATACGTAAACCGTTCAGCGCGCGTGTTACTTCTTAACAACTCATAAGAAAAGACGCGGAAAATATCAAGATGTTTGGTTTAAAAAAGCGGAAAGTGGACACAGAATGTCGTCAAGTTTGTTGTGCAATGAAATCATTTCTGTTTTAAAAGAATACATGAAGCGGCATTACTCCAGCAAGCATTTTGCCTAAAATAATTTACTTACGGGCCAGTTAAGAAAGGATAAAATTAAAAATCTCATTACCGATTTAGGGAAACAGTAACAAATGTTCCATTCACAAAGATCAAATCTAGACAGTATTATTAAAGCTAGTTTTATAGTTAGTTCCAAAATAGCGAAAACATCGAAGTCATTTTCTGAGGGAGAGTTTGTTAAAGAGTGAATCCTTTTGTTCGAATAATTATGATCCTCATCGAGCGAGGAAAACAACACGTGCCTGGATTTTTACATATATGTATTTTAACGAAAAAAAGCATATGATATAAAATTAGATCAATATATTAAAGTCTTTATGTAATTATTAGTTTTAATTTCTGTATTTTTAAACTATATACTGCAGTACGGGAGTACGAAATTGTTTACCTTATTATCGCTAGCTTAGATAAAGCGGCTTTTTGAATTTTTTCTTCATTTAATTCCATGCTAACATTTATTAACTATATATCTCAGGAAAATGTCTTTTAATAATATGTCAGCGTTCGTTTTATATATCCTCCTTCAAAATTTTCCATACCTTCAAATTTTAGCGTTTTTAGATGCTTAAAAACATGTTTTCTTAATTCCCTCAGTCTGTCTATCAGTTCGGCCGGCATAGCTAAATAGTAGCCGATTGACTTCAAATTTTGGTTAAAAATAAAAAGTTTATGGGAATGAGCGGGTAACATTTTAAAAACGTTAAAAAGATTATCATTAAAAAACTAGTTATGCAAATTAAATTTTGTAAGAAAATCAAGTGTTACATAGAAATGATCTGGTAATATTTTAGTATGAATCCAACATGGTGGCCTAATACAATGTTTTAAAAAATCATCCTGAAAAAACTTCACTACAGATTATTTAAAATTTTGTGCAAACATTAAATGTGGTGTAGAGATAAACTAGTAAAATTATGAAACGAGTTCAAAATGGCGGAACAAAAAGGTGACCAAATAAATGTTTAAGAAATCAACGTCAAAATATTTTCTTATTCAATTTATACAAATCAACGTTTATATATAGTTTAATTCAAAATAGATACATTTGATTTTAGCCTTATTAACATCACTGTTTCTATAAAAATCTTCTTATTGCAGCCCTTATATTTTGTTTAATTAACCTTTTTTTTAGTTCTTACACTGATTTTTCAGTAAGACCGTATTCCTATATTTAACATTAAGTATATAGTAAGTATTGTATATGTACAATGAACATTTTAACATCAAATTGAGAATTGGCAGAACTACATTTCATGTTACTTTTTATAACCTTGGGCTAATAAATTAATACTACTTATTAAATAGCTAATATAAGTGCAGTAGTGTAAATATATTATGATGAGGTACCTGACAGCGATGTCAGATTTGATATCGAGTAAGGAAGCAACCAACCTTTTAAATGAAACATTCCCTGAATGTGATTTTATTTCTAAACCAACGGCTAACAGAATCTACCACAAATTTGAGCACAGAGGTATTATAAAAAACTTGTCAAAATAGGGTCGTCCAAAACAGCCACAAGTCACGATATGTCCTTGGATATTGTTTGCTCTACAATATGAACCACGAACTCCCAAACAGTGAAAGGTCAGTAGATCCTTAAAGTAAATTAAATGCGTTCCTATAAGGTCCGATTGCTCTAGGAACTCTCAGAAGATGATCCAGATAGACGAATGAAATTATGTCAAGAAATGATGAAATTCGTCGATATTCAACCTGATTTTATGAGTCATGTTTCCCATGAGACCACGTTAACTCTTAATGTTTTGTAAACAGACATAACTGCAGGTATTGGTCCGATCACAATCCTCACTGAATGATGGAACAGCATACGCAACATTCCCAAAAATTAAATATATTGGCAGGAATAACTGAGAACAATATAATTAAACCTTTTTTTCTCCACGAAAATTTGACTGCAAACTCCTACTTAGATTTACTTAACACCAGATTTATACCCGCTTTAGTTAAATTATTTCCCGATTCAGAAAATAACCAGCTATTACAGAACAACATTTAGTATCAACAAGATGAGGCACCTGCTCATTTTGGCGTTCTTGTTAGAAATTATTTAGATAGAAATGTTCCTGGAAGATGGATGGGTAGCCGAGGACGCATTGAATGCCCCCCTAGATCATCTGATCTGACCCCCCTAAATTTTTATCTTTGGGGTCATTTGAAAACCGCTGTCTAACGTATCAAACCGGAAACTCTAGAGAAACTAGAAAACAGAACTTTATATGCAGTGCGTGATATAATCAAATAGTTTTTTACTTTAATTGTTGTTTATTATTTTGATATTATTTTTTATTATTTCTTTTGTTTAATTAGAATCCTCTGTCAATCCACGATTCGTCTGAGTTATTTATTATTTTTTATTTGGTAATAAAGAGTTTATATTGGAATTTTTTTTAATGTTCCGGTCCGATCACAATCCTTACTGAATGATGGAACAGCATACGCAACATTCCCAACAATTAAATATATTGGCAGGAATAACTGAGAACAATATAATTAAACCTTTTTTCTCCACGAAAATTTGACTGCAAACTCCTACTTAGATTTACTTAACACCAGATTTATACCCGCTTTAGTTAATTTATTTCCCGATTCAGAAAATAACCAGCTATTACAGAACAACATTTAGTATCAACAAGATGAGGCACCTGCTCATTTTGGCGTTCTTGTTAGAAATTATTTAGATAGAAATTTTCCTGGAAGATAAATGGGTAGCCGAGGACGCATAGAATGCCCCCTAGATCATCTGATCTGACCCCCCTAGATTTTTATCTTTGGGGTCATTTGAAAACCGCTGTCTAACATATCAAACCGGAAACTCTAGAGGAACTAGAAAACAGAAATTTATATGCAGTGCATGATATAATCAAATAGTTTTTTACTTTAATTGTTGTTTATTATTTTGATATTATTATTTATTACTTCTTTTGTTTAATTAGAATCCTCTGTCAATCCACGATTCGTCTGAGTTATTTATTATTTTTTATTTGGTAATAAAGAGTTTATATTCAAATTTTTTTTAATGTTAATTGCAAAACAATTGAATTTAGACACAGCATGGTACAAAATATATTTTAAATTAGCTGAAATAAGTAATAGGTACTGCTTTGTTTATTCTAAGCATCAAGCGAAAAGTGTCAATGTCGATTTTAAAACTAGTGTCATTAGAAAGAGTCTTTAAAACTAAGACAGAGTAGCTTAAAACGTTTTACTCTAACTTGATCCGTTAAGCCCTAACAAAATTAAGATTTCAACTGCCATTATCTCGAAAACAATTGAAGATACTTCAAAACTTTTAATATACAGGGTATAACCGGAAGTGCTGCCATCTAGAAAATATTCTAGTTCGATGACCCCTATCGACAATGTATAGAGCCAAATTTTCAGAATTTTGGCATTTATAGTTTGGCTATAATTAAACAGGTCCAGAACATTTGCCCAACCCTGCATAGTTATCCATATATCGATAGTGTTATTTTTAGTGCAGGTATATACCGGGTGTCAACGAATCTAGTAGACAGGCCATAACTTTTAAAGTATTTGATTTATCAAAACGAAATTTCGTATGGGTAAATAGTACATAAAGAGGAAAGTTTTCGCATATTTTTCACTTTCCAGTCACTTCCGGTTTCACCGGAAATCTCCAGATTCGGTTTTTTAAATGGAACACTCTGTATATTTTTACATTTTTGGATTCCTGAGACAGTTCTGACTCAGAATGTGACATTTTAAAAACTTTTTACGCCTACTTGATTTGTTATAGCCATTTTTAAAATTGCATCTAGGTGGCCATAACCGCACGCAAATTAATCTAAGGACCTGAAATGATGTCGGAATAATACAATCACTGAGTTTTAGTGATTACTCTGATAGCTAGGAACAAGAGAAGTTGATAAATAAAATTTTTGTCTCTAACTATTCTTTTTGAAATGGCGACCCTTTTTAGACAAAGATTTTTTGAAAAGAGGATTTTTCTGCGAATCTAACGGTTCTAACTTTTTTGCGATTGGATTAAAAATAAGTTCAAAAATTAAATGTTACTAAGAAAAATACTTGATAATCTATTATTTACTTTTATCAAGTGTGTCATGGATAGCCATGCTGGATATTAAGTAGGATTTTTTGTTTTGACGCTGACACTTACCTATTCTTTCTGAGTAGACATAAGATTTCCTTATTTTTCTTGATTTTCAGTATTATTTTTGTTTTCAAAAGTCTAAATAATGTATACTCAAAGTGAAAAAGTCGATATGTTATTAATATTTGGAGAATGTCATAAAAATTCAAGGAATGCTGCTGAGTTCTATGCTTAAAGATACCCTGACCGGCAACATCCAGTCCATCGATATTTTCCATATCTCGAGAATCGTTTTAGGCATCAAGAAGGAAATCAAGTGGCGGAAAACAGATTTATTATAAACGAAGAAATGGAGATTAACGTTCTTGCTAACTGTTTCTCTAAGAAAACTTAATCACGAACTAGGTTTAAGTCATGAAATAGCTAAAAAAATACCAAAAAAACACGAATATCGAGCTTTTAAATTCTAGTCACACCAACATTTGTATCCTGACGATGGCGATAGACGAGTATTGTTTTGTGATTGGTTGCTCCAAAATTGTAGAATTGACCCAAATTTTATCAACTTCATCTTATTTTCTAACGAATCCAGATTTACTAAGAATGGTACGTTTAACAAGCAAAACACTCGTTTTTGGACCCAACAAAATCAAGATGAAATGAGAGTAGGAACTTTTCAAGAAAGGTTTGGTGTCAATGTCTGGGCTGATGTCGTTGGTAACAGAATAATTGGGCCAATTTTATTTCAAGGCTAATTAACAGGGGTTAGGTACTTTCGCCCGTTCACTGGATCTCACTGTTCTCGATTTCTTTATTAGGGGATATGTTAAAGAAAGAGTCTATGTAACAGCCCCAGCCAATCTTGAAATTTTAGAAGAAAGGATTGTACGTGAATTAAGCAGTACTACGCCTCAAATGTTGCACAACGTGTTGAGAGAAGGAATCGAACGGCCGGAAATTTGTCGTGAAAAAGAAGGAATGTACTTTGAACAACTACAATGAATTGGAATATTGTGCTTTTATATTTTACAGCGTTATTGAAGTTAGTTAAAGTTATGTTTTTGTTTAATACTCTGAACTATTTGTTAGCCAATGATACAGAGTTGCACGCCTTAATTTGTTGACGATATCTGAAGAGAGGCAGCAGAAAACTGTATAAAAAATGCTGTCCGAGCGTTAGGAGCATAGGCGTGCATTCTTTTCATCAACAGAGATAAGCTGGGCAGACTTTACGTGACATAACGCATAGATACATCGTAAGTAATCTTGATCAACCAACTGTCACAATTAAAAATCCCTAATATCCAGCGTGGATATCCATGGCACACTTGATAAAAGTAAATAATTGATTATCGAGTATTTTTCTTAGTAATATTTAATTTGTCAGCTTGTTTTTAATCCAGTCGCAAAAAAGTTAGTACCGTTAGATTCGCAGAAAAATCCTCTTTTCAAAAAGTGCCTGTCTAAAAAGGGTCGCCATTTGAAAAAAATAGGTAGACACAAAAATTTTATTTTATCAACTTCTCTTGTTCCTAGCTATCAAACTAATCACTAAAACCTAGCGATTGTACTATTCTGTCATCATTTTAGGTCCTTAGATTAATTTGCTTCCGGTCATGGCCACCTAGATGCAACTTTAAAAATGGCTATAACAAAATCAAGTAGGCGTAAAAAGTTTTTAAAATGTCACATTCTTATTCAGAATTGGTTCAGGAATACAAAAATGTAAAAATATACAGAGTCTTCCATTTAAAAAATCGAAACTGGGGTAAAAAATATGCGAAAACTCTCCTCTTTATTACCATTTAGCTATACGAAATTTTGTTTTGATATATCAAATACTTTAAAAGTTATGGCCTGTCTAATAGATTCGTTGACACCCGGTATATATGCAGGACACTTAATATGGAGTAGTATTGTGAAATTTGTAATGTGATAGTAAACTTTTCGAAAAATATAAGTTTTTTCAGAGTTTTTCACTCTTTATAATATGCGTGTGTGAATGTAGTTTTTCAAGGTGTTAATAGTTATTATGTTTTTTTAATTATATTCTGTTTAATCAATATTAATGATTCGTGCAATATTATGTCTTAAAACAGTTAGAGACATTGCTGTTTGTTCTAAATTTATTAATAAAAACAATTAGTTTTTTAAGTCATTAATATTAATATTATTATGACTTGTTGTCTCACAGTATTCCTGTGGTTGTATTTTATACTGACCGGTTATACCGAGTCAGTACAAAAAATAAAAAAAAAAGGAAATGGAAAAAAAAAACAACTATTGTGCTACACGTTTTCAAAATGACCGATTTCTGGACCCTGGACCCCCTAATTACTTTTTTGGTTCAAAATTATATTTCATACACCAAATTTTAAGGCAACATGCAAAATAAAAAAATGGAGCCATTCCGGCAGTTTTTTTTTCAATGTACTGGCTATAGGACCATCCCAACACCACCACCCTAAATACTTCCTAAAAAATTAATTCAAATTAGTCAATCTGCCACGGAATAACCGGTATACATACATAAATACATAAGTGGGTAAAAAATTAACAAAATTTGTCGTGTTTCACTGTTTAATTTTTTTAAAGGTTAAACGTTGAATCCATAATCCACAATGTTCATTCGGTAAAATAAATATAGTTGGCGCATTACCTTTCTGGAATGACGTCACGCTGGTTTCAAATAACGTATTTCTTATATTATTTATATTTCAGCGATGATTCCTAACCTAAACGTATGCAGTGATGTAGATAGGAGGGGTGCGTTCAGCACTGGCTAAAGCGAATTTAAAATTGGCATTTTCTGTACAGAAAGCGCTGCAACTTGTCGAAAATGGCTGGCAAAAAATTAACACTCTCATTGCCATAAAAAACCCTCATTTTGCACACTTAATACAAAAATAACTATTATAACTTCAAAAACTAAAATTATTTTGCAAATAAGACTTTACTAATATAAATTCTTTCATCTTAGTCTTATTCTTTGTTTGCAATGTAATAAATTGACGCCAGTTACCCATTTTCATCAAAATTATTTTAATTCTCAATTACAGACAATACTGAAAAAATATTAAGAAAAGGGGAATAACGAACGATGAATCCTTTACCTCCAGAATGTTTCAAAAACAAAAAGAGGTAAAAACAAAAATCACAGATTACTTAAAGAACAAAATAAGAGATATGATCTATTGCGTGTATGCTAAAAATGAATATGTTACAATGCAGACTTTGCTTTAAAAACTAAAAGAGAGAAATTAATGTATAACTAACTAACTTTAAAAATAAAAACTACTCCCCTTCACTGTCTTCAGAATCAGAACTAAATTCTTCATCGTCACTGCTGTCTTCGTCGGTACTAATTACAAGTGGCGCAATGTCTGAAGCATCACATATCCGTATTGTCTTCCAAGCTTCTTGGATTACCCTTTCTGTGTGGCTGACATAATTTTTCCAATGCTCTGAAGATACTTCATTTATCGCTTTTTCCCACATGGCCAAAACTTCCGATGGTGTCCCCTTCAGACTAGCAATGTATTGGTCGTATTTCCTCTTACACTCAGACCATACCATTTCAATAGCATTAAATTGACAATGGTATGGAGGAAGTCTTAGTATTTTGTGGCCCAAAGGTTTCACATATTCGTCAAGGTAGAATGTTTTTTCAATGTTACAATTTTTTTCTACAATGCTCCATATTTCATCCTTCATGGCCCTCTCTGGGAAGTCAATGTTCTTTTCTTTTAACCATCCAATCAATCTCTGCTTTGTCCATGATTTTCTTGGAATATTTTCTAAAAGGCCGGAATGATAGCTTGCGTTGTCCATCACTATCAAACTTTTTGGAGGAAGATTTGGTACCAGCTGATTTTTAAACCAATTTTCAAAATTTTGCTTGTTCATATTGTCATGATAATCTCCGCTTTTTAGTCCACTTTTAAATATTAAACTGGCCCCCTTAATAAATCCTTCCTTTGATCCAGCGTGAACTACAGTATATCGATGACCTTCACTAGCTTTTTTAGAACTTGTAGACATAGTGTTATCCTGCCAGCTGTTTCTAAACGAACCTTTCCTAAAAATCCAAGTCTCATCAATAAATACGGTGGTATAAGCATCTTGTCCTAGATTTTGATTTTTGACATATTCCCTCAAGAAATTGATTCTCTTGTGGACGATGTGGGGCAAATCCATCAGGTATTTTCTATTATTTGATTTCTTCCACTTAAAACCAATACTTTTTACGTATTTTCTTAGCGAGGTGATGGAAAAATTAAAATATTCATTTATCTCTTTTAGTTTTTTAAGCAAAGTCTGCATTGTAACATATTCATTTTTCGCATACATATCTCTTATTTTGTTCTTTAAGTAATCTGTAATTTTTGTTTTTACCTCTTTTTGCTTATTCTTAAAGGATTCTTTAATATTTATGATTGTTGTATCTGTTTTGTTGCATTTGAAGCTGTTCAATTATATTATCAGTTTGCGGAAGGATTCCATTTTTAGCTTGCTCTTTTTTCAATTGAAAAAAAGCCAAGATATTCAAAACTATTAGCTGTGATTGCTGATTATATCTTCGCGGCATCTTGCAAAAGTTTAAAAAGAATCACAACAAATCAATGTCAATTTTGACGAATATATTCTGAAAGACACATAACCAAAACCGGCATTGACTGTTGTAAAGAAAAGACAATGAGTTTTTTCAAAATGTTTTTGTCACTGTCAGTTAACATAAATCAAACAAAAATAACCAAAAATGACGTCATTCCAGAAAGGTAATGCGCCAACTATATATACTTATCACTTATACACATTAACACAGACTAATGTTTACAACCACGTATGTAATGTTATCATTTCTGACAATTTAAAAGTTTGAAAGAAACATATTTCTGACTTTGCCATTTATTCGGATGAAAAGTGACATTTCTACCCGGGTAAATGTCACATTCCACAAAGGTAAATGTCGATATACAATGAGGGCATAAAGTCTGGAAACCTTGAGATATGTCAAAAACTATACAAGTTGGGTAAAAAAGTTTCATATAAAAGTTATATAGTTCCTTACGATTTATGATTCAAAAATGTCTTGAAATATACAGGGTGTTTTAAAATCAAGTTACACGCCAAAACTTCAGAATCTCTAATGGAACACCCTGTATATTATTTCATTTTAAGAATCTACATGAAATTCTGATCATATTTTATTAAGCATACCCTATCCCTAAAGTCAACTGTTTTTGAGATAAAAAACATGAGAAAACTGTTTTACAAAATTTTTTTAATAACGATTAACAACGATAGTCTAAAATTCTAAATGATGCGTTTGAACCTAATAAATGCTGGAACTGTTGTCCGTTCACTTCCTGACAATATCCTAATCGATTGATGAACTCTTGTAGATTTCGAATGAAAGTAGGTGGGATTTGTCGGATTTCATCTCTTATACGATTTTTCAGCGCATCGATATTAGGGTGTCTGTTCAAATAAATTTTGCTTTTTAAATATCCCCACAGAAAATAATCTAGGGGAGTTAAGTTCGGGGACCTGGCCGGCCATTCGTAGGGACCACGACGTCCTATCCACCTGTTAGGAAATATTTCACTGAGATACTGCCGAACAGGTAGCGCGTAGTGAGGTGGTGCTCCATCTTGTTGGAACCACATTGCTGCAGTAGGCATATCGGGCTCATTACCTGGATACAATTGAGTTAAGGCCGGAATCAACTCGAGTTGTAAAAAATCAAGATATATTTCGCCGGTTAAATTTACGTCGAAAAAGTAGGGACCTATAATTCTATCTTGAAATATTCCAGCCCAAATATTGATTTTCTCGGGAGATTGCGTATGAGCCACTTGAGCCCAATGGGGATTTTTTGTAGACCAATATCTACAGTTTTGTCGGTTGGCAGTACCATTAAGAAAAAAGGTGGCTTCATCGGAAAATAAAATATTTCTACAAAAGAATGGATCCAGGTTGCACCGCTCTTGCATATTTTCGCAAAACTCAAGTCGGCAGTCAAAGTCGTCTTCATTTAATTCATGGATTAATCTTATTTTGTAGGAATGATACTTTGCCGTGTGCAGAATATTTTTTACCGATGATTGACTAAGGTTTAAATCTAATGCTACTTGACTTGTAGGTAAATGTGGATTTTCGTTATAACTGAGTAAAACATTCAATTTCATATCATCATCTAGTTTTGGCCTACCTGTCCTGGGAAGATTTTTACACAACCATGATCTGGAAATTTTTTGATAATTTTGCCAACTGTGGATTTTGCAATTGCTTGTCCTCGCTCGGGATGTGTATTATTAAAAAGTTCACATACTTCGTCAAGATTTCTTTGGCGATCTCCCCATCCAAACATCATAAGAATCTCTATTCTTTCTCTTTCTGAAAGCATTTTTATCAGGAAAAAAGTAACTCTCCAACAATATGTTAAAAATTGACACAGTTTATTGTCAGTACATGACAGTTTCTATGGGAATTCTAAAATAATCCACCATGTTTCACTATGCATAGGGAAATGAATTAATTTTGTTTAAAGCCAAATTTCCATTTTCTCATTTTTTTATCTCAAAAACAGTCGACTTTAGGGATAGGGTATGCTTAATAAAATATGATCAGAATTTTATGTAAATTCTTAAAATGAAATAATATACAGGGTGTTCCATTAGAGATTCTGAGGTTTAGGCGTGTAACTTGAATTTAAAACACCCTGTATATTTCAAGACATTTTTGAATCATTAATCGTAAGGAACTATACAACTTTTATATGAAACTTTTTTAACCAACTTGTATAGTTATTGACATATCTCAAGGTTTCCAGACTTTATGCCCTCATTGTATATTGAAAAACTTTCCGCGGCTTCTCTCAATTAAAGTGGAGAACAAATGATTTCTTCTAGATCGCTCATTGTCTTCGAAAATACTTTTTTGATGACAATCTATCAAAAACTAATTTAAGTTTGTATGCTTGGTTCGTTTAGTACCATAGTAACCATTGTCAATTTGACTTTTTATTTGCTGATAATGGCAAAGCTTGTGATATAGTTTTCAGTGACGACGGACAAATCTACAAATATTGTTAAATAAGAAAAACAATTCCTTAACTTTCTATAAGTTACTATTCACTTATTCCTGTAATAACAGGGCTGCAATCTGTCACAGTCAAATCAATTCAGCAGCCCGAAGAAATAAAGAAGTCGTCCAATTATGAAAAACGCTTAATAATAAATTTACCTTTAACAAATCCAAAGATATCTTCTCAAAGACCCGAAACAAGAAAATATGTGCTTCAGTGAAACTACTCGTTTGTTACACAGTATGGCTTAGTTCCTCGAGTATGGCCGTGCTATTCGAAACTTGTGGACGCTGCTTACCGCCTTAATTGCAAACTATTTCGTATCAGTAGTAACCAATGAAGTAGAAATATTAGGGGTACTATTGATAAAGAAGTAAGATATTATGTGAGATACGAAGTTAACTTTTTAGAATTTTAGAACAGAACATTTCGCATAACTTTAATATTAGCCAATAATCATCGTAGTCATCGAGAAAATATTGAAAATTTAGAAGGATTTTTTTGGCAATAGTAGGACTTCTATCACATTACTATATTAATTCAGTTTTAAAAATGCATACTGGACCTACGCGATACTTGAGTAATACCAAAGAAAATATTAGCTTTGCGTTAGCTAAGATTTTCTTTGTCAATACACAATGAGCTAAATCACAGTTATCTAAAATATGTCTGGGACAAATGTAGCTATTTTTTTTCTTAGACTCGACTCAAGACAATCTCAAAAAAGATAAATTAAGAATTTTTGTCACAACGTTCAACCCTGAACCCAGATTATACGTTCGGAAAAGTGGGAAAGCGCAGAGATGATTTTATTTAAATCAGCGATATACATTGTTAAAAAAATGCTTCCACTCATTTTAGTTGCAAAAAAATAATCATTATGGGTTAACATATATTTAGTGTACTGTTTAATATTATTTTTTTTTAATACAATGGGTGGGATCCTTTTTTCCTATGTTTTTTAATGTTGCATTCGTTAAAGCGAATTCAAATATGTACTATGTGTATCCCGAACATGGCTATGATACATTGAAGTTTTACAGAGAGGGCTTTGAAACAAAACGTCTTTGTAGTTACTCATTACTTTTGACAGTTTGAGTTGTTTTCAAGGTTTTTAAAGAATATAGATAACGCAGAAAGAACAAAAATATTTATTATGTGCATCTTGCGAAGAACTATCGGATGTTAAGAAAGTCCATTAAAAATTAAAATACTTATCATACTTGATTCAGACGTGCAATATAGAAAAAACCACAGATCAGGCGTTATTCAGCATAGTACGAAGACTGCTACTGGATGTTTCCACGAAGTTTTCGCGAATTAGAAAAGATAAATTAAATAATATTGTCTCAAAATAATATATTTATTTATTTATGTATAAGCATCTAATTAATATTCCTTCACCAAAGTATCCACCACTGAAAAGGGAAGAGTTTTTATAAGACTTTGAAACACATTTGAAATATGTACTTATTAATCATTAATTAAGCAATAAAATAAAATTTTCGACAATTCAATGATTTTTTTTATAATTATCTGCTGTAGTTTATGGCTGTAGTATGTATGTATGTAAATAAGAAAAATAAAATTGTATTTATATTCAAAATCAGAATGTCAAATTTCAAATCTTTGACAGAAATAGTTCCACTTATTAATTTCGCCCAGTGTACCATAGAAGATGAAAATTTCCGGAAATTTTTTAGTTTGCCAACGAAAACAAAATCAATCTTCTGATCGGCTAAAACAGTAAGATGTGAAATTTTCAATTTAAAAGTAGAGATAATTATTTTAAGGCTACTATTTGTTATTATATTATTGATATTATTTGCTTTCAACTAAAAAAAAATAGTTCTTAGAACATCGAAATTTATTTGTAAAATACAACTGAAGTAACTTTTCACAAACATGATAGCTTATGTGCTAAGTTTCCGACAATTTTAAGTAATTGTTTTCCTAACCACTTTGCTTCTTAACCAGTTAGCTATGTTGTGGAAGTTGGCTAAACTTGACCTTAAAAATGATATAACAAATCTATATGCAGCATAGGGGGACCCATGAACATATTTTGCACGGGCCCACGGACCTTTAGATTCGCCACTGATAGTCTTACTTTATTAATTTTCACACAGTTATATTCGTCACAAAAACGTCATTTGCATTTAAAATGTTTGGTTGTAAATAAAATAGTATACAAACCTCTGTGAAAAGTTCCATTCCTGATACGAGAAATGTTTAAATTGATAATTATTGTAATCAACTATCACGCGCGATCGAGTACGACCGAGCGTCATCGACTGTTTTAATTCGAAAAATGTTTAGTTTTTGGTCGTCGCTCGATGGTTGTCAGAACAACCGTGAACGCTCGATCGTATTTGAAAACGTCGTATTTAACGTCAATTCCACATTTCTCTAAAACTTAAATTTTGTAAAGATGAATATGAATAATCTGACAAATAAAACAACACGTAGTTTGTAACTGCTATTTTCATCATAATTTACACTTTGCTTTGAAGTTTGAATGCCAATGTCAAAATGGGCAAATATTAAACAACTGGTGGCTCTCGGTGCAGTGTGCCAACCATTTTTAAGGCATGCATTTTTAGTGGATAGCACTCGGCTGTACTCAACTTATTACGATTGAAGACGATCCTGTATGACTGCCAAGAATAGACAAATAAATAAATAAACAAATTTTGAAACGACTCCAAGTAGCTTTTTTTATAGCGTTTAAAGTTGTTATTAAATTGGATATATTTGCGAAGAATCGTTATATATAATATTTTATATATATAATTTCTATACAAAAATTACGCTTAAGATATTATTGAACATCTATAATTTTTGTATCAGCCATAACTACACAAAATTATTATTTTAAAAATTGTGGTAAAGGTTATCATCGGCTTGCTCCCGTTTAATAAATCATTCCGATTTTAATGATTTTGGCTCTTGGTTTTATAAATGCGTGATATGTATATTTCATGTGATTATATATATATATATATATATATATATATATATATATATATATATATATATATGATTTAATAATAATTTCAGTTAAAAAATCTGAAATAAGCAAAATAAGGATTGATATTTTAGCATACAAACTCGAGGTCATGTAGGTTAAGAACTGTTTTTTTAATCGATGGACATATCAAGGACTAAGGCTAAAAACCAAGGTACCATTATTGCCTTAAACACAGAAGGAGAAGTTTAATATTTTAAACCTAAGTAACAGGATACCTGAGAAGCAAGGATGATGTTTCCCTGAAACTCATAATATATGTTATTTCGTCAGAAATCATGATCATATCTGTATAAGATAAAGACGACCTACAGCACTGGAGGGGTTGTGTTAATTAAATTAAAGAAGTGTTAAGATCAGCAGGAGAAATACATTTGGAAAAGAAAACAAAATATCAATATGTTAGAAAATGATACATATATATATATAGATATATATATATATATATATATATATATATATATATATATATATATATATATATATAAATATATATATATATATATATATATATATATATATATATATATATATATATATATATATATATATATATATAGAAGTGGAAGATACTTCCACCATTGCGCAGTTAGTAATGGAATATTTGGAAGAACATGTTTTAGATAAATTAGATTTTCATGTTGTTTTTTTCAAGCGTTTCGTTGATGATTGTCTATCAGCCGTACCTGCCAATAAAATCATAAACACTTTAAATGCATTCAATAACTTTCATCCAAAACTTCAATTTACATCCGAAATTGAACAAAATAATGAAATAAATTTTCTAGATTTAACCCTAGTTCGTAACAACAATAAAATTGATATAAAATGGTACACAAAAAAGACTTGGTCAGGCCGATACCTAAACTATAACTCGCATCACCCAAACAATCAAAAAAATAGTGTTATAATTGGCCTTACAGATCGCGCAATCGCTTTAACATCACCTAAATTTCGACCAGACGCATTAAAAAAATTTGAAGAAACGTTGAAAAACAACAACTTCCCCCTTAGTCTTATAAAACGCATTTTCAAAAACCGTACCTATAAATTTTACAATACAAATAAAAATAAAACAATTTCTACTGAAAATTACAGACATGTAGCCATACCATACACTAAAGACCTGTCAGAAAAAATTAAACATATATTGCTTAAACATAACATAATCGTAAGCCACAAGGCACAAAATTTATTAACACCCCTATACACCTCATTAAAAAGCGAAATACCCAAGAAAAAGAAATCTAATGTTGTTTATTCTGTGCCGTGTATAAACTGTCCAAAAAAATACATTGGTATGACAACGCAATTTTTAGAAAACCGTCTCAATGGTCACAAATACACAAAAAATGCTTCGACTGCTCTGCACAAGCACGAAAAAAATGAAAAACATGAGTTTGGATTTGTAGAGACTGAAATTCTATGCCAGGAGTCAAACTATCATAAATTAGCTATAAAAGAGATGATCCACATAAAGAAAGAACCAAACGCTGTCAACGATAAGCAAGACATAAATAATTTAAGTCAAATCTATTATAATTTAATTTAATAACGTAACTATAGTACTCAATCAACATCACCCGTATATTCTAACCATAAGTAGAAAATAGTAACCCTGGTATAAATAATAACATTAGCTTCCAATCCTTAAAAAAAACTAACAAAATAATAATAAAAATGTCTTGTCTTATCGCCATCACTTTGTACCGTTTCTTGTATATCAGTATCATTTTACAATTATTAAGATCAAGTAATGTCACCCAAAACCAACCTAGACATTATGATACTGATACTATAGGTGCCTTAAATATAATAGATTTAAAAATGAAGCTCTGTTTTCCAAGGTAGGTTACCTATTTTTAATTAACGGCTTTAAACCAAATTGTACAAATGTTTTTGTGTTTTTTTTTCGTCAATAATGTAAACAAGTTTTTTAATATTTTTTAATGTGTAAAATTGTGAAAGCCATTTTAGAAAAGTGTTCGATTGCTAAATGTTTTAGGATTAATTGAAGAAATTTTACTTTATCAGTGTTTTTATAATTGACAAAACGGCAATTTTAACAAACCAGTTTGTATCGAACTGATATTGTTTTTTTTTCTTTCTCGTTTTAGTTAAAATAAATGCTCTTGAAAATGCTTTTAATCAAAAGCGAAACGTCGAGCGAAATATAACCACTATTGTTTCAATGCATAAACCTAGACCCAAGAAATATTTTCGAAGTAATTATATATATATATATATATATATATATATATATATATGTATATATATATATATATATATATATGTCTATATATATATGTCTATAGGTCCATTGAATTCCATGGGGAAGACTTATAGAACAAAAATCACATTATTTATCCGAACTTCTGCGAAAAAAATTATTTTTGATAATTATGAGTATTTATATTTTTTTTATCAAAGGCAATTACCCGAAATAATAATTTTAAGATTATGTAAAGGTTATCGTCAGCTTGTCCCAGTTCGATAAATTATCTGAATGAAATAGTTTTTTTTCCATTTTAACAAATGTATCTATCTGTTCGTCAACACGCTTTCTGAACAATTTATAACAAGGCAAATTACCATAAAAATAAATCATATTTAAGAGAATTAGAATTCCTGTCTATCCCCAATGACCAACCACTAAAATATTGCATTCGCCTTTTCTACATTCATAGGTCTCATACAGAATCTGAACAATTTATGTGCACAATTTTATATTCCCGAACCTTTACAAAAAAGTCTGACAAATGTTTGTGAAAAATTCTATGCGTTTTAAAACAAATCATTTTTACAAGCCACATGAGCTTTTATAAGCTTTTATAGGTACACGGTGTTCCACATAAAAGTACACACTATACTAAATCCGTAATAGATACGAAAAACCGTTGCATACAGAAGTTTTTTAAATTTGAAGTTCTTTTAAAATATAATTTTTTCTTGTATACCGACTGTTCCAATTTTGCTGGGACGACATCAACTATAAAATTTTAAATGACACCCTGTACTTTTGTCCATTATTTGATTACTTGTCTAAAATAAACATAAGTTACCAATTTAAACTCGATTTCTGCGTGGTTATGTGTGATTTTTTTGAAAACTGGAGCCATTTTTCAAATCACTATAAAAAATAACAAACATCTAATATCTATAGAAGGCCATGGAATAGATAATATTTCTATTTGAGTAACTATAGTCCTGATTTTATTCTATATTTATTTATTGCCAAATTTTAAATTTAAAACCATTATTAAAAATTAATATTAGAAACAAACTTCTTGAGTAAAACAGCTATCAACATAAACAACATACCTATAAAAGATATAATAACTACAGATTACATGGAAATAGAAAAACAAGAAAAATAGACAAAACAAATGACTGTATAAATGATTTTCCACATACTGTCCGTTTTCTGCTATAGACAGTGTATATAGCACTTGAATATTTGCCACAGTGTTTCGGACGGCGTCACCATTATTAAGACTAATCATTTATTCACGAATTTTTTGTTTAGATTTTTATACACTCTATCTTTAAGCGTGCCCCATAAAAAACAATCTGAGGGTGTTCGCGGCGGCCATGAAGTCTCACCGTTACCATATATAATTAAATTAAAATGCTCGTTTAAAAATGTTCTTATATCTTCTCCACAGTGGTCTCGAACATTATCTTGTTGATATACCAAATTCACACGAATATGTTCTGGAAGATCATTAAGTTTTTCCATAATTTGATTTCTTAAAAGGTTTAAAAATTTTTCTCTATTCAAATGGTGGTCAAAAAGCACAGGTCCTATTATGCCGTCATTTATAATACCACACCACACTTTAAGACTTTGATGTCCTTACCTTTTAATTTGCTTTTCCAAATATTTATTTGTCTCAAAATAGTAGTGAGTATTTTTTTTGTTATGCATTCCCGCAGTGGAAAATATCGCCTCATTTGTCCGAAGGATTTTATTTAAAATCCCTCTCTCAAAAGGCAGATCCATCACTTGCATACAAAAATCCAGTCTAGTCTGATAATCAGCTTCACTTAAAAATTGAACTGGAAGAAACTTATATGGGGATATTTTGTTTTCTTTTAATTCTGAATGGATGGAAAAATTCAAATCCCTTTATGCATCTCTTAAAGAGTTGGTAGGATATTCAACGAAATATAATAAAACCTCCATTTGAAAATATTTAGAGACGACTTAAAGGGCTTTTTCCCTTTTTCTATATTTCAAAACTCCATGAATTGATAAATCACTGCAAATTTTCTTGATGATATCCCTGCCGTGGAAAATATTCAGCGATACTTTCTTATTCAATGTAACAGTTATACCAAACTTAGTCGCTCTTGACTTAAATATTAAGCCATTTTTTAAAATAGAACAAGGAAACACTAATACAAGGAAACGTTTTTAAAGTCTAATTATTTTACATTTAAATGATTTCAATAAAACAACAACCACTAAAAACACAAATGAATAGAAAATCTGTCAAATTTAAAACAAATAGTTATATTATCCATTCCATGGCCTCCTATAATTTTTTTGAGTATGCAGCATCAGAATATTCAAGAAATAATTGAGATTTCCTGTTAAACTCCGATTTTGTCTGTAACCATTGAATTTAGGTATAGAACGTACATACATATATATATATATATATATATATATATATATATATATATATATATATATATATATATATATATATATATATATATATATATATATATATATATATATATATATATATATATATATATATATATATATATACATATATGAAAAACTAAGTATTTTTAAGATCATTTGCATGAATAGAAAACATAGTGCTGGTTCTATTATGAAAAAATCGACTTTTTTCACTTTAAAAAGGTGCAAGATTGATTTCGGAGTATGTCCACTCTGCAGTGATGTTTATAAATTGTAAATTACCACCCAAAAACCCAGTTTTAGATTTTTGCAATTTTTTATAGTGATTTGAAAAATAGCTCCAGTTTTCACAAAATCACACATAACCTTAATTACCCAGGAAACTACGCAGAAATCGAGTATAGTTTAAATTGGTAACTTATCTTTATAAAAAGGAATTACACACAAGAGGCACCCTGTATACATGGAAATATTATATTTTTTAAATAACTACAAATTTAAAGAAACTTTTGTACGAAACTTTTTTCGTATCTATTACGGATTTCCAGATAGTATATTGGGTACTTTTATATGGAACACAGTGTACATTTTTGAAAAGATTCTATGAGTTTTGGTCATCACTTTTTCTGGCAAATAGGCGATCCCTAATAATATTTATTAGTTAAGTTTAAATATTTTCAAAAATTCAGAAGTCTTAATTGATATCTATAAAACAATTTCAAAATGACTTCTACTCGTTTTTCTTTGTAAATTTCTATGATATTTTACAGGATATGAATAGCAACCTCCATTAAACTTGTATCAGACATTTCCAGTAACACGTATGCACACTTTATATAATATAAGATTTAGTGGCAACTTTAATTAAAAAATAGAGAATTCCTTACAAAGTTTTATAGTGATAGTTAGATTATAAGACATATTTTATGACATAATTTTCTATCTATTTAAAACACTAAGCCAGATTTTTCAGCAAGTTCGTGAGAGAATTGTACTGCACCAATTTACATGATTTTTTTTTGAAATGATCGTCTGGTTACCAAGACCTTTCAACACTATTTTTTATATCGATTTATTGCGCATTTTTATATAAAAACGATATGTTTTTCTTCAATAACATGTATGGACGATGTGGTGAATGCGCCTCATATTCTTATAATTCCACTGGAAACTCATCGCGCTATCTAACGGACAAAGCAGAACAGGGTCTGCCGGGGCAGCTAGTAGAATATTATAAACAAAATGCACAGACTATTTTATTGAACTGAAGAATATATAAGCTATATTACCTTCTGCAATATGTATGTTTTTATGGTGATTTTTTGTCACTTTTATATATAATCTCATTAAGTCTAATAAAAACTTTTCTAATTATCTTAATGGGAATTGAGGAATATTTTTTTGGCAGGGAAATTACATGTCCTGAGTTATTAAACATGCTTTATTATTAAAATCTTCCGAAGAATCCATCGGGTATTCCTTTTAAAATTACAAAGATGGTAGTACTGCCGGTTAAACCGGATGCAACAACAAATTGTTTGTATCACCCAAATATGCATCTAAGATAACAATATAACATGATCATCTTTCAAATCGATGTTATACGCAAAATGGGTGGTTATTAATGTCGTTTCATTAACTATATTCTTTCTATAAAATCTTCTTAAGACGGCATAAAAGCTATACTTTATTTTGATCCTTTTATAAGAAATCATAAAAGTGTAGGTATGTGAGCGTCAAAGGGCCAAACAGGCAAAGTATCTTTTAGTTTCTGCAAATTTTTCAAAAAAACATTTCCGAATTTCCGTGTCTAAAAAAAATATTTGGCTTCAGTCAAGCATTTGATTATTCATTTGATAGGTGTGGGAGATAATTTGTAAAATAGTAAACATAATTCTCAAATACAAATAATGAAGTGTTTAGAAAATTCCACTATATTACAATTATTTCAAACTAATATCCAAATACAACATTTTTGAGCTATCAATCTTATTGTTATATTTACGATCGAAACTTCGACACGTTATCTATTACCTGGGGGGGGGCATTTGTCCCCTTTACCCCCTCCCTAAATACGCCACTGTCGTTGAGCCAAATGTTTCGGACTTTACGTCTATTTATTTCTAGAATTTCTAAATAGTTTAATTTTCTACTCTTGTTACCCTTTTGCAAAACTATTATCGTTGTTAGAATCGTGTTGTTCTTCTAAAAGATATTTGGCATAATTTGAATACGTTTTACCCTTAATATAAAAACTTTCTTGTTCTGTAATTAATTTTTTGAATTTACAATCGAATTACAAAAAGAAAATAAATATATAAATGTTTTAGATTTAACTATCGCAAACATAAATGAAAAACATGAATTTAAAACCTTCCGCAAACCATCATACAGGGATATTATTATCCTTATTTTTGTTTATTTGTTTATGTTTGTTTTTGTCTTTACTGGTCTGCCGAATTTTAAGTTCCGGCAAAGGTCGACAACTGGCCTTAAATTAGAGACGTTTCTCAAAGTTTAGCTCACTGGCAGCTATTGAAGTCTTAATATTCTGAACCACTATGACTACCATTCTTTAAAACATTAATTTTTTCAACTAATTTAAACTACAAAATCAACAAACAAGTCTTCAAAAATAAAATAATTTCTATAAAAATGCGCATCGTAACCACAACCTATCAGACGATTCACATTAAACGCCTCAACTGACAAAAATCGGCGCGGCTGTTGACCCAAAATTTGAAAACGTAAGCCGTATATTACCTATGCGTCCCTATGCAAATGCGATCGGGAACACTCGGGAAAAACTCCCCTACGTTTATAACCACGAGGTCATCGCGGGCCGTCAGCCTCGTGATCCAACGAAACGAAACCTCCGGATATCCCAGCACGAGGCATCGATAGTGCGAGTCCTGAGGAATCAAGTGAACGTTCAACGAGTTTACAGGCTTCAAATAATAGAAGCAATTTCCAAATTTAAAAGAAATTAAAAAATATAAATTATTTATTATTTTCGGTACATTTATTGGGGGGTCATTGACCATACCACCTAATGGAGGAGCCGCCACTGATTATAATAGCCTTTAAAACCAGCCACACTCTAGGTAGATACTTAAAAAACAATAAATCAAAAATAGACAAAGGTCAGAAACCAGGGGATATGACTTAGATTGTGATAGGATAGATAGGACAGATAGGGAGACAATTTCAAACACGTATAAAAGAACTCGAAAGTTCTTATATTAAGGGTAAAACGGATTCAAATTATGCCAAACATCTTTTAGAAGAACTACACGATTTTAACAACGATTATAAAGTTTTGCATATGGCTAATAACAGTAGAAAATTAAACTATTTAGAAATTTGCAATAATGTTCTGACGAAGACATAGTGTTGTTGACACAGCTGTCAATATTTGAAATATAGTTTTATTAACATTTGTTTATTTGTACTTGTGTATAATGAATTTTTAAACGTTATTCGGTCTTAATAGCATTAAACTGGACAAGAAGAAGACACAGTGTTGTTGAAACAGCTGTCAATATTGATAATAATTTTTAAACATTTCTTTATTTATACTTGTGTATAATGCATTTTTAAACATGATTCTGTCTTGATGACATTACACTGGACAAGGTTTTTTCCTCCCCATTCTACAATTTTATGGAGGTCCTCGGTTACGGTAAAGTTATTACTCTGCGTCTATTATACATTTAAGTCTTACAAACAGGTCTGTGAAATTGTATGTAGGTGTTAACTGTACTAGAAGAAAGAAAGAAAATTGGCAATCTAACTACAGGATTCCGGAGGAAGGCCATAAGTAGGAAGTTGGTTAAGAGGTGCGTCATGTCAGACTTGATTGAATATTTCTGATATGTCAAGAGCAATAATTTGAGCTTCCCCTTGGAATTCAATGCACTTATTCCAGTTGGGAGTTACGAAGGTAAAATCTATTGTGGACCATTGGGGGGAAGCCGTATTGCCTGTCATGGCAATAAGTTTATACCTTTTAAGGTAATTTAATAGATCAGCATTGTTATACTTCTCCATTACCTCATAATGGGGGTAGGAATAAGACTCTGTAGTTAGAGGGAAGAGTTTTGGATCCCTTTTTGAAAAAAGGCTGCACACGAGCTTTTACGAATAATGGCCTTGTCATAGGACATTTGGAATAATCTGGTAAGGATAGGGCCCAGATCAGAGTTGTCTCTTTGGTTTTGTAAACTCAGCGTTGTTTAATCGTCTAATGTGAATGTAATATAACATTCTGGACTTAAAGACGCTAAGAGTGAATTGTAAAACTGTTTAAACAAACCTAAAGTGTAAGCTTTGGTACTGACGAATGGTAGTCCACTATTATAACGTTTTAGCTTCAGTTTGAGTTTAAACTAAAGCTTGAACTATACTTGTCACATCCGCCCTTAATGAAAATTCCAAAATACCACCCCTGGTGCTTCGGCACTGTTTCCCTATAACCTAAAGAAAAAAGACTGCTAATGCATATATCCTATTTAGAAACATGTCAAAAGGAGGTATTAATATACCGTTGAAGAGCAAGTTTATAAAAAAAATAATAAGGAACCTTTGAAGTTGACAATGTCTTATTTTCTTATTATAAAATATCAAGTTATATTTCTTGATACTATGGCGAAGGACCATAATTCTTAGATTTTCTCAACAAATAATAAAATTGATTTCACCCATATTACGCAGGTTATATTTTCTGTGATATTACTGATTTTCAATAGGTTTAAATAAGGACTATTTTCAAGGAAAATTGCAAAACTAATACGAACAATCATTATTTAAGCAAATAAATGTAATTAGGCGTACTGAAACAAATCCTCAAAGTACCTCAAGGTAATTGAGGTAACTTAGTAGACAAACATATATGTTGATAAAATAAATTCTGTTTGACAGTTAATAGCTCTTGATATTTTCCTAGACTTTTTACAAGTTACGAAAGAAATACCGAATACATAGAACAAAATTTAAAATGATAAAATTATGATTATATTGATTTTCAGTGAAAAAATAATAAACTGTATTTGCTGCTAATTAATATGAATATGTATTGTTAAATGTAACATTGGTTTTTTAAATATTCTTTTGTTTACATCGTCGTTGTATCAGGCACTTAGACAGAAATTCAAACCTTCGGAAGGGGGGTTCAGACAATTGCCGTTAACTAATATGTTCAAACTTGGGCCGATACTAAACGGCCTGTATCTAGCGAAAAAATATTACATACTTTGCATTCTTTTTGTCGCTTGCGCTAAAATTGTTTTTCTTTTGGTTTCATGTTTGTTTCGATATCTGTCATATTTGGAAAGCCCAGTAGATATTTTGAAAAGAAAGTGACAGAATTAGATTAAAGAAAGGTATAGAAAGTGATAGAATTAGATTAAAGAAAGGTATAAGCTTGTGCAATATGAAAGTGAGGATTTCTTTTTATTTTGTTTTTTTTTAGTCAACAGCAAAAATTATTACCTAGGGGATGGTACCCTGGAACAAATTCCTAAATATCCCACCATCCATTTGAGTCCATTTAAATATACTTATTAAACTAATATTTACTATTTTAACTTTGAAGTTAAGAAGAATTTTTTTAAAACAGTAATATGTTGTAGTCGGGACAAAACTTGTTGTCACTTGTTTATTATTAAATGCCTCCGTCTCTCCAGCCAGAGAAGAGGTAGCCATGATTATCTCTCGACCGAAAAAATCTGTACTAAAGAAACTCAACTAAAATCAAACCTCATTTTTATTTTTTGACTGATTTATTACATATATACAATTCACAAATTCAATACAAACATAAACAAGAACAGGTAATGTTTTAGCATCTCAAAAGTGATGGAAATGACATTAAAACTAAGGTGTTTTGAATTCAGGTAAATTTCTTGCGTATCTTCTAGCCAGTTTCAGTCTCTCTATTAATTATTTCGGCCACCATAACATAGGGTGAATTAGATGAGTATCTCACGCTAGGACTACCTGAAATCAGGTAGAAAAAGAAGGCAAACCTTTAAAAAGCAACTGGGCGTAAATGGTAAATGATACTTATAACCGTAACAATAATTTAAATTATCATGGGAAACTGATACGATACTCTTGAGCCTTGGGAAATATCGAGACATATTGTTGTTTGGAATATTTTTATTACTTGAATTCATCAGTCTTACTGACGGAATAATGTTAAAATATAGGTTGAATCATAATCAACGTGTCACATTTGAAGGACATATATCTTTGGGTGGAATACGCTAGATATTCGTTTATAAAATCGTGAAAAAAACACTGAATAAACATTTCTATTATAAAAATAAAACCGATTTAAGAACAGCACTAAAAAGTAAAAAAATAATATTTTATTAAACCTTGAAAATTTGACTTTTTATTTTTTCATCTAATATCAGCACAAGGTCATCCGCAAATTGGAGGTGATTCCAATATGCTCTATCAATTTTGATTCTTTTATCTACCCAGTGTAGTTTTTCAAGGATGTCTGCGAGAACGAGTGTAAATAATATAGATCCATAGATTGTTGTATGTATCCGATTTCTGCTATGCCGAAAGCTTTCTGGAAATCGATAAAAGCTAGATGAATTTATATATTATATTTTGTTTTTTTCTGTATGAGGGGCCTTATCGTTTGCAAATGCTTAGTTGTGCTGAAACCCTCTCGAAAACCATATATACAGTGTGTCCAAGTTAAGGATGCACAGCATGGGGATCTCGGAAACGGTAAGAGATATAGTGTCGGTTAAATTAGACAAAAGTTGCGTATTTTGATGCCCAACAAAATCCCAATAAGCCGTTCCGGAAATATCCAAGAAAAACCGAAATATAGCGATTTCGTTTTAATTTTTTTTTAAAGCTATTTGAAAAGATATGAAAAAACGGAAAACACTTTTTCATTCTCACTTTTTAAACTGTACAAGGTGACGCTAACAAATTTTTATTACAAGGTTTCGTTTCAATGGAACCACCATCAACTTTGATTTTTCTTATGGGACGGAAAAAAAGTACACCTAGTATTAGATTGCGCATTTCATTGCGAATTCAACGATGTACGGCACAATATGATTACTTGTGTTTTTATCCAGAAAAATGGCTTTTTAATACATTTCTAGCATTTTATTATAGTAGGGCAATCCTAACGATAAAAGGAAGAAAAAACGGTTGACAAGTTCAAATGAATGTATTTATTTATTTACTAACTATAACAAATGTTCAAAATACGACTTAACATTTCAGGAGTAATTGTATTAAATGCTGTTCGTACTGATTGATATAATTGGTCCTCGTTGTCAAAACATTCCTTAAATACCTTATTTTTTATGTAGCCACACAAGAAAAAGTCCAAGGGAGTTAGGTCCGGGGACCTTGGAGGCCAAGGTGTTTCACTGTAAGTCCCAATGTATCTTCCTTGAAACCGTTCAGCTAAATATTGGCGAACTTCTATGGAGTTATGGGCTGGAGCACCATCTTGTTGGAATCAACAGCCGTGTACAGCGCTTACGGTAAATGATCTAATGCATCTTCTAAATCGTGCCTCAAGATCTCAAGGTACCGCTCGGAAGTTAATGAATTGTGAAAGAAAATAGGGCCTATAATCTGGCTACCAAAAATCCCCCAACAAATATTAAATCCAAAGCGATCTTATAAGGAAAACTTCTTCACACATCCTGGTATATCACTGACAAAAATGTCTACGTCGTTCATCGTCATTTTTTCATATCGTTTCAAATAGCTTCAAAAGAAAATTAAAACGAAATCGCAATATTTCGGTTTTTTCCGGTTATTTCCGGAACGGCTTATAATTTTCAAATTTGTAAAACGGGATTTTGTTAGGCATCAAAATACTAACTTTTTTCTGATTTAAACGACACTAGGTCTCTTACCGTTTCCGAGATCCCCATGCTGTATATCCTTATCTTGGACACACTGTGTATATATATATATATATATATATATATATATATATATATATATATATATATATATATATATATATATATATATATATATATATATATATATATATATATATATATATATATATATATATATATATATATATATATATATATCAATCACTGGGTCCACCAGATATGTATTTCTGGGTTGGGCCCCCCTAACGAGTCAAACCTCTGGAAAATTAGTAAAAGGCATGCGTATACCAACATATTTCCAAATTTTCGGGGGGCCCAGTCCCCCCTGGCTACGTGCCTGAAAATAAGCGTATCGGTCTAATTATCTATATTCGTTGAAATCCCTTTTTTAAACAGTAAAATAACCTCCGCATCCCGCCGATTTTTGGCACTTTTACTTCATCTAGGCACGAGTATACATATACATTTTTCCAGCAGGGGTCTTCCAATTTTAACATTTCAGCTGTTATTTTGTCTTCACCAGGGCTTTAACCATTTTTCATGTGTATCAGAGCCTTCTGAATTTCTTCAGGTGCGATATCCGGCATTCTTGTGATCCAGAATTTATTACTTGGGTTCTTCTTGCTCCTGGGCTCGGCATTGTCGATAAATAGAGGGTAACATTTCTCTATTGTTTGAAAATTCTCTTTTTGTTGGTCACTAGTACACCCTTTTCGTTCTCTATTTTGCTCAGTTGTGTTCCTCCCTTTGAAAGTTTAGGTTTCAGTACTTTCATATTACTATTCTGATTAACTGTGTTTTGTATTAGTTTGTATTTAAAGCTTTTATGTCTTTTCTTTTTCTTTCTTAACAATTCTAGTTAATGTTGCCTCTTTGTTCTACTAACTTCAATGTAGGCGGAGACACATTGTTGTTACTTGAGGTTTTTACTGTGATGTATACTCTCTTCCTCCTCTTTGAAATGCTTATTTTTATTTGTTAAGCCAATTAGTTTACGTTTAAATTAATTAGTCTATAGGTTTTCTAGTCTTTTGCTTAATTCTCTGTGATATTTATTTACGTTTGCTGCTTCGAGTTCTTGTGCAGTAGGGAAGGGATATCTGTTCATGAATTTATATATCATTTATTTAATAAATTAATATTTTATATTATTATATTAAAAAAATATAAAATAATAATAACCTAAAGTTGCTGTCGAGTAACGGCCAAGGGCGATTTTAAGAAGTCACACGCTTTTATTTTAATATTTAATATATTATGGTATATAAATCATGTCAGTACCACTGCTACTTAAATAATGAATAGCAAAGAAAATTGTTTTTTTTTAATTTAAAACTTAAAGATATGTCAAAACCATTCTTGACGTTTGACCTATCTGTTCTGTCACATTTACGAATGGTCGCCTTTTGTTATGTTAATGTTTTATTAATGTCCTTATATTTTGAAAATACATTAGGGTTGAAAAGATGTTCCACTGGACCCCACTTTCTATTTAATTTTTTTAATGAAAATGGTGCCCTGCCGCCCTCTTAAAAGTTTTAATAATGGAACATGCGATAAAAAGGGGCAACTGGTCTATTATTCAAGTGTGACAAATGGTGAAGTTCTTTATTTAGTCTAAGGTGATGGTATCCCCTTCCCCTCCGTAAAACTGCCCTTGCTACTCAGAAGTCATTTACGATTTACAACCGTTTCGCGATTACGTTTTGTCTTCATTTTCGTTTGAGTAAATTTGCCCAAGTATTCACTTTGTTTCATTTCTCTCCATCGATTTTGAGTTTTGAATTCAATCATTTATCCTTTAATTAATCTATTTGTCTGCATTTTGCTGATCAACTTTTTACTTTTCAAATAATATAATGCAAATAAGTACTAGAATTGTGTTTTTGTAACTACGACACGAAAAAACTGTCACCGTAAATGTTATACATACAACAAAGTGTTTAAATGTTTTCATAGTTTAAAGAGGTGCTTAAATAAAACAGTTTATGAAAAAATAGAACCGACTTAAAATAAAACAACTAAAAAGTTCAAAATAATATTTCATTCCACATTAAAAATTTGACTTTATGAAGTTTGCGTCAAACTAATTCTTAATTACTTAATCACAAACAGACATTTATATAATGAGTATCTACATATATACAACAGCAAATAAACATGGTCTTTACTAGTTTGTCACCGACTTCAGAAAGTCAAATTTTCTACGTGGAATAAAATATTATTTTTTACTTTTTACTAAATAAGCAGCTTCTGGGTCCATTGCATATGAAATTTTGCCAGAATTACTTTATTAATATTATATAAAACATGCCATCTATACACATTTATAGAAAATTAACAGGTTATGATGTCAAAATTTAAAATGGTGAGTAAAATTAAACTTCGTGCCATTAAAAACCCTAAAAACCATATGATATTAACATGCACATACTTTTTTCTTGATGATATGGTGAACACAATATATATTATCCCCGGCGCTCGCGTAAACATGTGAAACATGTTAAAAATGGTGCTACACCGCCATTTTTAACTTATTTTTAATATGTTTGCTATGAGACCACTCCGCCAATATCCTGAATATTCCCTTAAAATTTCATCCCAATTGATCAAACCATCGAGAAGTAATCGATGTACAAACAAAAAAATAAATAGGTCCGAATTGATGATAACCTTCTTTTTTGATACGTATATTCAAAATTGGGCTTAGTAATAAACAAAACCCCATATCGATAAATTGGATGTCAATATATTCATTCTTTAAGTTGACAATATCTCAGCGGCAACTAATGTTTTCGGGAATTTCTGCATACATAATTTTGCACGTAATCGAATTTTATAGTTATATCAGACTGCCTTTTTCACACACTTTCTGTCTTCATCGCATGCGGAAGTCAAAAAAAAAAAAATTAGTTTGTCACCCAGTATCTTTACCAGGTAGGTATAGCCTAGGATTTTTGTGACAGCGGGTACTAAAGAACTCTCCTTAGACAATTTACCCTGAAACAGTAGACTTGAAATATAAAGCATTTAAGTTTTATAAACACTTTTTATAAAATTACAAAAGTCAGGGTAATATTTGTTATTTTTTAAAGGGAGAAATTATTATACATGTGTTAACAAAACGTGATTATTACTATTAAAAAAATAGGTAAATTAGGAATAGTGAAGTATGATCCAATTTTTTTGAGTACATAGTCATTACTGTCTTTTCGAACATTTTTATTGGGTGCCATTTTGATGATTCTTAAGCATAATTTAAAATAAATTCAAAAAATTTTATATTGACAAACACCAGCATTTTGTTGCGCTCATGTTTAATTCGTACCAGTTTATCCTTATATCACATTTAATTTTTCTGGAAAATTTATAGTCAATTGTATAAGATTTTTTTACGTTAATTTAAAAAAAATATATTTGGCCGCCATTTTGTTCCACCATGTTGAATTCGTACCACGACTATACCAGTTTATCTCTATAACACACTTATATCGCTTAACATATTTTTTGGCATTTAGGGGCACTAAAACGTGAAGATATACAGGGTGTTACCTAATCTCGTTCGTAAAATGAAAGGGATGAATCATCACTCAATTTTCAGGGGAAAATGTAGTATAAAACTTTTTCGGATGTCGCTTCGTTTTCAAAATACAGAGAGTTAAAGATTTTTTTTTAAATCGGTTTTTAATGTAATAATGTAATAATGAGCTAATTTAGGCTTAACTATTAAAATTTTCAATCCCAGTGGCGTCCCGGGAGGTTTCTTAACGAATATAATTGACAAAAAAAAAGGATAGGCCACTGACTTTAAATTTTCAATACTACTACTGCTACTACAAACTAATTTAGCAACTAAAAATATAACTTTTTTATCTGGCTTTGTTTTTACGAGAAAAAAATAAAATCCACTTTAATGTATGTTCATGAATATCATAAAAAAAATAAAAACATATAAATCACCTAATTAGCAAAAATTGGATGGTACCTGTTAAAAACCCCCGATTAAGCTAGACTCTAGCTTAATCTGGAATTAAATAACGCGCTCAACAAATTCGGGTAAAGGGTATTTATGATAATAATAAAAACCGATTTTTAAAGAAAACTTTAATACTAACGTATTTTGAAAACGAAGCGAGATCCGAAAAATTTTATATTACGTTTTCATCTTAAAATTTGGTGAGGATTCACTCCTTTCATTTTACGAACGAGGTTAGGAAACAGCCTGTAAAAAACCCTACGGGGGTGATTTTTTCACGATTGCAAAAAATGTATTTAGCCGCCATTTTGTTCTGTCTTCTCCAATTAGTGCTTCAGTTTTACTAGTTCATCTCTATACTATACCAATTAGTTATGACGCACAATTGAAATCAGGTCATTAAACAGGTTTTTCAGGTCGTCATTTTGTTTCGTCATCTTGGATTAGTACCAAAATTTTACCAGTTGATTCCTACATAATACTTTGATGTTTGTGCAAAATTTGGGTAACAATATTTTTTTTTGAACATTTGACTAGGCCGCCATTTTGTTTCGCCATATTGAATTTTTACCAAAATATTATCAGGTCATCCTCATACGACCCTTAATTTTTCATAAAATTTGGAATCAATCGGGTAAGTAGTTTTTAAGCTATGGCGCGAAATGACAGACAGACCGACAGACGGAGCGACGAAATTTATAAAACAAAATTTTTGCCATCTAGGGAAGCTAAGACGTAAAGATGTGTAAAACCTGAGTTTTTTCACAATTACAAGTTAAATTGGGTAAGTAGTTTTTTAGTAATATCAATCGCATAAGTAGTTTTTTAGCTATGCCGCGAACAGACAGACCAACAGACTGACAGACAGACAGACATGCAGACAGCTAGACAGACGGACCAACAGGCAGACCAACAGGCAGACCGACAGGCATGTAGACAGCCAGACAGACCCACCGACGGATTTGAGAAAAATGTTTATCGGCATCTAGAGACCCTGAAGCGTGAAGATTTGAAAATATCTCGAAGAGTGGCTTTTTCACGATTACAATACTTCCCTTTTACGAGGGAAGCAAAAATTGATTTTTGTAGGTAGGACAATTTCCTACCCCTTTTCATCCGCCCTATCTAATCAGCAATATTTTTTTTAAATTAAATTTTAGCTTCCAATATAAAAATAATAAGTAGATAGATTTCCTTTACCCGGAACTACCCTTGCTTTCCCTTTGCTTTCACAGATTGGTTTTACTCTAGAGTTCCCTCACATATGAATCTTCCTTTTTGTCTAATATATGCGAAACTAATTAGGATTATACTTTTCTATTCCTAATTAAAAGAAGGATTAATATTAAGGGATGTTTCGGGTAAAGGAAACATATCGATTTCTTTATATAGTTTTTTAAACACTTCAATAGGCTGCCATTTTATTCCATTATATCGGATTCTTACCATTTTGTTCCGTCATCTTGAAGTCGTACCAAAATTGTACCGTTTTATCTCAATCTCAATATAAATAACACTTGATTCTTGTGCAAAATTTGAAATCATTCGAATAAGCAGCTTTTTCAAACTGATTTTTTAATCATTTTATTAGGCCGCTATTTTGTTTCGCCATATTGGATTCGTATTAAAATTTTATCAGTTTATTCCCACACAACACTTGATTTTTGTGCAAAGGTGTGTTAAATCGAATAAGTAGTTTTTTAGTAATAATTTTAATAATAAAAATGTGACCATCTGACTCTTATATAACCCTTAATTTTTAACCAACATGTGAAGTCAATCGGATTGGCAATTTGTTAACTATGCGGCGAACAAGCAGACAGAGAGACCGACGGAATTGAGAAAACATGTTTTTTGGTATTCTGGTATATAGGGTTATTTTTCACAATTAGAATACTTCCCTCTTACGATGGAAATAGTTAAAAATAAAAAATAAAACTAAAAAATGTTATAGGAAGTGTTTATATGAAGGCCCTGTAGGACGTCAATCTTATAATAGATTGGTAGAACACGTGAGTATCTTTTATTTTATTTTTAGACTTTTATATATATATTGTTCCTACAAAATAAATAATACGCATAATAAATACATAAATAGCACGATATAAAGCTTAGTCAACGGCTATTCACCATTCGTACAGGTTTTTTTTAGTCAACAGGTGTGAGTGGTTCACTTCAGGCAAAATTGACAATAAACTGCTGTCAGTAGAACCAATATTCCAAACAATACGTTTTTAATACCCCAGGTATACCGTAGTACAACATTTACTTCTGTCAGTCGATAATGTTTGTATTTCAAAAGGAATGGCAAGCTTTAAAAAATAATTCCTTTGTTTCTTTTATTGTACTTCCCAATCAGCAAGCAAATTCCCATTTTTTACTTAACTTATGTATGTATAACTGTCCGCAAAACCTTTCTATTATCTAATTATTATGTCCCCCCTTAAGACAATACCCACAGAATATTTATAAAAACAACCTAAAATATTTTGTTCTTAAATTTCATGTCATTGTTGCGTTACGTATTCTAAGGGCATTCTCCCAACAGATCATCTTCTCAGTTACAATCCCATATCTTGTAATACTTTTAGGCGTACCTACTTAAGCAATGCATGTTAAAGAGGAATTGAATTGAAATAAGGCGACCGGCCAATTCTGACCTTTTAGAATAATTTGAGACAATATAAGCGAATCCACAATATAGCCTTAGCTCAGATCACCATGCAGATACCCTGTCTGCATGGTGTATTGAAAGCAATGGGAAGCGAGTGGATGGCATGACATTGGTTCCCTGGGAAGCAGGGATAATTACAAAAACATCACAAAGATGAGGAGCAGGAAGATCGTTTTGAATCGTACCTTTCGCAGTTGAAACGTTTGGACCTTTGGTTAATGAAGCAAAAAAAGCTTGTTAATGAAATAAGCACAAAAATATCGTACAAGCGAGCAAAAAGCTTCATTACCCAAAGAATCAACCACGCTATTCAAAGAGGTCCCTGATGCGGCTTCTGTGTTAGGGACTATCGAGTATTGAACAGGTTTGGATTACATTTTTATATTTGATTTCTTAAAAATTTAATTTTATTTTTAGTAGGTACATATTTTGTATATATTATTTAATAAAGACAAAATACATACAAAAATTATCTAGAGTACAACATATCTGAAAAACATAACGCAAATTATTATAATGGTATTTTATCATTTTCTTGCCGTATACCTAACAGTTTGTGGTTGTCGCTTGCGTCACAATGATTTAGCTTTTCTTGTAAATACTAGGTAGGTAGGTATTTTGTTTTAAAAGAAACTATAAGTACTTTTGGGAATCTCTACTTGCCTATTGTTCATCGTTTTACTTAAAGTAGGTAATTACCGATATTTTTTGTTGTCGATATGTTTCATTCTCCTTGACTGCGAAAATTAAGCCTGTATAATAATTACAAACCTATTTTAGTATGTATTTCCCTATAAAAAAATTGTGATAAGGTAAAAATGCTTTATATTCTGTAGGACATACTCAGAGCTCGGAAAATATTCTGAGATTATTACTTGTATGAAAACTAATAGGTATTTTGCGAGGTATTTTGATTCGATGATTAGTTATTTAATTTGTATTTCTCAGAGTTCTGTATTTTGAATTTCAAACTAAAAGAATGAAGCCGTTCGATTTCTTAGAAGGAGGAAGGAGGGTTGAAAGACCGACCTACCTTAACTTCACAAAGAACAGCTTGCTAACAATAGAAGAGAGAACTTCCCGCCAAATATTTTTACCTACCTTCTCTTGAGGGTCAATAGGCGCTTCTTGAAAAGCACTCAGTTCGCTGAAATCAAACCTCAAAGATAATTACCTAGAAGTACCTATATTTATATTTAACACAATTTAATCATTTTTTCTCAGAAGCAAACCTGGGGGGGTTACACTCCATTGATATTGAAAAAATTTATATTATTTTTATTCATCGTGTCATCAATGTTTTAATGTATCTATATTTTACAAATAACACTTTTATTTATTATATAATAGGTATATCTACAAAATTTATAGGATGATTTTCAAACCGGAATAAAAAAAAACCTTCAGGGTTGGGCCCAAGGCTACCTACTATGTGTAAATAAATGTATGGCTATAATATTTTTTTCAATAGAAATGTAAAATAAAATAGATTTTATAAAAATATAATACAACACTTATTTTTATGACGAGCCAGAACAATAAAAGAATGAAGAAAAAACCTCGAGTCTAACTTAGGCCAGGGCCGCGAAGAGCCCGGGCACTGGTAGGTACTAGCAAAAATCTAGAGGGCCCTAAAAGCCCTGAATACTTTGGACCTTTGTTGGCGGAAGCCATATTGCTTGTAATGGACAAGTTTATACCTTTCAAGGTAAATTAAAAGATTGTATACCCCTCCATTGCCTTACTCACAATTGGGAGTTGGTATATGGGTCTGTAGTTAGAATGAGGAGTTTTGAGATACTTTTTGGGAACTCTTGGATTAACATGGTAAGGATAGCCAGTTCAGAGGCACATCTTTTTAGATCTATAGCCGGAATACCAGAATGGTCAGAGAACTTTTTGGAATTAAGTGTTTTAAGAACACGTCGAATCTTTTTAATTCTAAAAGTTGTGCATATTGTAAGAAAAAGCCGGTACTGATAGTACGGGGAACTGGAGGGGAGGAGTTAAAGTAGAATTTGCGTTTTGTAAAAAGCTTAGATTTTGCTTATGATCTGAAGAATTCATTACCAGAAGTTAAGGGTAGAAAGCAGCTTTTG
Organism: Kuschelorhynchus macadamiae; assembly: GCA_030620095.1. Lineage (NCBI taxonomy): Eukaryota > Metazoa > Arthropoda > Insecta > Coleoptera > Curculionidae > Kuschelorhynchus > Kuschelorhynchus macadamiae. The sequence goes on along the minus strand of JAUTXW010003526.1, from coordinate 209,876 downwards.
TAGAAGTTCTGACTGATGTTTTTGTCAAGGGCAAAATAGATTGGTTGCCATTTTGGCAAGAAAGAACATTACCTCTTATTCATGTGTTGAAGATATTTCTGGCCTAGAAAATTATGCGGTTATAATTTCGAACTTTGTTTATAGCCTTTTGATTTTCTGGAGGTGGGTTTCTGAAGGCAATTATTATGAGTATAGATTTTCACTAGTCTGGTATTGTCGCAGGATCTTGAAGACCAAGGTTTATTGAAACCAACATGATTTTAAGGTAGGGAGAGCAGAAATCCCACAACGCATCGCAGTCAGCTTAATCATAGTGCCAAAAGCGCGAGGTGGCATGTATTTTAAAACTTCCAATTCTATGGGACAACAACAGTAATTAGACTGTGGCCAGAAGAACATAGGGCAGCGGAGATGGAATATTGATTCTGGGTAGGTGGTCAGAAAAGGACCCACTATGTTTTATCTACGTGTGACAATGCGAGGGAAGTAGATATGTTCTTTGATGAGAGTTATAAGAGATTACCTGATTACAAAGGCTTCAGCCGTTTTACCGTTAGGGCCGGTTTTAGTAGGCCTTAACCATTTTTTATTACGAAAACCTCCAAGAATAATGATTTCAGATGAAGAAGAATGGAAAGTGAGAGACCCAACCATTCCCGTCCCAGAGGAAGAAAATTCAGAGATTAGGAAATCCACTCCAGAAAGTCGAAGAGATGGTTGAACCAATATTATGAGGGAGAGTGGCTATGCAACAAATAAATTTAATGGAAGGAACTAAGGACTAGTTTGAGCTATAGGATATCAGATCTATTCGACTAAAGATTGGGAAGTTTTGGATGTTGTTTTGTTTTATGCAAGTTTAGGTGCTTGTATCAGGTGAAATAAATGTTATTCAGTGCCAATAGGAATAAAATACTTGCGAGTGTTTTCTATTACCAATTATTAGTTTAAATTATATTTTTTTACATGAGGTCGACATGGGTTGATGAACAACCCACAAATTCGTCCATGGGTCGCTTCAGCACCACTTAACCGAGTACTGAAGTCACCTCATGCGTATCACCTGACGTCACCAACCTCACGTTTTTCTTTTTTTTGTACCTCACGTCACCAACCTTGCGTTTATTTTTTCTGTACTTCTGCATATTTTCGCCTCACGTAATATCACATTTCAGTGTTGTTGTGGTTATAGGTAATTTATTTTGAAAATAGACAAGCTTTCAATTGAGCGAGTCAAACTGCATGAAGTTTTATATGATCATCTTCTCTGTGAATACCGGGATCATTCGACAAGCTGCTTGGGAAGAAACTAAAGGGAGATACAATCAGGAAATAAATATTATTTTAGTAATGTAGGTATAGTGGTATTATAAAAAAATTACTTAACTGTGACTGTAACATAATGAACTGTGAACCAGACCAAATTTTTACAATATTTTAATCATCTACTAAAATTAGGATAAGCCTCCTACTAAATTGTGCAACTAGTAGTGCGTTCGAAAAAAAATATATTCCAAGATGGCGCCGAGTAAGGATGCACTGTTAGAGAGTGACGTAAAAAAGTGTAATTACTGTAAAAGCGGAGTAGATAAAGCCGGAGTTAAGTGTTTTAAGTGTGGGATCTGTTACCATCATTCGTGTGCTTTACGAATTACGGGGCTCCAGATCGCCAGTGGAAGCAAAGGGCTAATTTATTGTCAAACATGTGCAAAATGTGCGCGGGAAGCAGATTTTGCCAAACTTAATAAAGATCTGGATATGAAAAACGAGGAAATCGTTTCTCTGAGGAAAAAGATCGAGGACCTAGAGGAAAGCCTAAAAGAACCATACTTAAAAATCTATACAAGGTTGGAATCCATGGAAAATAAAATCCTAGAAAGGTTAGTCAACATTGAGACAAAAAATGTAAACATAAATATACCAAAGAATCTGAAATCAGTAGCAGCACCTAAACGTCCGCCAGTCGGCCAAAGTACGATTCCCCAGAAAAATCACGGCCAAGAATCCGAACAACAACAAATCGGTGCAGCACAGAACACAAAAAAAAACGGTGCAGTGTTATCTGGAGTACTCCCGAACGCTGATCCAAGCAACTCGACGACACAGCTGACGTCTGTCAAAGAGGGCGTTGACAGTGATGAACTTGACTTTGACACTGTTGACGTTGACGGACAAAATGAAAATGACATACCTTTGTCATCATCCGAAAATCCGCCTAAAAATTATAACGAAATAAAAAACGGCAGCGGCGGAAGCCTATTTAAGCCCCAATCACAAAGGGACTCTGGTAAAGAAAATGGGTGGACCACAGTCAAAAGAAAAAACGACAGGAGACACTACCCTAAACAAAATAGGCCATCACCGATACACGGTGAAAACACTGCTTTCGACATTGGGATTGCAAAGAAAAAATCATTCCTGTTTCTTTCAGGACTTGACAAGGATGTATCACCTGAGGTAATCGAAGAATACCTCCAAGAAAGCTTAAAATGTGAATGTAAGGTGTACAAGATGAAGACTAGGAAGGACAATTTCAAAAGTTCATTTAAATTAGAGATACCAGCTGAACTCAAAGAAAAGGTAATGTCCCCAAATATGTGGGGCAAAGGAACAATGATAAACCATTTTCTCCATATTCGACGACGCCCGACTTTCAGGGGGAATTTAATGGAGAACGCCAACAACATCTAAGTGTATTCCACCAGAATGTCTGCTCGATTAGGCACAAAGTAGGTGAAATGGAGGTATTTTTAAACAAAACAAATTTCCGGTATGATGTTCTATGTATCTCGGAACACTTCTTATTGCCTGCAGAAATGCCATCACTTCTGATCAATGGATATTCTCTGGCATCATACTATGCAAGAAAACAGTTCCAGCATGGGGGAGTTGCCATTTTAGTTAGACACAATGTTGTTTTCATCCAACGTACCGACATTATGGAAAAATCAGTTGAAATGTCTTGTGAGATAGCTGCAATTCAACTAAAACAATTTAACCTTGTAATTGTAAATATATACCGTCCTCCAAGTGGAGATTTTAAACTGTTCCTAGATAGAACTATCCAAATTTTAGAAATCCTTGCAAATAACTTCCACTATGTGATAATAATGGGTGATTTTAATATTGATTTTAATGTAGATGGTATAAGGAAAAAAGAATTTTTAGATGTTTTAAACTGTTATGGTTTTGTAGAGCAAATTTTATGTAACACTAGAAAAAACTCATGTCTTGACAACATATTTGTTAATTTTAAGGACACTTTAGATTTTAATACTGCTGTTTTTCAGGGAGTAGTATCAGACCATAAGGCGGTGGAAATCACCTTAAGAAATGTCATGACCAATGAACAAAGTAGCTCGCAAATTGTAACTTTTCACAGACCAATAACAAAGTCTGGTATAAATAGTCTGTTTCAGGTACTAAGCAATGTCGACTGGTCCTTTGTAACGACAGAGTTAGATGCAAATGGTAAGGGTAAAAAGTTTATGGACATTCTCACTGAAACTTACAGCTCATGTTTCCCAATTAAAAGGTACATTAATAAGTGTGACAGAAATGTAAGGTGGTATAATGATGCTTTGTCTGAAATGAGAGAACGTCTAAATTTTCTTAATGATCTATATAACAACTCAAATTCATTTGAAGTTGGTATTTTGAGAAATCAGTATAGGAAACAGTATAGGCAGGAAATCGATAATGCAAAAAAGACAGCAAACTCAAACTTTATTGAAAGTTCAGAGAATAAAGCTAGGGCAGCTTGGCAGGTAACCAACGATGCCAGAGGCATAACTAAAAAACCCAAATCAACAGTTAACATCTCAGCTGATACCTTTAATACTTTTTTTGCAAACATTGCAGAAGAAATCTTGCAAGATATTCCAGAAGCTCCCTTTGAACCTAAACACTATTTTCAGTCCCAAAATTTTGTTACTCCGGGGCAAGGCTTTTCCTTCAGAGAAGTCAGTTTCATAGAGGTCAGGGATGCAATTGATAATCTTAAATCAAAAAATAGCAAAGACATATATGGTTTTAATAGTGTACTCCTCAAAAAACTGAAAAACATCTTAATTGTACCACTAACATATCTGATAAATTCATGTATACGTGAGGGTATATATCCGGATGTCTTCAAAAAGTCCAAGGTGATTCCAATTCATAAAAAGGGAGATGCAAATAATGTGAATAACTATAGACCAATTGCTTTAGTGCCTGCGTTCTCCAAAGTTTTCGAATACCTCTTGAAGGCTCAGCTTTACTCGTATTTTGAAAAGCACAATTTGTTTGCAAATAGTCAGTTCGGGTTTCGTAAATCACTATCAACAACAGATGCAATACTGGAATTGTTGGAGTATGTAGTCGAGGGCTTTGAACAGTGCCAACATATTGGCGCAGTTCTCTGTGACCTGTCCAAGGCCTTCGACTGCATATCCCACAACATTCTCTTTTTGAAATTAAAACAATATGGATTGGATGATCTTAGCATAGCTCTAATAGCTAGTTACTTAACGGACAGAGCCCAGCAGACCTTCTCTGGGGGACAACTTTCACAGTCACTACCTGTCAAGCATGGGGTGCCTCAAGGATCTATCTTGGGGCCGCTCATTTTCTTAATCTATATAAATGACATTGAAGCAGCTACAGACACCAAACTAGTGATTTTTGCAGATGACACAACAGCACTTTCAACAGCTCAATCCCTAGATTCTCTTCTCAGTCAAATGCAGGAATCACTAGAAAAATTGCAGGGGTGGTTCAACAGTAACAAACTATCTTTGAACATTCAGAAAACTGAGCGTATTTTGTTTAGCCTCAGGGACCTTGAGTGTGATGTTCCCACATCAGGTTCAGTGAGACTACTTGGAGTACACCTTGATACTTCCCTCGTCCTCAGTTCACATATTGACCAAGTAGCCAAGAAATTATCGAGTTCTATTTATCTTTTAAGAAACATCAAAAACATTGTTGAACCAAAAATCTTGCTTACGGCTTTCCACGCCTTATTCCAGTCGCACTGTGATTATGCGATTCTTGTTTGGGGCCATAGTGCACAAGCAAAGAGAATATTTGGACTCCAGAGAAGGGCAGTTCGGATTCTTGCAGGCCTGCCTTACAGAGCCGATGTTAGAAATGCGTTTGTTACACTTAAAATATTGACTATACCTTCACTATTTATTCTAAGATGTCTGGTTTATGTAAAAAAAAATCTTCAAAGTTATAACCGCTGTAGTGAACACCACGATCATGATACCAGACAGAAAGATAACATCAACCTGGAATATCTTAGGCTAAAAAAATCTTGTATTAGTTCAAAGTATGTTGGTCCACATTTATATAACAAACTTCCTGTTCAAGTTAGGGAAATGAATGAAAAACAATATTATTCTGTTATAAAAAAATTTTTATTAGCACAGTCGTTCTACAGTGTAGACGAGTTTATGAATAAAACAATATCGATGTGATAAGTGGCGAGTCTGAACTTTTAATTTGTTAGCTTGGTATTTTAAAGTGTTTGTGATTGTTGGTAAGACAAGTGAGTCTGACCTTAGATTAAGATTTTAAATTTATTGTTTTAAGCTAGTTGTAATGGTTGTCAAGACATTTTATTTTTATTTTTAGACATTCTATTTTTATTTTTAATCCTATTGTCATTATCCATTTTGACGTGTGTAAGAAATGTAATTTCATTAACATGAATAAATTCAGTCAGTCAGTCAGTCAGAAAGTCGGCTTTATTTACAGTAGTTTGTTAAGTATTGTTAAATGTTCAATTTATTGAATAAAATCTTTTTTTCTGCATATAGAGTTGATAGTAAAAGTTCGGCAAATTTCTCTGGTGTTATATATATATATCTCTCATTTTCTATTTGGAAGTTCCGCTTACGGAATTTTTAAGTAAAATTGAGGTCATATCTCTTGACAGCACAAGTTCATGTATCAATCAGATTCACTAAACACATCCACCGAAGTTTAGAATCAAAACTACAGAAAAAAAATTCTTTCGATTTTATAATAATATGGAATAGGAAAAAATGTTTTCTTCCATCATTGTCAGTTGTAAATTAATTTATCAAGTATGTAAATGTCATTTCTGTTTTAGCGCATGCTCTGTTAATGTAAGCTATATCCCCTCTAATAAATATATCAAACCTTAAGAAAATTGAGAAGCTTGCCAAAGTTGCAAATATCCATTTTTTGACAATATCTGCCCAATATCCTGAACAAAAATGGAATTTGGTTTCCTCTGACATCTTTCTGTCAATTGAAAAATCTGAACATTGTGAATGCATTGAGGTGTGATAATTAGTTTTTCTAGTACACTTTCCGAAATATAAAAAAAAAACATTAATTTTTTTTTTCCCCCAATATTTTGACGGTTTTATAGATTCAACCGTATTTTACTTAATAATTTTTTCATTGTCTTAGCGTGGAACAAAACAGTTTTGTATTTAAAAACTCCTTTTGTTTATGCGGTAAATAGTCATTTCTTTTGCCCCCTTACTTTTCAGAATCCTCAAAAATATGATCACCCGTGAATAAAACCTTTAGAAAGTAGAATATCGCATCACGAAATTTGATATGATCAGAGAAAAACTTAATTTTTTTCTTTAAATTTTTCTTATTCTGAGGATATTTCATATATAAATTTTAAAGATGAATTCATGATAATTTCCATTCATTATATTGAAGATTGTCGTTTGAGAAAAGAAATCTACTTCAAAATCAAAATTGAGTGAAACGGATCATGCGAAGGACACATTAGCAGCTTCCATTGGAAGACGAGAATTTTTCCACTTGCGCGAATGATATTTGTTAACAAATTTCTTAGAAACAATTATTCCAATGTTCCAATCCGTCGTAGGGGGGTATTTGGTACACTATTTTCTTCGTGTGAATTTTGACCAATCAGTGACAAGGGCTCTCAAAAGGCTACAATCAACCAACAAGTAATTCTCCGATTTATTTCAAAGCATAGCTGAAATCCATAAAACTAATTAATCAAAATTTACATAAATAGAACTAACCATGATAATGCTAAGATAATTAACGGTTTTTATTAATGCTGTGTCTTGATTTGGTGACAAATTATTTTTCCACACTGGAATGACTGGGACAGTTTACTATCTAATATTGTTTATAGATTTATTTGTTATTTAATAATATCTGCAAATAATAAAGAAATGTACTTCAATCGTAACGGAAATATTACGTTCATTTCAAATTATCCAAATAACTTTGTAAACTGAGATTTTAATTGTCCTTAGGCTCCGAACGATCCGATCGTTATCCCACAAACCTCACGTGCGCGCGCATTCATCTCGGAATGTCGTTACCGCCGACAGTCTGTTCCCGCCATCGCCCTTTCTCGTCCATTTGCCTTGCGAATTCGGTCGTCGGTTACATCGTCTCGCCACGTGCTTTACATTTTTGCCGTATACAGTTTCCATGTAGTGCTTATCAGAAGGTCATTAAATTCGAATTCGTAATCGTTCTATTGAAGTCTGAAATTATCAGGTAAGCAGAGTACTTAGTATTTTCGTATAGCTATTAATCTGATGTGTCCACCATAACCTCATTTTCGCTCCTGATGCAGGCTTGTGTTCCGTCTAATGTTGCATGTGTTTTTTCTCGTTTTGTGACTAGATCGAACACTCGCCTGTAACAAGAGATCTGTCGTCTTATCTTATCTGGCGTTCCCAAGAAGAAAGATTAATGTGGTTTCGCTTTCGCCGAACCGCCATCGCCATAGCAACAGGTTGGATTGAGTACGCAGCATGCTCCATCATGGGTCGGATTCATATTGTTCTTTGGTGATCTAGTTGTATGAGTCTTATTTACCTCATAAAGCTGGTTCAGCAAAGCACAATGTATTCGACTATTCAGCGAGGGATGATAAACACTAGATTTTTGCTTTAAACGCAGGCTAAAACTTTCTGTCAACTGGAATTATTAATAGGAATAGGATCAGTTGACATGGCAGATGTTTTCTGTGGTTATTTATCTGATGATTGTTCTCATATCTCGTAAAAAAGATAAAAGTTAAATATTAACACCTTTTAACCATTTAACTGCACTTTAAAATTATGTAGTGAACTTTCGAAATTTTGATAGTAGGTTAAACAAAAAGAGTTCGGTGTTTATACCGGAAAACCGGATCTTGATAAATTGTAACCAATTGATTGCCGGGATTCGACATCAGCTGGATGTTGGGCACGCGCATTTGGAATTTCAGTTCTCACACAAAATTGTTTTTATTTTATCTGGGCCAAAATACCTGAAATGTGTTTATTTAACTTTTATTTTGCCATTGTAGGTTTAAACATACAGGGTTCCAACGAATAGTAAGACATTCCTATCTACACTTAAATAAATTTCCAATGTTTTCCAAATTTTAAATATACTTATATACCCATTTTTATTTCACTTTTGAATTCCGTTGAAAAATTATATGTATAACTTCTATATTTAAAATTGTAAGTTTTCTAGATACCTAACTACCTATTTAACTTCAAACACTCAATTCTTATCAACTTTTTAAATTTTTTTTCTTGGCTAATGTTTATGTTGTAATTTGCTCGTTAACAATTTTTTTTGTATGTGACTGGCTAGGTATACGTTATTTTTAAAATAAAATAGGAATATATTTTTGTTTCTGCTATTTATCCCTCTTCCTTAATACTTGTTTAAAGTTTACAAGGATATGTTTTAAATTTAGGTATTTGAAAAACAGTCATATAAAAAATTATTGTTGGAATAATATTTAAAATAAAAAATATTGGTAGTGTGATTAAACATCTTTTTCATTGGTTTTTTTTTAGAAACTTTAGTAAATTAGGTTAGGTATATATACTAATTAGATTCTCTAAATTCTCAGTAACTTTTGTGTTCAACATTTTTGCTACTTTAAATAATAAGACAGATGTAAGGCATTTTGTGAGTTTTACATGATAATTTTCTCCTAAAAAGATATTACAAATAAATTGTTTTCTTTTGTCAGCCAAGTGTTAACTAAGCAACTAGTTATTCTAAAAAAACACACAATATATTTTTACTTATTTAAAATGAAAAGTAGGTAATATAACAAATCAAATCACTCATAGATTAATCAATATAAAAATAAGAATACCATTTAAGTACATAAATAAATATTTGATATAGGAAATGAAAATAAAGCGATATTAAAAAAACAATAAGATGTCTTAAATTCTAGGGAATAATAAAATAAGCATTATTGTATGCAGGTTAAAAATATGCGAGGAAAAATGTTTCATAGACAATACAAGTTAAAATTCAATTTTGCAAACCAGCAATACAGTCTCTTAGATTCGGTAAACTTTGTAAGTGGTAATGAAGTCAGTACATAATATGGTTTAGTGTAAATAATTGATAATAAGCTATATAATATATATATATATATATATATATATATATATATATATATATATATATATATATACCAAGAATTCAGCAAGAATTTAATTTGTCTAGTCACATAATTATCAATATAAATTGACAATGAAACATTTTTGTTATAGGTATCTTTTTTTTTTATTCTGTTATTTATATGTTTTAACTTTAGGTTATTATTTAGCATTTAATTTTATAAAGTCTATTTCATTTATGCCAAGTGAGTACCTACATGTATTCATTTTTTGTATTTAATATTTAAGTATTTGCGTTCTGGTATTATTATCGATTTGAATGATTCCTGGTATAATAAAATAATTTGGGCCCTTATGGTCTATTTATACATATCCGTGAGGTCTTCGTGTTATCGTGTCGGTTAAAAAAATAATGCTCATAATTTACACACGTCCAGCTCAGTGACGTCTTTTACGTTCAGCATTGGTTCATAAACATACAGTTGTATCACGTTTGTTACGAATACTGAACTGTGTCAGCACTGATACGTTACTCATATGTTATTACATATTTATTCCCGATATTCAATTATTTCTATACTTATAGGTAGAAGACCTACAAATGTCCGAAATGATGCATAATATAAGTTTTGTTGCGTAATTTTGGAGGCATCTGCTTATAGTTAGTTTTTTTTCTACTATTTTTGTGCTTCTTAACCACAAACAACGTTCCTGCCGTCGCACTAGCGGGGATAATACTTATGAATATCTTCCAATTATGTAAGAAAAAAGTCTCAAAGTTATAAATGTTTAAACCTCAAATTAATTATTTTCAATATTTAAACTATAAAATGATCAAAAAAGTTCTCCTGTCAACTCCCGCATGATGCAATGTACTACTTCCACTTATATACAGTGTGTCCAAAATTATGCTGCATATGGGAAACATTTTTAATATTCATTTCTCAGAATATTTTGTTCTTGATAAAAGTTGGGTGATCGAAGAAAAAATAGATTTGACAGTGTTAAACTTTAGAACATTTTTTTGACGGCATTTTTAAAGACCACAGAAAATCTTAAATAAAAGACTAAGTAAATTTTTTTCATGTTATTATTAATAGTCAAGGAGATATGTATTTAGATTGAAAAAATTTCGTTGTGTGACCTTAAATGTCTATTTGCTCGAGCTACTTGATCCATGGCAGGACCTGCAGGATTTGTTTTTTACATTTAGAATGGTGTTGACTATCCGCAAAAAATTTCAGCTTTAAATAGGTTGACGAGGTTATGTAAAAAAGCACTAAATCTACCCTGCAGGGCAGCTTTGATCGCTCTTGCCGGGGCTAGACCTCTGCCAATAAGTGGCAGTAAAAGAATTTGTAACATATCACGATATAAGCTATATGTAAAAAATAGCTTTTTATTAATTCACATTTTAACATATACAGGGTGTTTCTCCTTTGATGTCTTATAACCAACTTCATTTTTTTAAATACGGACCTGTACTTTTATATTTCAATTTTTACAAGCACTTGACCTCTCAAAGATTATTCTTGGTGAATTTGGCAAGATTCTGGTTTTCCCTCTCTTTCTAACACCTTGTCTCTTATGGAAAATCTTAAATCTTCTATTGAAACATTTAATTGTGATTGTTGATTTTGGGAGGTCGAACGCTTGTTAAAAATTAAATAAAAAATCCAAGTCCGTATTTAAAAAAAACTTGATAGTCGGAAGTCGTATTTTAAATATTAGTGTATTTTCTTGTAGAGAAGGAAAAGTGACTATAAAGACGTAAAATTTGTTTTGTAATATTAATTAATGTAATAAAGTGAGTAGGAAAATAAGGATTTTCCGTTTTTCAGGGAGATCTTCGGAAATAGTCGGCATTTTCCAACTTTATCAACGACATATTCGACATTAAATTGCGCAACTTTTCTCTAATTTCCTCATATCTCTTATGGTTCTTAAAATGCCAAAGCTATCCAATCAAATTCGTAACACCCTGTCTGAGTGGCAAAATTTTTTGTTCAGTTTATAGTTTAAATAATTTCAATAATTAATTTGAGCTTTGAATATTTATAACATTGATACTTTTTTCTTAAATGATTAACCATTGTCCCCGCCTCCACCGGCAGGAGTGGATTTTATGCATTAACAGGACGAATACTATATAAAAGAACATCCAACTTTAAGCAGAAATAGCATTGATAATGAGGCTAGCTACCGGATTACTAGTTAGACAACCAGTTTTTACGTGTTTAAAATAACTTATAACTGGTTGCTTAATATGTAGGCCACTAAAACAACGCCTTTTCAAAAATGGTATTTTTAGATTACTGAATTTTAAAAAAGGGAGGAAATCGTACAGCCCTTATTTTGATACTACCAGGTTTTCAAACCTAATGAAAAGTAAATACTTAAATTACATTTTTTTTCCTTTTAGATGACCAGTGTATAATATTAGGCACATATTTAAGATTTTTTTTATGCTAATAATAGGCTTCATTGTTATATTTATTCAGGATTTGAAAGGGAGAGTTTCAAGATGTGAATATTACTATATTTTAACTATAAAATTGTTTTTAGAAATAAAGTTAAGATTTAGGTTAGTATAATTTATGTTATAGAGCCTTAAATTTGTGAGAGGAGAAAGAAAGCTGGAATCGCCGCTGAAGGGGGGATTCTGTCTTGAAGGAACTTCTGGTGTGATATGTCGATTTTGTATCATATCACAGCCAGTAGTTACCTACGAAATGGAATCCCGATAACTACATATACCAATGCAACAGAAAATTATGTTTCTATTTAAACCATTTATGGGAATTAGCACGTTTATTATTAAGTAAAAAAGTAATTTCAAAATATGTTTTGCCGTTTTAGTTACGTTTCAGTTTATTCTAGTCGTATTTTTGTTATTGCTTGGCTTTTTCAAGAAATGACATCTGTGAAAATCAACTGAATTATTTTGTATACTGCAATACAAAAACTGGTTTTTGAGTGTACAATTAAATGAAGGTTTTTCGTATTGGTAAGTGCATTTTGTATTATTTTATTATTTCTACCAACCTTTTTTTCGTAGAATATCAAATAAGATTTTAATAGAGTAAAGAATTTGCTGGAATCATTTGAATAGAGGGAGGGTTGAACAAAAAAGATTTTAGGTGTTTAAACGAATACATGGTTGCCACTATATCAATGAGCAAGCTGTTGTGTTTTTTTAGTGACTAGTATTTTAATCGTGAAAAATTCACCCTCTGAGATTTATTCAAATTTTTACGTTTCAGGGTCTCTAGATGCCGAAGAACATGTTTTCTCAATTCCGTCAGTCTGTCTGTTCGTGGCATATCTAAAAATCGACTTACCCGATTGACTTCAAATTTTGATCAAAAATTATGGGTCATGTAGCGACTGTATTTTAATCGTGAAAAATTCACCCTCTGAGATTTATTCAAATTTTTACGTTTCAGGGTCTCTAGATGCCGAAGAACATGTTTTCTCAATTCCGTCAGTCTGTCTGTTCGTGGCATATCTAAAAATCGACTTACCCGATTGACTTCAAATTTTGATCAAAAATTATGGGTCATGTAGCGATGAATTGGTAACATTTTAGTAATAATCAAATATATTTCGAAACAAAATGGCGGCCTAGTCATGTTAAAAAAATTATAACTATAAAACTATCCAATTTAGGTCAAATTTTGTATCAAGTATTATGTAGGAAACAAGTGGTAAAATTTTGGTATGAATCCAAGATGGCGGAACAAAATAGCGGCTTAATAAATTTATTAAATAACTAATTGTAGTATAGTAAACTTGCGGTACTAGTTCAAGATGCCGGAACGAAATGGCGGCCAAATAAAATGTTTGTATTCGTAAAAAAAATTACCTTCTCAGGTTTTACATATCTTCACGTTTTAGTGTCCCTAGATTTTTTAGTCGCGGGTGTGTTAATTTTTGGCATTTCACATAGTGCTATTTCTTTTATACAGGTGGTCAAATCTATTTGTAATTTATTTAGATTATATTGTCTTTTCTTGCATTCTTGTGAATAAACTTTAGAAGGATGTATACTTAAAATAATTTTACAGGTCAATCTTAAAAATGTGTTTCAAAATGATGCATTTAAGTTCATTGAAAGAACTAAACATTCCTTGTACTAAATGCGATACCGTCAAGTAGAGGGGGTTACATTATAGGGGAGTCTTAACATAAGAAAATGTTTCACATATACTAAAAAAATACTGCGGCATCACCGCTAGCAACAGAGATCTTGAGGTGCTGAAATAAGTTAAATATTGATTATATAAAAGTAAGTACCCTAGTTCTTAAGTTAAAAATAAAATTTTTCTTATTCAAATGTCACGTCATAAAAAATATACCTAAAATAAGAATAAGAAAACACAAAAAATATTTAACTAATTTCTATCTAATTTGGCGACAAAATAATTTTTAAGTCCTAAAAAACCTTCTAACTGGATGAAGATGTAGACCAGGTAAATATAAGTCAAATTACAAAACTTGTACTTAACCAAAAAATCTTATGCTAGTATGTTTTCAAAGTATAATATAATATAAACTATTATTAAAAAAAAAAATGTTTCTGTTGGATCTTACATCTAGATACATGATTTTTACCAGGGCCAAATTTGTTTATTTCTTTTGTTTATAATAGGTTTATCTTAGATTTTATCTTATAAAATGATAATTCGTATGTTTTTATATTGTTATTTAGTTTTGTATTGTAAGAGTTAAACTTGCATGTTGCTGGTTTGTTTACAAAATGATAATTTATACTATTGAGGCGTTCCTGACACATTTTATTTTTTTTTTCAACATTTTTAAGTTAAGTTTTTAAAACTCTAAAAAAATCAAATTTTGTTATGTTAGACGATAATGATGAACAGTTAAAAAACTGTCCCATGTAGCCCCATTTGACGGTATAGAAAGTTCTATTAACAAGTCGGGAGAAGTTCGAAATGCCAGCGAAAAAAATCCGCTTTTAAATTTATTTCCTTTCATTATACCCACTACACGGTCAGTAGAAAGAACCGGAATGGTCGATAACTTCAGCAAACGCGAAACCTACATCAAGGTGTAATTTAGCAGTTTTGTGAGTGGTAGTATCAGCAACGTTGCCAAATTTCTGAATAAATATTACCATATCTAGTACAATAAGTTGACGGTGTCCACCGTGCTATAACTCAAAGTAACAATTTTTTACTTCCCTCATAATTGTAACCGTGATAAATCACCCATCCAAGTTTTTACAGAACTTCACGTTTTAGGGTTCACTAGATGCCAAAATATACACGTTTTGGCATTTCCGTCGATCAGTTTTTTGTCTACCTGTTTGCGGCGTAGCTAAAACGGTTAAATTTTGTTGAAAATAAAAGTAAAAATCACAAATGCGGATTTAATAAACTGTTTATCGCTTCACCAAATGCTTTTTTACTTTACCCCGAGGGGGAAACCGCTGATGAATTTTGGTGTACGAGCCCTGTGAATTCCAATGTATTGCATGTATTCTACCTGTATTTCATTGTTTTCCAGTGTATTCCATGTAATCCAATGTATTCCATCATCTATTATGTGTATTCCGCACGAGATGAACGCAATGATATTGTTTTTACCTTGCCATATAATAGTAGAAGTATTCTATTATTAATGTACTATAATGAGCTATTAGGTGAAGTATTGTATTTGCAAAAATTTTTCAAATATATAATTGGGATTTTTTGGGTTATGGAGTACTTAAAGCTGGGGTAAATGTTCTGTTTGACACCAAAAATTGTAAAAGTCAATGGCGTAGATAGCGTTTTTTAGAAGAATGATAATAAAACAAATCGATAAACGGCGAAATACCTTAATTATTATTTTTTTGTTTTATGAATGAAAACGAAGAAAAAATGTGAAAGTTTTATATTAAACGGCGAAAAGGGCCAAATTTGTTTATGCGGTAAAATGATTTATCTTAAAAAGTTGTGCAAGTCATTGGCATAAATACCTGATTTTTTATGAGTTAAATATATTCTTTTTTCGACTTTACTTTAGCCGAAATGTGATCTATTTACAAAATATTTTCTTTTTTACCTCTCCAATTTTTGTTTTATTTAATTTTCATATTCACTACTTCCTTCGTAAGAGATAAGTATTGTAATCGTGAAAAAATCATCCTCCGAGAATTTTTCAGATCTTCCCGTTTCAGGGTCCCTAGATGACGAAAAACATTTGTTGTCAATTCCGTCGGTCTGTCTGTCTGTCTATTCGCGGCGTAGCTAAAACACTACTTACCCGATTGACTTCAAATTTTGGTCAAAATTAAGGGTCATAATATGGGGATGACCTGGTAACATTTTGGTAAAAATCGCATATGGCAAAACATAATGGCGGCGTAGTGAAATATTAAAAAAATTATTAAAAAACTATTTATCCAATGGATCTCAAATTTTGCAAAAACATCAAGTGTTATATTGGAATCAACTGGTAACATTTTGGTATGAAGATCGTAGAACAAAATGGCGGCCTAATAAAACATTTAAAAATTCAGCCTGAAAAAACTACTTAATGGTCTGATTTCAAATTGTGTGCTATAACTAATTGTTGTATAGAGCAAATAGTAAAATTGTGGTACTAATTCAAGATGGCAGAACAAAAAGGCGGCCAAATAAAATGTTTGTAATCGTGAAAAAATCGCCCTCTGAGGTTTTACACATCTATCCATTTTAACCTCCCTAGATGCCAAAAATATGTTTTATCACCTCCGTCAGTCTGTCTGTCTTTCTGTCAGTTCGCGGCATACTTAAAGACTACTTACTCGATTGAGTTCAAATTTTTATCAAAAATTAAGAGACATTTGGGGATGACCTGGTAATATTATGGTACAAATTTTATTAAAAAACTCTTTATCCAATGGATCTCAAATTTTGCACAAACATTAAATTATTATGTTGGAATCAACATCAACTAGTAAAATTTTGGTACGAATCCAAGATGACGGAACAAAATTGCGGCTTAATCAAATATTTAAAAATTGAGCTTGAAAAAACTGCTTAATGGTTTGAATTCAGATTGTGTGCTATAACTAATTGTGGTATAGATATCAACTAGTAAAATTGTGGTACTATTGCAAGATGGCCGAACAAAATGATGGCCAAATAAAATGTTTGTAATTGTGAAAAAATCACCCTGTCAGGTTTTACATATCTTCACGTTCTAGCGTCCCTAGATGCCAAAAAATATGTTTTATCAATTTCGTCGGTCCGTCTGTCGGTCTGTCTGTCAGTTCGCAACGTAGCATAAATACGACTACCCGATGATTGACTTCAAATTTTGATAAAAAAAAAACGGTAAATTTTCTTTACCCGGAAATTCCCTCGTGAATTTTTCCTATTATTAGGAATAGTGAAGTGTTATTCAATTTAGTTCAGTATATAGTCATTTAGTAACACATATAATATATATACTGTCTTAAAATATTTTTATTCGTCGCAATTTTATTAGATCATATTGGATTTCTACCAATATTTTACCAGTCTCTACTTATGCCACACTTGATTGTTGAATTCGTACCAGTTTATCCATCAGTATACACATTTAATTTTTCTGCAGAATTTAAAGTCAGTTGAATAAGATTTTTATTCACGTGTTTTTTTTTTTTTTTAATTTTATTTGGCCGCCGTTTTGTTCCGCAATCTTGAATTCGTCTTGAATCACAAAGTTGATCTCTATATCACACTTACTGCTTGCACAAAGTTTGAAATTAATCTAGTTAGTAGTGTTTTCAGGCTGATTTTTTAAATAATTTAAGATTTGGATAAGGAGTTTTTTTAGTAGTTTTTTTTTAACAGTTCACTAGGCCACCATTTTCTTTTATAATTGGAATTTGTCACCCCCTTATGACCCTTAATTTTTGACCAAAATCAGTCGGGTAAGTAGTTTTTAAGTTATGCCGTGAACTGACAGACAGACAGACAGACCAAAGTTTACTGAATAAAAATATAAGTTGCGGCCGTGAACACGTGACTCGATTTATCTATTCCTCGCGTCCCGCCCCGGCTGGTACATTCTGGATAACGGTCGGGTCTACTGCACATACACAGTTGGTCATTTCGTGATCGCGATAGTTTGTTATTGTGCTATATAGTGAGACAAAATTTATTTTATTTCTTTGACAACTATGAGCCAATATGCCTATTGCTCTGTAGATGGTTGTAAAAAACATGTTTTCTCAATTCCGTCGTTTCGTCTGTCGGTCGGTATGTCTGTCTATTAGTTCGCGACATAGCTTAAATACTACTTACGCGATTGACGCCGAATTTTGACCAAAAATTAAGGGTCATATGAGGATGACCTAGTAATATTGTAAAAAAAATTGACAAGAGTGGTGTATTATTTGGGGTTAAGATCCAGTAAAAAAAGCAAATCTTTTTTTAAATTGTCGATGTTTCCCAACTTTATTGTTGCATCCTCAGAACTCAAAGATTCTATATCCTGCATGAAACCCATATTATCAGTCTTTACCTACTTCGTTGGTCTGCAGATATTTCCCAGATATTAAGTGTCTAAATGGTTTTCGTTAACGATCCTCTTGTTTTTATGTTAGAGTAGTGTATTATTTGGGGTTTGGATCCAGTAAAAAAGACTCTATTTTTAAATTGTCTATGTCTATGTCTAAAATGTCTATTTATTGAATTTATTTTAAATTATGCCCAAAAGTTAAGTGTGACATAGATAGAAAGAAAATGGCGCACAATAAAAATGAAAAGTATATGTAACACTTATACCGTGACTATGTACTGAAGTAAACTGAGGCACACTTCATTATTCCGAACAAATGGAAAAAAACGAGGGAAGTTCCGGGTAAAGGAAATTTGCCGATTTTTTTATTTATGTAATGAAAATATTGTATTCTTAAATTCAACTAGAAGGTAAGTAACAATTTAATATTAAATTCACTATATTTAAATAACATTTAAAACTGTAATTGTAAAATAACTAGTCTGGTAGATAAAAATTCATAGCGCTAAGACAAACTAGTTTTAAATAGCTCAATAACAGGAGGCAGTGTCGATGGGGTTTGAAACCAGACGGCTCGACTTTTATCTGCGATTTTCAAAGTGCCGACGGCCCAGTGCGGCAACTTATATTTTTATTCAGTAAACTTTGAGACAGACAGACAAACCGACAGATTTACAGACAGAATTAGAAAAAAACATATTTTTTGGCATCTAGGGACCTGAGAGGGTGATTTTTTCACGATTACAAATATTTCATTTAGCCGCCATCTTGAATTAGTATCACGGTTTTGCTAGTTCATCTGTATACCACAATTATTTATCGCACACAATTGGAAATCAGTCCATTAGGTAGCTTTAGGGCTGAATTTATAAATATTTAACTAAGCCGCCATCTTGGATTCCTTGGACTCCTAAATAAAATTCGATTTTTGTGCAAAAAAGAAAAACTGATTATGTAGTTTTTTAGTAGTATTTGTTTAACGTTTTACTAGGCCGCCATTTTGTTTTGCCACATTCGATTTTTACCAATATATTACCAGGTCATCCCCATATGACCCTTAATTTTTGACCAAAATTTGAAGTCATTCAGGTAAGTACTTTTTAAACTATGCCGGGAACAGACAGACAGACATAACGACACACGGACCTACGGAGTTGGTAAAACATACTTTTTGACATCTAGGGACGCTAAAACGTGAAGATATGAGAGGGTGATTTTTTCAGAATTACAAATATTTTATTTAGCCGCCTTTATCTTCGGCCTTCTTGAATTAGTACCTCATTTTTTCTAGTTCATTCGTATACCAAAGTTATTTTTGGCACACGTTTTGAAATTAAGTAGTTTTTCAGGTTCAATTTTCAAATCTTTTCTAAGTCGCCATTTTGTTTCACCATCTTGAATTCGTACCAAAATGTTACCAGCGGATTCTTACATAATACTTGATTTCTGTGCAAAATTTAAGATAAATTGTATAAGCAGTTTTTTAGTAACAATTTTTTAACATTTTACTAGGCCGCCATTTTGGGTTGCCATATTGGACTTTTGCCAAAATATTACCAAGTCATCTCCAAATGTTGTTAAAGCCACATATTTATTATTTAAAGAGATCCGTATACCCATCTCTCTTGAACACATTTCTCCTGTAGCGAATTTTTTTATCAGGCATTTTTTGGTTAAGTGTGATACATAATTGTATTTGAGAGATTCTAAGCTTCCAAAAAATGAAATATAAAATTCCAAGTCAGAGTTTCAAAAAATGAAGTTGGTGATGGCCGCTCGAAGACGAAACGTCGGATCTAAAATTTAATAACGTAAGTAGATGGGAAAAAGTGGCTGCAATGATGTAACATTTATTTCAAAATATCTAGTTAAATAAACTCGGGAAAAATAAAAACGATTTGCAAAATTTCGGAACTTCTTGGAATTTAAAAAGTTTCTCAACAGCATATTATTAGGCACACAAATGCGCGACTTCGCTTTAATTTAAGCATGTTTAACCATCCTCGTATCTCTTATGGTTTCCAAGATCCCAATGGTGAGCTTCGAATTTGTTACAGCCTATATATAAATATTACTGCCCTTTAGTATTAAATTTCCGCTCCAATGCCTACGTGTTATTCTCCATCACTACTAAATCTCACAAAATTCACTAATAAATACCACTCATTATTTACGATGAACCGATGCGTGCTTAGACAGACTGCGTTTTATCTTAGCAAAGTGTGACATAATAGAGCACGCCTATATAAAATGCACCATAATCAGACAGATACTGCTCTTTAGCGTAGTAACATTACTTTACTGCATTTTTTTGTAAGGATATGATGAAATTTCGTGATCGTGTACCTAGAAATTGCAGTTAATTTGACTCTTCACTCCGTTTTTTATTAGAAATAAAGAGTTACTGCGTTTTTCGTAATAAAGGGTGACGTTTAATTAACGCAATGAGCTTACTGCAATTTTTTTTGGAATATTTTGATAAGAAAGAAAACATTTTTTTGAAAAAATGGATTAGATAAAAAATATTAGTTTCGAAGAATTTGATTGTATAAAAATCTCAAAATCACTGAAAATCGACAAGCGTTTTTTGATAGGACGTCAGAATAGTGCACTGATGGTTTAATGTTGGGTTTGCTTACATTCGGTTAACTAAGTGAAAAAGCAAAAGTTGAACAATATTTTTTCTATTTTTTTTTCAACTAAATGATTTTTCACCTAGCCAACCGAGTGAAACAAATACGAATTAATCTATCAGTGCACTATTATTAATACAATCGTTGGATGATGAATGTAATCAATTGTTTTCATAAGCTACTTTATAATTTAGGCTTTATTTGGATATTTCACTTAATTTATTAAAAATATTCTATTTATTTTTAGAAAGCCCAATGTAGAAACAGAAATAAGGGGTTTTCACCGTTCCGTTTTTATTGAAAGGTAAATAAATACGTATTAACTTAATAAATAACTCAGTTTTACATTAAATTGTAGAAACTGGTTAAACAAAATGTCTTAAAATATAAAAAATAACTAAGGAAATGCATTTAGGAGAAGAACTTAATAAAAATAAATAGTATAATTCGGGTTTAGTTACATTTTGTTAAAAAGCATTAAATTAAAAAAAAGAAAAAATTGAGGTCAACCGATAGCGCTGAAATCTTGGATATAGCTGTAAAATCAGGAAAGAAACAACTTTATCCTTTACCATTTTTAAAAATTTTGAGAAAAAAGGTAAACAGGTATATTTAAAAGAAATTTAATTTGAATACTCTTCGATACTCCTGAATTATTTATTTAATGTCAAAAAACTCTGATTTTAATAAAAAAATCCAAATAAAATCTGATTTATTAAGAAAAAAAAATCAGCAATTCTGGATCTAAGGATATACTGGAAAAATTTTGCTATGAAATCTAGCCGAGCAAAATGGCGACCTAAGAAAAAAATAATGTGATATATGAATCAATTGGTAACATTTTCATACGAAAGCAGTTTTCCACAACAAAGTAACGACCTAATAAAATGTGTAAAAAACAAGTGTAAAAACTACTTATTCAATTTGATTCCAAATTCAGCACAAAATCAAGTGTGAGTTAAAGATGAACTGATAAGATATTGGCACGAATTCAATATGGTGAATCAAAATGGCTGCGGAATAAAATGTTAAAAGAAAAAACAGTGTAAAACTACTAAAATCAAGTGTGATTCGAATTCAATATGGCGGTAAATAAAATATTTTACTAATCAGCATAAAAAAACTACTTGTTTATTTGATTCAAAATTTGCACAAAATCAAGTGTGACATGGGGAGAAAATGGTACAATTTTGGAACAAATATAACATGGCGGTCTAATAAAACGCTTAATAAATTAGAGTAAAACAACACTTTTTACGTCAAATGTACTAAATTCAAGTGTGACATAAGGATGAACTTATAAAATTTTGGGGCGAACCCAGTAGGGTTAATGAAACAGACATAGCCTTTTTGCATTGAGATAATCTATTTTATTTTAAATGAAAAAAATAAATAAAACAATTGAAAATTAATAAAAAAAAAACGTTAAATTAGTTTTACCCGGAATTTACTTCGTATTCCTTCCTTTCATTAAGTAAAGCGAAGTATCAACTGGGTCATACCACTTTCCTACCGCTCGTAGTTATTTAGTAATTATATCCATACAGAAATTGATTGATTTTTCTAACTACTTCCCTTACTAAATGGAAGGATTCATTACGAAGGAAATTGTAATTCGTTAATACCGATCTGTAAAAAGCTAACCAGAAGTTCCCTCGTCATGAAACTTTACATATATGCATTTGTTAAGAAGAACTAAAATATAACACAATTTATATATGTACGCACACCGTTTTTGTTTATATTTTGAACGGGATCAAACAAGCTTTATTTTAAAAGAAAAAAAATGTTAAATACAAAGATTTTAAGATTATATCTGCGACTGCGTTGTCAGGGCTCGCTAAAAAAATAAATGACATTTGAGCATCGACTCGTATTTCAAATGGAACAGCCATTATAATACTGCTTCATTAAATGAGCATTTTCTTACTGATTACAAAAATACCGGGTTTAATATGTTTATCTTTAAAGAAAATTAATAAATATCCTGCCATAAGAGGCAGATTATGTGAAGTTGAATATTTCCTTACTTTCTAAAACATTGGCTTTTATAGAAGGGTTTTTGTCAATTTTCTTGGATACAAGATAAATGTATTAAACCTGGCATATTTATAATTAGCAAGACACTTTTAAAGAAGCAATATTATGCAGGCTGTTACCAATGCTAATTTTTTCAATTATTTTTTGTTTGATAGCACCCTATTTAAAGAATCTATATATAACACTTTTTTTTTAAATAAAGCTTGTAGACTGCTTCAAATATAAACAGAAGCGTAAATATCACAAAATAACTACTTTTTACCAGGGTTGGCATGATATCAAGTGATTTTTTTGAAAAAATCAGTGATTTAAATCAATTTTTATAATTTTAGATATATTTATCTATTTTCAATTTCTTACAGTAAAGCTAAATCTGATGGGTCTGCCTTAAAATGCCTCTAGAGGTTAGATGGTCTATAATGTGTCAAGCATTAGAAAGTTGTCTCTAACTGGGCTATTTTATTCGAAATTTCCGAATCATTTAATGAAATAAAGAAACCAAATAATTAAGTCAAAAATTCATCAATCATCATATCAAAAGAAATGTAGATATCCTTTCCCGTTTAAAACCAATAGCAGCTGCGTTAAATTAAATCTAATTTAACACTTGTGGTTTGGCAGATGCTGTTGTAATATGGAAAAACTTTTAAGCGAATTTGAAGAGGGTAGTCATTTTAATTTAACCATACTAAAAGTGGTGGTAAAACGTTACAAACAAGTTATAACACCAGCTCATTTATTAGCCGTTATGCTTAACCCAAAGTTACAAAAAAACATATTGTCTTCCGATGAAAAGAAAATTGTTTTTCACTATGTTTAATTTTAATCAATCCGATCAAATGCAAATTTTGATCAAAATAAATGCAAACACCGAACCTTTTAGTGGTTCATTAATGTCTGCCAAAGGCCTAGAAGCAAATAATATTGAGTGGGAGACAATATGTAGTATAAATGGGATATCAAAAGAGGATTTAATACTAATTAAAGAAATTGTAACTGCAATATCGTCTTCGGCTGGTGTAGAGCCAATATTTACATAACGATTTAAGAAATCAGCTAGGTAACGGAAAATCTGAATATAAAAATATAATAATATTTACTATTTTTATTACTATTATAATATTATTTACTATAACTATTGTGTAGCTATTTGATTTTGACTCGACTTTATTTTCCTTAATATAGGTATAGAATTATTGGAACCTTCAGCTTCTTAACACTTCGATGTTATATTATGTTTTTAGTAATTTCCGTTTATTTACTGTTTGGCTTTTTTAAATTTTATAATTTTATTATTAATATTTCTAATAAAATGAATTTTGTATACTCCATTGTATCATTTGTTGTGTCATTAAATAACAATTTACTGTAGTAACTGCCTAACAAAAACAAGCGTATTAAAAGTAAAAAAAATGATGGTTTTTGCCAACCCTGCTTTTTACATCCCACCACCAATGGGAGTAAAACGATGATGATTTAGATCTTCATGTTTCGGGGCCACTAGATGCAAAAAAAAACATATTTTCTCTATTCCGTCCATCTGTTTGTTAGTCGGTCTGTTCGAGGCATATCTAAAAAACTATCCGATTGAAAACAAATTTTGTCAAAAATTAAGGGGATGAAACGGTAACATTTTGGTAAAAATCCAGTTGTATGAATTCAAGATGGCGAAAAAAAAACTCGGCGAAACAGAATATTTGTAATTGTTAAACGCCCACAGAATTTTGACGTTTTAGACGTTTTAGGGTCCCTAGATGCAAAAAAAACATGTTTTTTCAGTTCTGTCGGTATGTCTGTCGATCATTCCATTTGTATGTCTAACTGTTTGCGGCATAGCTAAAAAACTACTTACCCGATTGACTTTATATTTTGATAAAAATTCAATACACATGCCTAGTAAATTGTTAAAAAAAAATTATTTCTAAAAGGCTAATTATTTAATTTAATTTACCTCAATTTTTGCACAGAAATCGAGTGTTGTATAGGACTGCACTGGTAACATTTTGGTACGAATCCAAGATGGCAAAACAAAAAGGCCCATTTTGTTTTGCCATCTTGGAGAAAAGAAGTAGTAGTTAGATTGATTTCAAATTGTATGCAAGAATTAAGTGGAATATAGAGATAAACTGGTAAAATTGTAGTACTAATTCAAGATGGCAGATCAAAATAGTGGTTAAATAAAATGTTTAAAAAATCGACGTAAAAAAACCTTGTTATTCAATTGACTTCAGATTTTGCACTGAAATTCGATGTGATTATAGAGATACATACCTTGTAACATTGTAAGGAAATTTTTAAATTTAAAAAATCAGTGTAAAAACTGCTTATTTCAATTTATTCT
The DNA here is from genome assembly GCA_030620095.1 of Kuschelorhynchus macadamiae. Lineage (NCBI taxonomy): Eukaryota > Metazoa > Arthropoda > Insecta > Coleoptera > Curculionidae > Kuschelorhynchus > Kuschelorhynchus macadamiae. The sequence goes on along the minus strand of JAUTXW010003526.1, from coordinate 184,983 downwards.
GAATTATGTTCAAAAATCAAGTATGGTTTATGTGGAAACTGGTAAAAGATTGGTACGAATCCAGTATGGTGTTGAAAGTGGTGCCCAATAAAAATTTTTGAAGAAAAGATAGTATATATAGAAAATATCCATTACGAGGGACGTTTGGGGCAAAGGAAATTAACCTATTTTTAATTTAGCTGTTCAGAATTATACTAGATCATACTCCCACTACCCTTGATAAAAGGAAGGATCCGTACCCAAGAAAATTCCAGCTCAACATGGCACAAGTTGTTTTTAAAGTCAAATCAAGTTTTAGTAGGTTTATGTAAAATGAATGCCATATGAAAATAATCGTGTTTGCTCAGATTTAAATATTTTTTTTTTGCATTTAAAAAAGTGTGATTGTATTAAAACGTATGTTATTCGCAAATGTTACGTACTTACTATCGTTTCACCTTTAAATTGAATACGAAAATAGTGCAAGCGTGTATTTATTTATTAACTAAATACTAGGTCACAGACGGGTGTGTTGGACGTTTATATTAATTTGTATGTAAAATATTTTTTTTTAGTAGCAAGAACGATGAAATGATTTAGAGAGTTGAGGTTTTTCTATTTCTTTACACATATTAATCAAAAGAAGGAAGATATTAACGCGGCAAGAACTATTAATATATTCGAAAAAGAAATTCTTTTTCTGACTTAAGGGCTTCATCGTACAGTCAACCAGTTGAGATACGAATACAACTAGTGCCAAAACTTATCGTACAAAATCACATAAGAGTCACCAACAGGAACAAAACCGACATTTGTGATTACCAAGCGAACATCCGAAATCTTCGCCGGACTTTACACTCTGTTACCACAATAACAATTATTATTTATTCTTGTGCCTCGTAGCAGCATAAAGCCACCTGTGGCGAAACTCTTAACACAAGGCTAATTAAAACAACCTTTCTTGTTTTGAATTAACTACCCTTGGGTTAAGAGTTTGTCCACAGGTGGGTTTATGCTGCTCCGTGTTAACAGAGTATCAAGTCCGGCCAAGATTTCAGATGTTCTGTTGGTAATCACTAGGCTTAGGATATATTTGCATGAAAGCATATGCAAATGCATATTTTGGCAATTTTTGTATTTAAGTCTATATTTTGCAGTTATTACAGGAAAAATGCAAATATTCTAATTTTTCTGAATACATTTTTATTTCCCAAGACAAATTTGATGTATTTCAAATATAATCCATAATAATAAAATAATAAAAAATGTCTAGTAGCTGGCACGCGAACGGTTTTACACATCCTTTTTTAAAATTGCTATAGGTATTCAATAAAACATCTGTGTTTTAAAAACTATGGATTTATCACATATTTACAATCATAAATACGCCCGTTTTAAGAATGTTAGAAATAATTTTTAAATTCAGTTTAGTGTGTCCATTGTGGCGGGAACATTGTCCAATATGCCGCAAGAAAAGCGTTCGTTAAGTGCGGTATTAAATCAATTCGTCAAAGATTTTCGTGATTTTACGACTGACGGTTTTGTGCTGTTTTGTAAATATTGTAATGTTCCTGTTACTGCGAGCAAGAAATTACAAGTGACACAACACATAGGAACTACAAAGCATCAGATCCAAAAAAGTAAAAAGTGTGCTCAGAAACAAGCATTTTCACCAGGACTGGGACCCAAACGATCAAAGTTCAATGAGGATTTGTGCAAGGCGTTTATTAGTACGGATATTCCAATGAATAAATTAAGTAATCCTGCCCTGAAGTCATTTTTAGAGCAGTACATAAAGACATCAATTCCACGTTAAGGAAAAACTATGTTACAGATTTGTACAATAAGACAGTTACCGACTTGCGGGAAAAAGTAGAAGATAAAAGTATATGGGTGTCATTAGATGAAACAACAGATGTGGAACAGAGGTGTGTTGATAATTTTGTTTTTGGTATGTTGGGTGTGGAAGCAGAAAGGGATAAATCATATTTACTTACAATGAAGGAAGACCTTAGACAAAGTAAATCATACAACTGTTGCTGGATTTTTCAACGACTCTCACACTCTTTTATGTCCTGATGTTATTAAATATGATATAGTGTTAGCGGCAATTGCAGATGCTGCTCCATACATGTGTAAAGCAATGAGTGGTCTACACATATTGTACCCTAAAATGATACATGCCACATGTCTTGCCCATGGACTTCATCGAGTTGCAGAACAAGTTCGTGCTTTTTATCCATGAGTGAAGGATCTGATTTCCTCGGTGAAGATATTCCTAAAACTCTGACTCGGGTAGAAAAATTTAGGGAAACTGCAGGAAACATCCACCTGCCCCCATCACCAATTGTAACTAGATGGGGAACTTGGATATAAAGTAATTTCTCAAAAATTAGCTACGGTTTTACAAAAAAATATTGGTTACAAAAATTTGAAAAATATTAGTGCAGTTTTGGACAATTAAGAGACATTGAATCCAGATAATGAACAATTTTTAATAAGCAGTGATTTGAATATGTTCCAATTGTATCTTGTGATGTTGAACGAGTATTTTCTGAGTATAAAGTACTATTGTCAGATAATATAAGAAAATTTGAATTTGATAATTTGTTATATCATATAGTTATAAAATGTAACCGCGACTTGTTGAATAACGTAAACAAGAAATTTTAAATTTTAAAAAATACTTTTTTTATATAGTTGTATTAATGTAATAATTATTGGTAAAAATAGCGTCTTAAGGATACCTTGAAGTGTAAATAATATAAATTTTAATTGCTATACTTTTGCTTTATTTCTGTTTTTTTGATTCGGTAATAAATGAATTTTTAAGTGCATAATTTCCCTTGTTTCGGAGCATATTTGCATGGAATTTTGAGATTTTTAAATGCATAATTATCCTAAGCCTAGTGACCACAAATATCGCTGTTTACTTCTGTTGGTGACTCTTGTGTGTTAAGTTTCAGCACTAGTTGTACTCGTCTCTCAATTAGTTGACTGTACTAATGAAGACCTTAGGTTAGCAACACGTGTCTAGGGTTCGGCCATATTCTATTTTGTTTTAGCGGTCATCCCAAAGAATTCCTTTTTCGAGTATATTATATATATACATACAACATACATACATATACATATATATATATATATATATATATATATATATAAATACACATACATACATACATACATACATACATATATATACGTATATACTATATGCTGCTCCGTGGTAAATAGAGTATCAAGTCAGGCGAAGATTTCGTATGTTCTTTTGGTAATCACAAATGTCGGTTTTGTTCATGTTGGTGACTCTGGTTTGTTTTGTGTATTCATTTTGGCGCTATTTGTTCTCATCTTTCAACTAGTTGATTGTACTGATGAAGACCTTAAGTCACAAACACGTGTCTATGGTTTTCCAAATTCTATTGCTTTAGCGGTCATCCCGAAGAATCCAGTTTCTACTATATACTAGTGAGCGCGTTATATATTTTCTTCTTTTGAGTTTTGTTTTTGTGCAATAAATAGTTTTCATTGATCTAAATATACAATTTTACTTCCCTTGTAAAGGGGAAGTATTGTAATCGTGAAAAAATCACCTTCCGAGATTTTTTCAGGTCTTTACGTTTCAGGGTCCTTATATAAATGTCGAAAAACATGTCTAGCATAACTAACTGACCTGATGGACTTCAAATTTTGGTCAAAAATTATGATTATGAAGTGATGACCTGGTACTATTTTGGTAAAAATCCATTATGGCAAAATAAAATGGCGGCCTAATGAAATGTTAAAAAAATTATTACTGAAAAACTACTTATCTAATTTATCTCAAATTTTGCACAAAAATTCGATATTATCAACTGGTAAAATTTTGATACAAATCTCAGATGGCGGAACAAAATTGGAGCTTAATAAAATATTTAAAAATTCATACTGAAAAGACTACTTATTGGGACTGATTTCAAGTTTTGTGCCGTAACTAACTGTGGCATAGAGATGAACTAGTAAAACTGTCGTATTAATTCAAGATGGCGGAACAAAATGTAGGTCAAATACGTATTTTATGGTAAAAAAATTACCATCTCAAGTTTTACATATCTATCTTGATCTACATATAAAAAATTAATTATCATATGGGGTCACTTGTTAATGTTTTGGTAAAAATCCAATATGTCTGAACTTCATAGCGGCTCAGTAAAACGTTAAAAAAATTATTACTAAATAACTAATTATCCAATTTACCTCGGATTTTGCACAAAAATCAAGTGTTACGTGGAAATGAACTGATAACATTTTGGCAATTTTGTTATGAATATAAGATAGCATAACAAAATGGCGGCCTAATATCTAAAAGATTAGTCTGAAACGACTACTTATTAGATTATTTTCAAATTTTGTTCAAGCGTTAAGTATGGTGTAGAGATAAACTGGTAAAGTTGTGATACGAATTCAAGATGGCGGAAAAAATGGCAGCCAAATATTTTTTTAAAATTCAGCTTAAAAAGATTTTATTAAATTGGCTTTAAATAGCAGAAGACTAAAATGCGTTAGAAAAATAAATTGGAACAAATTCAACATGACGTGACAAAATGGCGGTGTGTGGTCATTTTAAAAACTATTTACTGAATTTATTTTAAATTATGCCCAAAAATCAAGTGTGGCATAGGTAGAAACCAGTGGCGTATAAAAGGGGAGAGGTTTGGCGAGTAAACCCTCCTACTCCCAAAGAACCACTTTTTTTTGTTGATATTATTCTCGCCTAATTAGGTCGAAAATAAAAACTGAGGACCAGTATCTATATATACGCCGTTGGTAGAAACTGGTAAAATATTGGTAGGAATCCAATAGGAACAAAATGTCGACCAATAAAAATATTTGAAACGACATGTATATCTATGTACTGAACTAAATTGGGTCACATTTCTCTATTCCTAATAAAAGGAAAGAGGGACGTTATGGGAAAACGAATTTTACCGATTTTTTTAGAATGCAAATACTAGATTTATGTTTTGCTTTATTCCAGCCTGTTCTAGTCACAACTTTTCTTTTTGGTTCGTATCGATGTAGATTTTATTTTTTATATACCTTAAAGACCAAAAAAAAAATATAAATAAATCAGGAATCTTGGTGGCTCTTTTGCAGACCTAATTAACGGCGGTCATCAGAACCATCTTATAATTTATGTGCATCTATGTTATAAGTGTAATACGGCTTTGAGGGCTTAAGCTATTTTTTTGGTAAATAATTAGTTTCTAGAACCTGTTTTAGTTTTGAAACAAAACCTATTTAAAGTTTGGAGTCATAATTTAAACCATTTTTTGCAAATACCAGAAAATAATTTTGCGGAGGAAAGTGTTGTTGTCTTACCCCATTTTGTAATTAAATACTTATACTAAGTACACATTTTTTTCTCATTAAGCTTTTTTCAGTGATGTATATTAATCAAAACTTTTATCGACTTCCTGCTACGTTCATCAATTTTAAATTTCCTGAAAAAAAAAAAATTATATTTATTTCACCAATTTAGGCGCGGATGTTCGTGGTCATTTCGTTAAAACTTTTGAGGTTCTCTCAAGATTTTTATAATGAACTCGATTAATTTAAAAGGAGTTACACATGTTAAAATCCCGCTTATTCATTTCTAATCAGGTAAAAGTACGTCACTTAAAAAGTGTCATAAACAAAAAATCCCAAGGTTTTTTATGTAATATTTTACCAGATCAGGTTAAAGTGATTATCCAGGCATAATTTTTTTCCTATGTATAGTATACGGTCATGCAGGTGTGAACTGGGAGCACGAATGAGCATAAATAATGTTTTGAATGAACTGAAACTAGCACCGATCAGCACAAAGAAGGTATTTTATGGTGTATATGTCAGTTCGAGTTTGTATAATCTATTTACAAAATCGGTAAATTTCCTTTACCCGGAACTTCCCTCGTTATGAATATTTCTTTTATTAGGAATATTGGAATTCTGTTCCACCATATCGGGATCGTACCAATATTTTACCCGTTTATGCTTCACATACATTTTCCAACCAATTTACTTAAAAATAAAAATATTTTTAAAATATTAAGCATTTTATAATCTACATTTTTATTTTGAAAATACTCACAACTACACAAACTCATTATGAAACTGCTTATCGAATGGACTTCAAAATTTGCACAAAAATAAAGTGTCATATAGAGATAAACTGGTACATTTTTTGGTATCAGTACATAATGGCTGACTAAAATGGCGGCAGAGACAGTCTCTATTCGGACGCGAGAAAGAAAGCTTCGAAAATGCCAAATGTGATTTTGGCGAAACGTCAGCAAAACTGTTCTTTTTAGAACGACAGTAGTGAATGGATGTAAACCCGGAATGAAAACACATTGTATTTTTCTATCCGTGAAGGACTAAAAATCAACACATATATATATATATATATATATATATATATATATATATATATATATATATATATATACTAAATGACTATGTGCGGAACTAAATCGTGTCATACTTCACTATTCCTAATAAAAGGGAAAAAAATCATAACGAGGGAAGTTTCGGGTAAAGGACATTCGCCGATTTTTTTTGTCCTCACAAAAAATATCCCAAGAATATTTTCACTGCGAATAGGAAAATACGCGAAACAACTAGGTTCATATACTTGGCTAGACGTAAAATCTGAGTCATACATATTGAAAACAGTTTTATCACACAAAATATATGCTTTTGTTTAGCAAATCAGTTGATTGTATTAAAAATTAAATGGGTTGAGAGCTAAATAAAAAAAAATTGTTTCGAAATAAGCAATCAGCTGTATTACATCGCAAAAAAAAATGATTTACAAAAAACTGCATGGAGCGGACTTGGAAAATATGCCTACTAACTGACTAAAAAAAGACGGATTATATAAAAAGTATTGAAAGCGGAAGTTGTGAAATGAGGGGTTATTTAACACCAGGCATCAGCCGAATGCAAACATTCTTTAAGATTAGAGTCACTAGGTCTTTTTTCACTTTTTAGCATCGCTGAGGTGCAGATAGTTCGAAAATGTTTCCGAGTCCAAAAAAAATATAAAGTACTATAATTGTTATTAATAAATTTAAACCTTATTGTTTTATATACTTTCCCCAATTATTTTTTAATGTATTTTTGTAAAATAACATTATTTGGATGTACTTCCTGATTTCACAAATATATAATATGAGATTTGACCGTATTTCAAATACTAAGCCTTAGAAATTGGTAAAAAGTAATATAATAAAAATCTAACTAGCCATGGATATCGTTAAAAGAAACAAAATGTGTATATTTTGACACAAAATTAACAGCGATTACCAGAACGATCGTATAATTTATATGCATCTGTGTTATAAGCCTAACGCTTTGAGGGCTTGAACTACCTTTTGGTCAAGAATGTTTAGTCGTATTCGTGTAGAACCTGTTTTAGCTTCATAACAAAACCTATTTAAAGTTGGATGTCATAAGTTATGACTATTTTTTGCGAATACCAGAAAATAATAGAGTAATAATTTTGTGCAGGAAAATGTTTAGCTTTCCCCATTTTGTAATTAAATACTTATACCGCAGATAAAACCAGACCAGATGCGAAAGACTGTCAAATTTATCGTTTAGTTCCAATAACCTTGACTTGTCATATTTGAGCCGTCTGCACCATCATGTCTTTATAGCTATTGCAATGTGTGTTAGAAAATTGCCCGCACCAATGCAGTTCTATTTTAATCGTGTTAAGTTTGTAAAATTGTAGCAAAAATAAAACATTCAGTTTTCATAAATATGTCGTTTATTGGTAACTGAAACAAATAATTTATTATTGATGCAATATTATTCTAGGCAAATAAACTGGAAATTACAACTATAAATGCAAATTTACATAGGGATATACTAAATTACGACCAAATGTTAGTAATACAAATCTTAGAAATCATGTGTCATTTCTGAAAACCTTAAATCTAAATTAAACCCTGTAGATTATTAAAGAGATAACAGTTGGAACAACAGTGAAATCACGTCCATAATAAAAGCGGGAAAACGTCCTAGTTTGTGCCACAGATTAACAACCAATCATATACCGCACTCCTGGAATTTTCATTCATAAACGTGTTTACTCGAACCCCGTTAGCTGGGCGGAGAACTCAGAGATGTACTCGAAATAGTTTTATTTATTCCAAGCAGGACCTTATTAAAATATTTTGTAATGTTTAAACAAGGTTAATATATTTATATTGAAAAATTAGTGCATACATAGTAGTTATGTACATACAGAGTGGTTTAAGTTTTTATAGATTTATGAAAGAATAAGGGCAAGGTTAAAATTTAATATTATACAAACAAACCAAATGACCATCGGTACCATTTGGTACCATCGAGCTGATCAGATGAACTCGGTGGGACCAAATTATGAATTGGACTCTTCGAAACAAACCAAATGAGTCCAAACAAGAGGGGTTTACTAGCTGAGACCATGTGTAGAATTTGGTATCATCGAGCTGGTCAGATCAGCTAGCTGCTACCAAATTTTGATATTGCCATTTGAATTACCCACACTTGCGAATTTTCAAATGGACACAACAATAAGAGGTAGGTTAAAATCGATTGGTATCATCGAGTTGATCAGAGAAGGTCGATGGTGCCAAAATTTAGTTACAAACTTTCAAATCCATACAGTTAGAAGTAGGCTAAAATCGAAGGGTATTATTTGTTACCATCGATCAGCCCGATGGCACCAAATTATTATATTATCATCCGAATTTTGTAGGCTTGACAATTTTTAAATCTTCAAATTTAGAAGTAGGTTAAAATTGATAGATACCATTTGGAACCACCGATCAGCCCGATGGTAGCAAATTATTATATTTTCATCCGAATTATGTACGGTTACAAAATTTCAAATTCATACAACAATAATATCAGAAATGGGTTAAAATCGACTTTATTTATAAACATAGTTAGTTACATACCAGTAAGCCTAATAAAAGTTTGTTAAAAACAAAATTTAAACCAGTGAACGAAAATTTTACAATACATATTTACATGACATGCAAATAATAATTAAAAAATCGATAAATTTCCTTATGAATCTTTCATTTTATTAGGAATAGTGAAGTGTGAGTCAATTTAGTTCAGTGCATAGTCATTTTGCAACTCATATACTGTCTTCTCAAACACTTTTTTCGGTGCCATTTTGTTCCATCATATTGGATTTCTATCAATTTTATCAGTTTTTACTTATACCACATTTGATTTTTGGACATTTAAAATCAATTCAATAAGTACATTTAATTTTTCTGCAAAATTTAAAGCCAATTGAATAAAATCAACGTAGATTTTTAAAAAATTTATTTGGCCGCCATTTTGTTCCGCCGTCTGAAATTCCTACTACAACCTTTCCAGTTTTGTTACACTTAATGCTGGCACAAAATTTGAAATTAATCTAATCAGTAGTTTTTTCAGGCTGATTTTTTAAATATTTTATTAGGCCGCCATTTTGTTTTGCTATTTTAAATTCATACCAAATGTTACTAGGAGCGCTAAAACATGAAGATATGTAAAACCTGAGGGGGTAATTTTTTCACAATCTTAAACATTTATAACCGCCATTTTAGTCTGCCATCTTGAATTAGTACTACAGTTTTACTAGTTCGTCTCTATACCACAGTTAGTTATTGCACACAATTTGAAATCAGTCTATTAAATAGTGTGTTCAGGTTGAATTTTTAAATAATTTATTAGGCCTCCATTTTGTTCCGCCATCTTGGATTCGTACCAAAATTAATTAAGTTGAAACATATAGATCACGATTACAATACCTTCCTTTTACGAGGGAACTAAAAACATTATTAGAAGTTTTTTACATTCTAAGTAGGCAATATGAGGCCCACATAACAAATTTGAATATGTTTAGACAAATCAATTACAAGATATTGATAAAAAAAATAATTCCTGCAATTAAGGCTTTCAGTTTCGGAATCTCGAAATCAGTTTACAGTTTCGAAAATCCCGGGATTAAAAACGCGATCTTGAAAAATTCCTATATTTAATAACGCGGTGCCACAGAAGAAATGGGAAATAAACTTTCTCACTTACTTCGTGTAAAGAGATCGATGGCTACTTTGTCTGTAATTTCCACAACTTCACTTTTATTGTCGGGGACTCCCAAAACACGTACACAATTAGTAACGGAAGTTTATTTAGTTGTTTTTAAAATATTACTAAGCTGTTTTAGCATCTGTCTTAAAGTTTTCCAAATTATTATTATATGTCGAAAACTATGTAACATTAAAAAAAAACTTATCTTCTTATATCTTTAAATCTAAAAAAGCTATGTGATGATTTGTAGCTTGTAATTTTCAGTGTTTTGTAGCACACACCATAGCACTAACTTTTCTAGAAGTGTTCATCTTTTGATATTATTTTTTATAATACTATATAATAGAGTCTTGAAATATTTTAATTTAATTTATACTTTACTTCGGCGGCCGGCGCTTCGAAGAAAAAAAAAACGCCGCCACTGCACACGATTACATCTGAAACAATAACGTCAGTCTCCGGCCGACCCGACGCTGCTGAGTTGATAGATTATCCGCCCAAATTGAGGTTACGTGATGATTTGCGCGCCGAACGAAAGTGCGGTATCTGTATTAATCTGTCTTTGTACCTTACATTGTACTCTTTTGGGAAAGAGTAAATTTCAACCCCTTTCTACCTGTCAACATTATTAAAGTTACTATTAAATATCAAATACATTTTTAATTTGGGATCTGTATATCAGGGAACCCATAACAATATATTACCCGATTTTTCAACTTCTTAATTTTCGTCCCCTTTTCTTTTTTCCCTAACCTCTTTCTTTCGATGCAAGTATCAAAGATCAATCAATACACGATAATTTACAGAAAATCCCTATTTATTACCAATTAAACCCCTGTTTCTACCCCTTTTCCTCATTCGATTTTGCCCAAAAACAATCCGAACCGTTCTCGTCTAGACCACTCACTATGTACAAAATTTCAACTCGATGGCCCAATTCTTTGTAAATTTATCGCGTAAACTAACAGACCAACAGACAGAATTTTTTTCGTCGAAATAATGTTTTTTATACGTTTTGATACTATCTCTTGTAGATGTGGAAGTAATATTTTATACATATTTTTTTCTAACCTGATAATATAACGATTTTTGGAGGAGGCCCATCATATCCTACGTCACTAATAGATCGTTTTGGTCCTTTGATGGGATAGCACCATTGTTTAACCTTTTGATGCTTGTTGAAATCGTAGAAATAAATTTTCTTTCAAAATGATCCTCGCACAGTTTGTAATTATTGTAGTTTTTTTCTAGATCTGCTTTTCCAACAGCCTCAAGCCACCATATTGCTCTAAAACATTTATTAGGACTTATTATCAACAAAATCAATGCATTTAGATATACTTACTTTTGACGATTTTTTGGGACCTGAATAAAGTCCTTCCTCCACTATCGTTGTTAGAACAAAATAAGTAAAGATACTTATATCCGGGCATTTTCGCTCTAGCAAAGAAAATCGTTTCTATATGTATGTATAATAATATTGTATACACGATTAAATATTTTTTTTTAGATTCTCACATAATTACAAATACAAATAAATCAAAAACATCCAAACTCACAAAAACACCCGTACTACACAGTTGGAAGACACATTACCGAGACGGCTGTGAAATTTTATAACAATCGGTCCCCGTAATTGCTGCCGAGCGGCCTGCCGCTCGGCTCCTCACTACTTTGCCGTCGCATGCAGCACAGGCGATACGGGAGTTTTCGCATCTGGTCTGGTTTTATTTGGGCTTATACTACACGTTTTTCTAAGTAGGCTTTTTTCAATGATGTATATTCATCAAAATTGTTCTATCGACTTTCTACTACGTTTATTAACTAGCCTAGGATAATGTTAAAAGAAGCAAAATGTGTATATTTTGACACATATAATGTATGGTATTAAAATCTTTTTTTTTAAGTTATCCGTATTATCAGGGTTTGGTGATTATACGTAGAAAACTGTTTTCTACATAGGATATAGAATACGTGGTAAATTATGTAGAAAAGTAGGTAATCTACGTAAAAAACATCTAATTGGTTGGTAGGCCTTCATTTAATTTAACAAAATTTGGAGTTAACGTTACTTTAGTTGCTTATATCTGGTTCAAGCTTGGTTGAGCATAATCTCAGACTTAAAACAATTTATATTAATATGAATATTCTTTCTTTGGGTGTATTAGGGTATAACAGTAATAATCTAACAATCTTGGTTTGTTTCAAATGTAAAATGTATCTTAATTTGAAGTTCTTATTTAATATGCTATCAGTTATTACCATATTTCTTTCATCAGTCCATGACTCCTCGGATATGGAAAAAATTCTTTCTGCATCAGAGTTTCATGAAAATGTCGAAAAAATAAACTGAATAATAATAAACAGATTTTTTATATTTTTGCTGGACTTAAATATAGAATTCCACTGCAATCATGAAGATCAATCATTTTAACAGGACCTACAACTTGGATCAGTTTGTAAAATAAAAGCGGTGTTTCACACAGACTATCCAAAATTCAGGACAATGGTCGACCCGGTAACTCTTATTACCCAGTTACATGTTAACCTGACATAGGTTAAAAACGAGTTTACGGTATTAACTCAACCGTTGATATTTTATAGACTAAAAAAACCCTTATTAAATATGATATAGGGATAAACTGGTACGAATTCAACATGACCTAACAAAATGGCGACGTATCAATGTAAAAACTACTTATTGAATTTATTTTATATCATGCCCGAAAATCAACTGTGGCATAGGTAGAAAATGGTAAAATATTGGTAGGAATCCAATATGATGGAATAAAATAGCGCCCAATAAAAATATTTGAAAAAATATACTATTTCTTTTGTTTTATTTTCCATCCAGATGAATACATTAAGTATTATTGGACAAGTCACAATTTAGACTAATATGTAAATACATACAAATTACAATAATAAATCACATATAGCAATAGACTACAATTATTACGTTATATATTTTTTATATTGGAAGGTAGTTTGTTGAAAAAGTGTATTCCCATTCTGTCGGGTGACTTGTTAGAGACACACAAACGCTTCTAAGGCAGGACCAAGTTCGACCCATTGCCCGTGTTGTTATTATTATGGATTGCGTTATTGCAAAGTTTAAAAATATACAGACCAGGAACTTTTTAAATTCCGCTTCTGCGAAAGAGGTCTCTACAGGAGTGTCTATTAGGCACATTCAACATTAAATGAATAATTCTTTTTTGGGCTATAATGTTTTTCGCTAAGTAGCTAGACCTTTAGAATATAATACCATAGGACAAGAGAGATTCTATTTGAGCAAAATAGAGCAAATTTCAGCACCTGCCCGAAATTTCTTACCTGATAAGTTGCACTGCCTAATTTTGAGAGTAGCTCTGTACAATGGCTATAAGATAAAGTTTCGTCGATCGTTAGACCCAAAAACTTTGTTTCATTGCAATGGATCAGATCTGAACCACCAAGGGAAACATTCATACCAAGATCGGCATTATTTTGTCTCGCGTGAAACCTTAAGTCACAAGTTTTACTTATGTTTGGATAGAGTGAATTAGCACTAAACTAAGCAGAAAGTTCTTCTAATAATTTGTTGTTAATTTTTCTTTCTAATCTTAAGTTGTCTTTATCTGAAGCTAATGCAGAAGTGTCATCCGCAAAAAGAGTAATAAAACATTTTTTTAGGCTTGCTGGTAGGTCATTAATATCAAGAAGGAATAGCATACATTACGGACACAATCGAATGCCCGACTTAGGTCGCAAAACAACCGGACACTGACCTGCCTCCATCATAGTCAATAATTTTGAAAGTAAAGTTCGTTAACAGCTGTAATGGTTGAGTGATTGGCCCTAAAACCGTGTTGGTGAGCATTCAATATATTTTTATGACAGAAAAATTTAGTCAAACGTAATAAAACGCAGTGTTCGAATAATTTAGAAAACCTGATAAAAGTGCTACATAATTTTCAATTAAATGTTTGTCATTTTTTTTATAAATAGGGACAACCTTACTTTTCTTCAATATATCTGAAACATCTCATTCTCAGAAAAAAAGGAATAGGGACATGGTAGGCTGTTCAAAAAATTCAACGGCTCTGTGTTATATGTGTTATTAAATGACTATGTTCTGAACTAAATTGGGTCACACTTCACTATTCCTAATAAGAGGAAAGATTCATAACGAGAAAAGTTCCGGCTAAAGAAAATTTACCTATTTTTTATTAACATTTTTATTTCATCCTTTTTAGTTCTATTTATACTAGTTTTATCGTGAAAGTCAAGTTTATCAAATAGCCACTGGGTAGACTGCATATTATATAACATTGTATAACATGCCTTATTATACAATACACAACTAGTAACATACACACTTTTTCTTCCTGCCAGAATGGTGAACACATTAGTGAATGCTTATATTGTTCAATGTAACATCGAGAAACCAGTTCAAAGTGACGTCATTCCGCCATTTTTTAAATATGCTTGCTATAGGACCACTGCGGTAACATCCCGAGTTTTTCCTGAAAATGTCATCCAAACTGACCAAACAATGGTAGAACAATCAATGTTAAACTCTAAGTCTAGCATATGAAATTAGTTTTTTTTTATATATCTCGAGAATAAAATATTATACCGGGTGACAACGAAATTTTTAGCTGCTTTTTAAGTCAAAGTTTTGATATTTGGATCAAAGATATACTTTCTTAGGACCCATACATTCCGCAACCAGTGTAACCGGAAGTAGACCTAGCTCGAGAATTTTAAAGGGAACCATGTATATATTTTTACGCCATTCGATAGCGCGAAAAATTTCCTTTTCAATAACAAGTAGATCAATCAATGTAAAACCAAAGAGTAGACATTTGTTTTCAAAATGGCGGCACTGTGACGTCATCGATAGAGTTTTCGTCAAGTAACCTAATGAAATGGCAAATAAACGAAGCACTTTTATTATTTTTTGATGAAACATGTAAAAATTTCGATTCATCTCCTATTAGGATACGTTTTAGTAGTTCTTTCAAATGGCATTCTTTTTCTTGGGTTTTATCAAAATTTCAAATAGAGAATGGTAATTCTTTAAAATTAACATATAAGTAACTTATAAGTCAGTTTCTACTGATAAATGCCTGACCACCTACACTTTTAGTTTATATTTCCAAGTAAAAATTCATAAAAATCATTGAAACTATTTTGTTATTATTTAATTTTAAACAATTCTGAAGTTCTGTTCAAATGTTCTATCCGCTAAGTTCCTTAAATGCTCTTCCGAAATCATAACAACAGCTTGTCTTATTCGATTTTCTAAAATCTCTAAAGATGGTAGAGGAGATGTATTTATACACTTTTTCTTTGAGAAAACGGTATATAGAAAAATCCATTGGGGTCAAGTAGGACGACCTGGCCAGTGGATTGGACCATTAGTACTCAGCCAATTTTCCCCAGATCGGTCATTGAGGTTTGTTACAGCTCTTGAATTATGAGCTGGATCGGCATCCTGTTGGAAGACCATTCCATCATTTACATGTAAATGCAAGTTTTCCAAAAAATGTTCAATTTGGTTTTGAAGCAATCCCAAATTCATTTCACCGTTCAATTGCCTGTGAAAAAAACAGTCCTACACCCAACCAAAGATTCACTCCGAAACGCTCTTGAAAAGCTCCTTCTGTTACTAGTCCTTCATTTTCTTTAGCCCAATAGCGAGTGTTTCGTCTGTTCAACATACCCAGATTGGTAAATCTAGATTCATCTAAGAAGAATATTTTATGGTGGAATACTCTATTAACATTATAGTTTTCCAAGAACCAATTACAGTAATTTAAATGCCTCTTAAAGTCATTTTCGCATAAGTGGTGGAGAATTTGATATTTAAAACACTTAAAACCGTACTTCTTTAAAATTTGCCTAGCACTTTCACGAGAGGTATAGCATTGGTAGCCCAACTCTCGAACGGAAGCAGTTCGATCATGTTCAACATAAGCTAAAATATTTGTCTCAACTGCCTCGCTTACTATGAAAGCATTCGTATTTTCATCTGCCTTATTTTCATTTTCAAGTGTTGAACTAACCATGGAAAATAATTTCTCGAAGAAGCGTCATGACCTGGGAATCTTTCTTGATATAACGCACTTGCTTGTCTGGCATTTTCTCCTACTAGATAACCAGGATGTCAATTTGATGCTCTCGTGTATAAACCACAGCTAATAACCAACCAACCAATCAAACTGAACACCAAAACAAGACAAAAGGAAACTTTTCACACATTTCTTCACTTCACTTCACTTCAATAAGTTCAAAAAAAAACTATTTTGATGTTTCTAATAATAACCTATTACCAATTATCTCTACAATTTGTTTCCAAAGTCTACTTTTCATAAAAAAATCTGCTCGTCTAAACCAATAAAACAATAATTCTGAAATTTTTCTGATCGGTATACCTTATCTTTATTAAAATAAAAATAGTTGCAAAAAATGTGAAAGTAGGAAATAAAAAATACATGTTATAGCATTCGTGCTAAAAGAGGTTTAACTATTTGATGTAAAGGTGGGTATTTGCTTATAATGAAAAAGACATTTCTGAATGATTTCAGTTTTTACTTGGAAATAAAAACAAAAGGTGTAGTGTCAAGTATTTATCTGTAGATATTGACTTATACTTTAATGTTAATTTAAAAAAGTGCCCATTTAAAATTTTCGATAAAATCCAAGAGAAAGAATTCATTTGAAAGAACTACTAATTGAAATGTTTGTATATTTCATCAAAAAAATAATCAGAGTGCTTCCTTCATTTTCCGTTTTATTAGGTTGCTTGACGAAAATTCGATCCATTTCGAAAAGAAATGTCTACTTGTGATTTGTGATTGAAAATGGATTTTTTGCGCTATTGAATGGCGTAAAAATATACAGGGTTCCCTTTAAAATTCTCGACCTAGGTCTACTTCCGGTTACACCGGAAGCGATATTTAATTATTTTTCCACGGAATGTATGTAAGCTTAAAAAACAGCTGAATGACTCATTGGCCAATGATTTCGTTATCACCCGGTATACTGTCTCATACCTTTCTAAGCCACCATGTATAATAACAATGATTTGAGAAGTGTAGTTATAACATTGATACCTTTAACTTTCATCGAAAAACATTGTATACAACTCATAGCTTCCACCCTCTCCTAATATCGACATTTAATGCAATAACTAATAATACATTCAAAATAGATCTACACAGATACAATATATATATATATATATATATATATATATATATATATATATATATATATATATATATATTTTTAGAGCGTTGAAACGAGCTCTTTTGGTCCGTACAAGTACAGCTCTTAATTTTGGTTTAAACTGGACAATGACTCTTATTAAATTAACTCATATAGTACGTTTTACCTGTTCGATTTGCAAGTTGTTAAAAGGTTCCATTCGTTTTCGCACACCTCTTCTTAAAGAGCATTTTTTCAATTTCATATAAAATATTCATAGCACGATGATTAACACGAGAAACGGTCTACGTATTTGTAAACTTCATATATACAAATTCTTATTAACCCTCACCATTTCGACAATTCGTACATTGAGGAATGAAGATGCTCACGAATTTTGAATGGAAAATTTTTACACAGAACATTAATTACGGAAGTGATTTGATATATGTTTTAATGCTCTTTTCTCGAATTTAGCCGGATATTCGGTTTGGCCGGATTTAAACTACTTGGCCGAATATCCGGCATTTTCAAAATACTTAAAAAGTAAGCAGAATAACGGTTTTAATTTAGCGTTTAAATAAATTCCAATGCTTTTACTTTTAATAATACTTTTTCTCAAAACCTTTATTAAGCTAGTAAGCAGTTAAACAAATATTAACTATGGCCTCTGATAGGAATCCTTTTATTGTCAGCTCACATTTTTCAAAAAGTTGTGGGATGACTGTTTCAGTAAAATATGTACGTCCTGGCATTTAATAAAGAGGTTGTAATTTGTTTATAAGACGTCTCAAGCCTAAAAATAACATACTGAATCTACCAAATTAAACTACCTATAATATGTAATACATTCTACCTTTATCTTCAACCACTGTAAATGGCTGATTATCTAAGGCACTTATTCCTAAGGATTTTTGATTGTTCACATCCCATTTTTTGGCAAATTGGCATGATATCGACTCCTGCTTCAATACTTTAAGTCCGCTCTGTTTACTAGTTTCTTGAATTTCGGTTTACATTAAATTTGAATGTTTATATTTAATATGATTCCATAAACTTGTAGTAGTTGCCTCCTTTCCCACGCCGTGAACTATTTTTTTTATTGCTCTGCTTCCATATTGCATTGCTTGCATCGTTAACAAAATATTTCCAGATATTGTTCGACATTTGGAATTCAAAATTTTCTACCAATAACTGTCACAGCTCACATCTTTCAATACTAAAATTATAAACGCACATGTCATATGTCTTCATCCGCACTTGCCCGACGTTTAGCACGGCGTGACGCCAGCAAAAATCGATAATCATTTAACTATGAAATGCGTAATTTAGTGGCGCTGGCTAAAATCAGAGTGGCTTCCCGGTTTAAATTATAGTTTTGTTGATTTTTTTTAATGCTGGATCTTATTCCGCCGAATACTCGACCCAGCCGGATATTACTCTGCCGAATATTCGGTTTTGGCCGAATAATGAAAAGTACTCTTCGCAGCATCACTAGTCAAGATGTTCAATTATTTTAACACCAACATAGTAAAAAAAATACGTCGAGTTTACAATTATAGACAATTCCGGAAAACGGAAATGTATACAATTTAGTCTCGTTATGTTCATTTCAAGAGAAGGTAAAGACCATTTTTTTGATTTAACGAAAAATATACGCAGGTAACCTAATATTTATCGGTTCTACTACTATATTTATAAAAATATTGCATTAAAATTAGATTTTGTTTTAACTGATACCTATATTAAATGAGATTTACAAGCATACTATACAGTAGGTGGTTTCTATTTTGAAGTGATTAGGACAATTATTTTTGTCGTTTTCCTCGAATTTTTATTTCCTTAAGTGTGACTAAGATCTGATAGCATAAAAATATATTAGATAGTGATGATAATGGTTTAAAGATTAAAATAATGAATAATAACAGGATATTGTCTGTGGTTACACTCAGAATGCATGTCAGAGAGAGATACTTTTTATTGATGTGCAATTTGATTCGTGGAAATCAAAACGTAATGTTTTTCATATTATATTATATTATATTTCCCCCCTTTTATTAATGTGTGTCTGTCTCAAATACGTAAATTTCATAAACAAAGAGCAAATATCAAAATTCCCTTACAAGAGGGTGGTGCCAAAAATATCTTTCAATGAAAAAGGCGTTGGTTAGGTTAGCCTAACCTAACCGTTTGGTAAGGCCTGTATCTAGCTAGACGTAGACGCGTCGATTTTTAATGTCGATAGTGAGAACATTCATCGAATTGTATCAAAAATGTCAAAAAAATAAACAGATGTGACTCTCTTAATATTTTTAGTTTATCTTGCGGTATTTTTGCAAAGAGGGGAAGGGATTTTTACCACGTTCTGATTTCCTTCACTTCTCTGTTTATTCGTTTCTCTGGTTCAAACCCTACAATTGATACATTATCAGTTAACATCAAATTTGGCATGCATAGACAGTTCGCGTGACAACAGGCTAGTTATCACTAACTACTTGAAACCCTAGGCCCCATAAGTCCTAAATTTGGCCCTTCGTGACAATATAAATTGATACTTTCATATGTAAAAAAATCGGTAAGTTTTATTCCACCGTATTAGATTCGTACCAATATTTTACCGGTCTCTCTCTACCTATGCCACACTTGATTTTTGGGCATAATTTAAAATAAATTGAATAAGTAGTTTTTTTCACTAATTTTTTAAGACCGCTGTTTTGTTCAGTCATGTTGAATTCATACCAATTTATCCATATATCACATTTGAATGAATAAGACGATTTTTTACGTTGATCTCATTTGGCCGCAATTTTGTTTAAACATTTGACTAAACCGCCTTCTTGTTTCGCCAATATTGATCCCCCTCTTCCCCTAGCCTCTTTATTTGAGGAGCTGCCAAAAATGGTCAAAACGAAATTTTAAGAGCTTTTTATAAGCTGCTGGAATTTATTGTAAAATAAGAAAATGGGCAACGAAAATGTCAAATATTTTGGAAAATATAATAATCTATAGGTTCTGCCATTAAAAAATGGCATACCCTATATATTATTATTATTATATTTTTTATTTCTATATAAAATTCTAAGAATTCTCGATATAACATACTCTATACCTAAATTCATTTGTTTTTGAAATTTGACGTTTGAAAATTAATAATTTCGATATTTTGAATGGCTGTAGAATCTAAATGGCTTAAATTAGAGCAAGATGGTTTTCACTTTCATTATACCCGTACAAGGGCTATCCCATGGTACCAAATAAAATATGGGTAGCATCAATAGGATTTACTACTATTATAAGATCCAGCTTGAAAAACTAGCGAGTGCCCAAAATGTTAATTTTCAAACATCAATATTTCGAAAAACTGAAACTGACAACTGAAATTTAAAAAGAGTGTATTTTCCGTCAAAAAGTTACAGATTGGATATATTTGTTTTACCGTTCCCGAAATACTTAGCTCCAAACATTGGTAAAAATTAGGTTTATTAAGATCATAGTAGCCATGGATAACGTTACTATTTTGAGAATGAAACAAAATATGAACTGCTATCGACAGTATTTCATTTTCTCCCATTTATTGGGAGTATTAAAAATATCGAATAAAAACTCCAAATAAGATAAATCTAACACGGCTAACATTAAAAATTGGTAAATTTCCTTTACCCGGAACTTCCACGTTACGATTCTTTTATTAGGAATAGTGTGAGCCAATTTAGTTCAGCACATAGTAATTTAATAACACATACATATCTTTTCAAATATTTTTATTGGGCGCCATTTTGTTCCATTATATTGGATTCCTAATATTTTACCAGTTTCTACCTACACCACACTTGATTTTTGGGCATGATTTAAAATAAATTCAATAAGTAGTTTTTACACTGACACACACCGTCATTTTGTTACGTCATGTTGAATTTATACCAGTTTTTCCCTATATCACATTTAATTTTTCTGCGAAGCTTAAAGTCAGTTGAATAAAATTTTTTTACTTTGATTTTTTTAAAAATTATTTGTCCGCCATCTTGAAGTCGCACTACAACTTTAACAATTTATCTCTATATAACCCTTAATACTTGCACAACATTTGAAATTAATCTAATTAGTAGTTATTTACAGGCCTATTTTTTAAATATTTTATTAGGCCGCCATTTTGTTTTACTATGTTATATTCATACCAAAATGTTACCAGTTCATTCCTATGTAATAATCGATTTTTGTGCAAAATTTGAAAAAATTGAATAATTAGTTTTTTAGTACTAATTTTGTTAACGTTTCAACAATTTGAAATCAGTCCATTAAGTAGTTTATAAGGCTGAGTTTTTATTAAGGGGCCATCTTGGATTCGTACCAAAATTTTACTAGTTAATTTCTAATTAAGAAATCATAGTTCTTGGGACCAAAAACAGTTCACTTGCAATCGTCGTAGTAATTCCATTTGAAACGATTGCCATGATTTCTTAGATTGAATTTAATGTCTACATAATAATTGATTTCTGTGCAAAATTTGAGATAAATTGGAAGTAGTTTTTTAGTAATAATTTTTTTAACAGTTCACTTGGTCGTCATTTATTGCCAGATTGAATTTTTACCAAAATGTTATCAGGTCATCCCCATATGACCCTTATTTTTTTACCAAAATTTGAAGTCAATCGGATAAGTAGTTTTTTACCTATGCCGCGAACAGACAGACAGACAGACCGGAATTGAGAAAACATATTTTTCGGCCTCTAGGGACCCTGAAAAGTAAAGATAAAAAAAACGGTGGGTCATTTCTCACGATTACAATACTTTCTTTTTACGAGGGAAGTAAAAAATGTAAATGTTGCATGACAATTTTGAGCATGTCTCTCTGAGTGTTACCATGACAACACCCATGCGCTCATTAAATACAAATTTAATTAATGTTATTTTGAATACATTAGTTAAAATAAAATTTAATGCGTGCAAAAAAAAATTCTTCTCAGGAATACTCCAAAAATTGTTTCGCACGTATTTTCTTTAAACAAAAACTTTCGTGCACATGGTCAATGTGTTATTGACTCTTTCTTTTATTAAGAAAATGGGGGCTCAACATTTTTTCGATTTTATCCGGAAATTTTGTTTGCACTTGTCATATTACTACTGAAAAAAACACGCGAATTTAGTCCTCTCAGAATTCTCGATCCATCGTTGAAATAAAATTTCAAGGACGACAGTTAATATACACGTGCGGTGCGGTTTATTAAACAATCAAATAATGGGTCCAATTTTTTTTGAAAATAATTTAAATGGAGAACGATATTTGAGCTTTTATAGTGAAGAAATTCGAAATATAATAGATAATCTTCCTTTGTGGCAATATGCCCAACTGGTGTGGCAGCAAGTTTTTTTACATGAAAATTATGAAACATAGATCGGGTCTCATGGAACTATTGAGTAGTCGCCAAACAGCCCATGTCTTACGCCACTAGACTCATTTTTGTCGAGATTCTTAAAAAATACGGTATATTTCTAGCGTAGTAGAAACTTAGATCTCAGAGTGAGAATTTTGTTCAACTATGTTAACCATTATCATCCTCTTTTTGTTGTTCTTGCAATAAATAAATTAGAAGATGATTACCGGAACTACATAAATAAAAACGGCGACTATATTCAATAGTTATAAATAAATTACTGTATGTTAAAAACCTAACGTATATTATTTTGTATCGTTTTTAGTGACGTTTAGGTTTTTTTAGGCGCGTAACAAGGGTCTAGAATTGTCTGGTGTTTGGTCAAATATTCTTAGAATTTGCTACAGAAATAAAAATTCGGTCAATTTTCTTTACCCGGAACTTGCCTTGTTATGAATATTTCGTTTTATTAGGAATGATAAAGTGTGGCCCAATTTAGTTCCGTACGTAGTTATTTAGAAATAAATATATACTGTCTTTTTATGGGCGCAATTTTTTCCGTCATATTGATTTTTAGGCATAATTTAAAGTACATTCAATAACTAGTTTTACATTAACACACACCACGATTTTGTTACGTCATGTTGAATTCGTACCAGTGTAAGTATCCCTATATCACCTTTAATTTTTCTACAAAATTTAGAGTTGTTTGAATAAGATTTTTCTTACGTTAATTGTTTATAAATATTTGACCACTATTTTGTTCCGCCATCTTGAATTCGTAACACAACTTTACCAGTTTATCTCTATATCACACTTAATGCTTGTACAAAATTTGATATCTCTATAGTATAGTATTTTGTTTTGCTATCTTATATTCATACCAAAATGTTACCATTTTTATGTAACACTTGATTTTTGTGTAAAATTTGAAGAAATTGAATAATTAGTTTTTTGGTAATACTTTTTTTAACGTTTCACTAGGCCGCCATCTTATTCCATCATATTCTATTTTTACCAAAATATCACCAGGTCATCCCCATATCATCCCTAATTTTTGGCTGTCACTGTGATGTGTAGTTTTTAAGCTATGCCGCGATCTGACAGAAAGACAGACAGACGGACCGACGGAATTGATAAAACATATTTTTTGGCATCTAGAAACGCTAAAACCTGAGAGGCTGCTTTTTTAACGAATACAAATATTTTATTTGGTCGCTATTTTGTTTCGCCATCTTGAATTAGAACCACAGTTTTACTAGTTCTTCCCTATGCCACAGTTAGGTATGGCACACAAATCAGCCCATTAAGAAGTTTTTTAGTGCTGAATTTTTAAATATTTTATTAAGCGGCCATTTCCGATTTTTACCAAAATTTTACCAGTTGATTCCTACATAATACTTGATTTTTATGCAAACTGAGGTAAAATGGATTAGTAGTATTTTAGTAATAAAGATCTGAAAAAATCTCGGAGGATGATTTTTTTCACGATTAAAATACTTCCCTTTTACGAATGAAGTAAAAATTATTTGGCCGCCATTGTCTTCCACCATCTTGATTTCATACCACAACTTTACCAGTTTACCCCTACTCTCTCTCTCACTTAATGCCTGCACAACATTTGAAATTAATCTAATGAGTAGTTTTTTCAGGTCGATTTTGTTAAATATTTTATTAGGCCGCCATTTTGTTTTACTACCTTTTATGCATACCAAAATGTACCAGTTCATTCCTATGTAACATTTGATTTTTGTACAAAATTTAAGGATAATTAGTTTTTTTAGTAATAATTTTTTTAACGTTTCACTAGGTCGTCATGTTGTTCCAATATATAAAGCCTATTACCAGGTTGTCCCCATTTTTTTGACTAAACTTTGAAGTCAAATATAGTAGTTTTTAAGTTTCCAGGAACCGACCATTGATAAAACATATTTTTTTGCATCTAGGGCAAATATATAAAGCCTGAGAGGGTGATTTTTTCACGATTACAAATATTTTGTTTGGCCGCCATTTTGTTCCGCCATCTTGAATTAGTACCACAGATTAGTTTAGTTTATCTCTATACCACAATTAGTTATGGCACATAAATTGAAATCAGTCCATTAAGTAGTTTGTAAATATTTTAGTAAGCCGCCATTTTGTTCCGCCATCTTGGACTGGTAGCATAATTTTACTAGTTAAGTTCTATATAATAGGTACTTGAATTTCTTGCAAAATTTGAGATACATTTTGCACAATTAGTAATAATTTTTTTAACAGTTCACTAGGTTGTCATTTTCATCCGCGAACAGACCGAAGGAATAGAGAAAACATGTTTTTCGGCATTTAGGAACCCTGAAACGTAAAGATCTAAAAAAATCTCCAAGGGTGATATTTTCGCGATTACAATACTTCCCTTTTGTGAGGAAAGTAAAAATGAGAATGTTGCTTTGGAAGGGCAATTTAACAACATGCATGTCAAAAACCTAAAATAAATGTGGAAAATTCGTTTTAATTTTTTACTGGCACATATTATTTGTTACATGATCCATCATTAATGTAAAAAAAATCTTTAGTGGGAAAGCATGGTACTTTGACACACTAATGACAGACACTGTATATAGGCCCCTCTACAACAATTTGTGCTCCTCACTGGCCTCCCCAAAATGAATTTTCTGTCTACGTCCCTGCTCCCCTTCATAAAAAATTCTTGGTCCCAAAATCCTATCCCCGATAATTCCTACCCAACATTTATAGCCGACCCGTTCCGGGAAGTTTTCAGGTCGCATTAAATGGCGGTTTTCTTGAGCCTAATACCGTTTACTATTCCTATAGAAAACTCCCAAATTTGTGAAAAGGCTTTTGTTTGTATAAAGAATTTTAAATGAAAAGGTGTTGTCATGAAAGTATGCTAACTTCTTGATAATAGCGTTGATGCAGTTGATATTTAAAGGAACTATATTTATAGAAAACTCCCAAATTTGTGAAAAGGCTTTTGTTTGTATAAAGAATTTTAAATGAAAAGGTGTTGTCATGAAAGTGTGCTAACTTCTTGATAATAGCGTTGATGCAGTTGATATTTAAAGGAACTATATTTATTCTACTGTAAAATTCTCCATACCGAATTCTTTTATATTTGGCGTTTCTAAAGCAAGTTCTCTAAGTGAGACAGTCATGCTCACCTCCATGTATGCTAACACTTGTATTTTTTTTTCTTCACTTATATATGAAGCCTTATGATTAGCTTCAGGCTCTTGGCGCAATTTCTCAACTAACTTTGGGAAATAATGTCTGGTCGGATGCCGACGGTCCGCATATCTCTGGGCGAATTTTACACCTTCAACTGATTTCTGTTTACATTCACCAAAAATCAAAATGATATCGATTCTTTCACTTTTTGTGTAACCTGCCACATTTAGAATTGAAAGCTTAAATTTTTTATCAAACAACTATAGTTATTTCTACTTAAACATACTTCAGTAAAAACGTGCCTAATAAAGGAGGCAAATGTCAAAATTGTCAACATTATTTTGTTTTCAAAGCCGCTTTAACATTTTTGTTTCATAGCTTCTCGGTCCTTAGCCTAATATGGTTTTCCAAACTGTCAATATTATTTTATTTACATTTTTCGCTGTAGCCATAGCAACATCATCAACTCTTTGAAATAATGGGTAACTAGATGAAGTTATGACCAAGCACCCATTATTATGCTGTATGTAATAATAAGTAATATTTTTGATTATTTTGGTAGAGTGAGTTAAAATAATAAAGAGTGTGCGGTATCAAAATGTTCAGAAAGAAATGGCCTATTAGAAAATCCCCACGAGCCACCCACTGTCCATTTGTAAAAACGAAAAACGTTCTTAAGGTCAATCAAGGCCAACTTGTATTTGCCCCGTACTACTTGATCACAAATGAAGCAGTTTTGGTGATTCATATAATCCTAAATTGAAAATAAAAATGATAACAAAAATTATTCGATCTGTCAAAAATTGTCAAAAGGGCGTCATTATACTCACATGTATTTATCAAAATTTTAGGTAAAATCTATTTATAAGTTATTATCTAATTTTACAATGAAAATGTAAACTCTATCCAAATAAGTAAAAATATATAGGGTGTCCCATTTGAAAATCGAAAGTTGAGGTTATTTCCGCTCAAACAGGAAGTGGCTCGAAACAAATGAATATGCAACAAAATTCAAATTTTTGTCTCATACACGCATACCAAATGTTTAAGCGTTATTACAAAAAGGTTATAACGGTTAGCCACCTCTGAGGGACACCCGGTGTGTATATTTAATTGAGATATTGATTTAGGTATTTCTGACCATTTTATTTATAGGGAATAACCGAAGTTCCGATGGTATCGACGTCCCCTCACCACTTCGCTAAAGACCGATTTAATTCCTGCCAGAAAAACAAACTGTTGTGCCGAGAAGATGCGTCTACGCGTGTTTCGGGAACGACAAGTGGCCCACGTTATCCGGATTTTGGAAAAGTGCCAACATCTGGCCCCCACGAGATTTGCTATTTTTCCGAATCAAATTCGGGACTCGCCAATTACTTTTTAGAGTCTGCAGCTTACGTAAGTCGCCTAAATTCGGCCAGTGAAGTAACCCTATTAAATAAGGGGTAAGTACCATTGCAGCATAGGTCTTAAGGTATATTTAACGGTATTAAGAATGTGTAAAACAAGTTACCTGGAAAATGCTATTTTTGGTGTCTATTGATTATGCTATTATGATTATAAGTGATGTTTACATTATTTTCTATTTTGATTCTTCCCGTTAATATGTTTGCGGCTTGGGAAATTTGACACAGATTTTAATAGAGTGAATGTTTCTTGTGGATACGTAAAGTTTTTTTTATAAATTTAAACCATGAAATCGAAAACTTCTCATATGCCAACTTAAAAATTAATATAAATATAAATCAGATAAAAATATAAAGAGAATCGCACAATTAGGAAAACATTCCTTATTAAGTCTAATGTAAATTTCTTGCTTGAGAAATGGATATGTTATTCTCCAACAATTAATATCGTTCTATAATTAACGGTTCGTTTAAATTAGGGCACATGAGGTTGTTAGTAGGCAAATAATCTGGTGAAAGAAAAATGAACATCATTAAATAGCTTATTGAACTTTAGACACTTAACGTACTTTTCTTGAGTAAACTTCTAATTTTAGAAGGACGCATCATGTTTAAAAACAGCTTTAATTGAATTGGTTTACTAATACATATTATATTTACCATTACCTTCGGATTATATGTGTTTGACGAAGTTTTTACATATAAGGTGATAATAATTTTTTTTTATTATCATGGCTTTTTATTTTTTGATCCGGTGGCGGGTAAAATAAAAGTTTTAAATTCATAAAACTTTAATGACAAAGTACTTAGATATCAGTTTCATACCTTTAAAAGTCAAGGTTAGTGCATGAGCGCTATTAAAAAAAACTAAATAGCTTAAAAAATGTTTAAATGTATATTGGGTTTCGTGTCACTTAATTTAAATATTCTTATTGAGTAGCATGTTTTTAATTTCACGTTATAAGCATTTATTTACAAGGAAATGGTGGCGAACTACGGTCTTAAGGATGAATGATGGTTTAGCATTTTCTTAGTTTAAACAGCAAACTGGTTTGAGGACTTCTCCCAATCATTTAAGAATAAAGCAACATAATTTGAAATTGTATAGTAAAAATTTATCTTACCTAAAATATTTACGCAAGCAAGTAAATAATAAATATTCAAACGAATATTTGGAAACTATACTATACTTCGTGGATCAAAAAGTTTGAGCAATATGGAAACGTCTTTTTTGTTTTCTACAAAATTTTGTTCTTGGTAAGACTCATTTTAACAGGCTCAATCCTATGTTTGATGAAATAGGGTGTCCAAAAAATCTAAAAATGTAGATTGAAACTTTCGAAAGATTTTAAAAATTAAATATCTGTCACAGCAAAATTCACAAAATATATATGCATAAAATTTAAGAGACATTTTTTGTCACGTATAGTTAGTGAAAAGTTTAGACTCAAAAATTTAAGATTTTTAGGTTTTTAAGACTAATTATAACTTAAATTAAAACATTTTATGAACACTTTTTGCATGCTTTATTATGCTATTACAAATTATAAAACTTATTTTTTTAAAATGTTTAAAAATTTATACAAACATGTTTAATTTTTTGAACTCCCTGGACATCTGAGATAAGATCGGACCCAGTAAAAACTAATTTTTTTTCTTATGCATCAGTTTTCATCGAGAATAACAATTTTTGAGAACCCAATACTAAGAGTCTTCCATGTCGCTAAAACTTCTTGAATCACGCTTTATATAAACGAATGTTTGAATCAAGATGAATCAAATTTCAAAAGTATGAAAACAAAAAATTACTAAACTATTGCTTACGCTAAAACAAGTGTAATAAAATAAGTATTCTTATAAAATTACATCCTTGTTTTGCAAAATGATAAAAACAAATGAAAAAAACTAATTTTGCATACTTTTATGTACAATGTTAAAAAGATTATAAGAAGATGTATAAAGAGTTCCCGTAATTGTTACATTTTTGTAAATAAACTGCTTCATAATTCAAAGATACATCAGAATGTTTTGCATGCTGGTGGAAATATTTGCTGAAATTTATTTTTTTCCTGCGGATTTAGAAAAACGTAAATTAGAATGGTTATTATTACGTTTGAAAGTAGGATTCGTTTTCGCAAAATTAAGTATAACAATCTAACAGGTTGTCCCATTTGATAACGGCAGGGTCAGAATCACTAATTTGATCAGGTTGATGTATGTTCCTGAACATGTTGAAGATGATTTGTGCCAACCGAAACGTCGCATTGTATGGCTCAAGGTTGAGTAGATGTAGTACTTTGCTCTATAGTATCGTTTTGGGTGAAATGGTCTGACATGCGGTCGTCCACATGATTAAGGCTGTGTACCTCTACGGTATCACTGTTGACATATTTAGTACCTGAAAGTAAGCCTCTGCCCTACTACTACTATTATCAATATAGACGCCTAATGGATAGAATAAACCTAAAAGTTTACACATTTTTACTTATATTTTTACTAACGCAAAAGTTCGGATTACTTTTCAAGAGCTATTAAAAAGTTTCTCACGGGACCTACAGTTTATATTCAAAAGTTCTTAATCAGTCGCTTATTTTGTTGCACTTAAAAGGTTCAAGTTAAGGTGGTTTTCAACCAGGTCGCTAGTTTATAAAATATTAAAGTTCTTTGGCCTACAAAGGTTTAAACAAATACCGGCTTTCTAAACAATGTCTTATAGACCAGATTCCCAAGTATAGAATATAAAAATCGACGATTCTTTGAGGTCCAGGGGACAATAATTAAATATTTTTAAGAAGAAAATTGTTTAAACAAATGTCCAAATGGATTTTTTCTAGTTTTTTTTATAATATTTTTATGGAAATTATATTCTCTTTTGTTTTTACAAAACAATAACTCCTACCTGAAGGCCATTAGCAGAGAACCGTTAAATTGCCAATTCCTGTACGATTAACAGAAAATACCAGCCTTATCTGGTAAATCTTATAGCAGCTAGGAACCGCCCAATTAAGGGAAGATCCAACAAAAGTCAAAATCGGTTCGACCAGCTAAGGTAGAATTTGAACATATCAATAATATATTCAAAAAATTGTAGAAAAATGAACTGATGAATCTGATAGCAATTAAGAGCTGGGAAAAATTGGTTAAACAATAGAAAAAGATGTTAAGCAATTGATTAGCAATATTTAAAACAATTAGGAATGCAATTAAAAGAAAAGTAATTGCAATAAAAATTGAGATCAAATGTAGCAATGTTAAATTGAGGTAATAGTTTAAATACTCAGTGACTCACGGTTAAAATAAATAGTTTTAAAAATTGTTTCTTGGGAAAAAAATATTTAAAAATGACAGTTAAAAGTCAAAAGTCAAACACTGGCTGAGGGCTTAAAGAGATGCTCAAAAAATATAAAGTGCTTTCAAGGGTATAGAACACTTCCAGTATAAAAACACTAAAAATTCACGACTTGAGGGATTTAAAATATATATTGTTAAACACTTACTAGACTAGACTACACTAGCTTTGGATTGCGTGAGGCAGACTAATGGCACGTACCTGAATTTTTTCTACGCGAAAGATTCCGGTCATGCCATTTGGATCAATAGCAGCGAAGGCGGTTCTGGTCGTTCTGCGAAAATTGTCACATTTCATTTTTGTATTTTTGTACTCAAAAGCATTTATCTGCCAAAGTAAAACAGCTATTGAAGTAAAACACATTAACAAATGGGTATAAAATGAGTAAAACATTTTCAATCGGTTCATAGCGAAGAAAATTATAGCACTTTCAAGTTGGCTAAAATTTTAAGTGATCCATCCGTTTTTCGTGCCGTTCAGTGTACTTCGGACTGTCAGATTTTTATATTTGTTTTTTTTAGAAAATGTTGTCTCCGGGCGAAATCGAAGACCCACAAATCACCAGCGAACAACTTCTCTCGCTGAAGTCTGATATCCGAATCATTGAAATGCTAGAAGAGCTGGCCAACAAGCACTGTCCTTCGCAATTCCAGGACATAGAAACTGGTGGCAAGGTGGCCAAGTCGAATGAAAAAGCAATCTCTTTCAGAGACGAGGGCAGGAAAATGTTGAGGCAGAAGAATTATTTCAAAGCTTTGCTGGCATTTACACAAAGCGTGGCAAACGCGGAAGACAAAACGGAGATCCTTGGGTTGGCCTATGCAGGGCGAGCTGAAGTGCTCTTTGAAAGGGGTTATTTCAAAGAATGTTTGGAAGTAAGTATCGATTTCGGCTCAAATATTGGGCAAATTCGTGACCTCAGATATTAAATATATTAGTTTAAAATACAATCTTATTTAGGTTTATAAATCGGGACAATCAATAAAAAATGTTTTGTTTTTATTAGTGTTTTCGTGATTCACCATTAAACAATGATGGTATAATGCAGCCGAATTTGGATAATCTTCTTAAAATACTTAAAAACTAAATTGTTTAAACTAAGTTAAATCATTTTTATTATCAAAAATATCACTAACAAAATTTTAATATGATCTATGGATTTTTGAAGAGAACTTCACATGACAAATTAACAAAGATCATAATAGCAAATTTCAAAATTAATAAGAATAAAATAAAACAGGAAATTATTATTAAATGTTTATTTAATATTAAAAAAACAATTAAATTTGGAAAAAATATATTTTTAGTTTTTTATTCCAAAAAAATTCTCTTCTGAAGGAGATGAAGGCGTCGCATCTACATAACCCAATACGTTTATTTTTTTTCTCTCTCTATCTTGTTTGGTGTATGCTTTAGGGCCTGGATAATTAATCCGTGCTCTACAAATATATCTAATATGAATAAAAAAGACCTAAGGTATTATCCTAACCATATCACTCAAAATACGTTACCTTTGTAAATGTAAATCTGAAGCTTCTTGGGGATTTTGAAACAAATCTAAACTATATGTTAGTTTTTATCATTTTCGTAGACCGCCATTATTGTAAAAAAAGTAAATTAAATATAGTATATCGTTGAATAAATACAACAGACATATTTAATTAATAATCGAAAACTGACAAAACCGCAAAGTTTTTGACATTGTGCTTTTTGTCCCAAACAAATTAGCCATAGCATAGCCTACTACCTACTCATTGAACATAAAGATAAATTAAATAAAAAATAAATTTCATCAAAATAGAATTTTGATCTTGAATTGCCACATAACTGCATGCATGTATATATTTTTGGAAAGTTCATATTATTCCTAATAAATATAAAAAATAATATACAGGGTGTCCTTTTTAAAAAAATAAAGCAGGGTCCGATAACTTTTTGACCTAACCTCGCATACTTATTCTAAAACCGGCACTGAATTGTACAGAAAAAGTCATATAAGGAGCAGTTTTCGCTCTTTTGATATATCATATATATATATATATATATATATATATATATATATATATATATATATATATATATATATATATATATATATATATATATATATATATATATATATATATATATATATATATATATATATATATATATATATATATATATATATATATATATATATATATATATATATATATATATATATATTTTCACGATATATAAAAAATACATACAACCCTAAATTTTCACCCTTCTACCATCAACCCCTATTTTTTAATAGCTATTTTTGTATTATTCACGTTATTTACAATTTTTTTATAGTGTTGTAAATACTTTTTTTTTTTTATTTTCTAAATTTTTTTTCTATTTCCTTAAAAATCGGGTATACATATTTAGTTTCAGGTTTTTTTTTAAAGAAAATTATTTTTGTTCTTTTATGTTATTAAAAATATTTATTGCAGCAAATTTATTGAATTTCCCGTATAACATCCTCATAAAAAGGATTTTGCCCTAATCTCCTCCAGAAATTCCTTTTGAATTGAAATATTGTTTTGTTTTTAATATAGTTTTTCTTGTTTATTGTGTTTCTTAAACAAGTTTTTACACATTTAAAACAATAAAACATTTATTTCCACTGAAGCACTTGTCGACATTATTGTTAACATAAGGGAAAACAATTTATACGCTTCGTTTTGTAAAAATATATTTATCTTTTTAAACGTTAACTTTTGAAGGAGTTGCAGCGATATATTCCAAATATATTCTCGGCAAAAAAATAGTAATATATTTTATGATTTTCAATTTTAGGACTCACTTTTTAAAAATATTTTAAATTTATTTTATGAAGGGGTATGAAATTTCCATCGACAGCGGGCCAGTTCCGAAAATTTAAAAACGGGATATTACGGAAAATTTAGCAGAACCTGTCTGTCAAACATGAAAATAATAGCAAGTTCTTGAAATCTATAGTGTCATTTCCATTAAAATATGGCCATAATAATTAGTAGTAGTGTCAAGCTATCAAAATCTGTAATTTCTAAATAAAGTATGCTTCAAGCTCACGTTTGTAATGACACACTTTATTTCTGTAAAAACATTTGCTTTATCAAAACAACGTTTAAAAAAATATATATATATATATATATATATATATCGGTTTTTACAGAGCGCCTGCAAATGAAGCAGAAAATATCGCAATAATTTTTTTTTCCAGTTTTATATGGATATGCAAAAATTTTTTACGACTTATGTCAAATTTTGTATAAAAACGTCAAATAGTATCCTACATGATTGAAAAAATTTATAACATTATAAAAAGGATGAGTTGCACTAATCTCCAGAAATTCCTTTTGAATTGAAATATTGCCAAGAGAAGTAAGTGTTTCTTGAGATATTGTATTTCTTAAACAAGTTTTTACTCATTTAAAACAAGAAAAACTTCTTTCCACTGAAGCACTTGTCGACAGTATTGTTAAAATAAGGGAAAACAATTTATACGCTTCGGTAAAAATATATTTATTTCTTCACTTGCTCTTGCAGCGATATATTCCAATTACTCTCGGCAAAAATAGGACCAAGCTCATTTTTAAGTCGTCCACTTTTTAAAAATATTTTTCCATATAACTTTAAGAAATTTTCAAACGGGCCAGTCGGAAAATTTAAACTATATTCGGAAAGTTTAGTAGAACCTGCCAAACATGAAAATGCAAGTTCTTGAAATCTTAGTGTCATTTCCATTAAAATATGGCCCAATATTTCTTAAAAAAGGGTTCTACACTTAGCCCTAATTTCTACAAGTGTTAGCAAGCTAGTTTGTAATGATTTATTTCTGTAATAGAATTTGCTTTATCAAACATGGTATTAAAAAAATGTTCATTTCTTTTTTTACAGAGCGCCTCACGACAGCGTTTTATATTGGATATGCAAAAATGAATGTCAAACGGTTTTTTTAAAGAACGTCAAATAGTATGTCCATGATTGAAAAAATGTCATTAAACACTAATACGTGAATTCAAAATCGTTCATCTCACCTAAAAATCCTTTCGTAAGGCGGATTGATTTTTCATCAGATTTGTCATATATATATATATATATATATATATATATATATATATATATATATATATATATATATATATAAATCTTATGCTGGGATACGAGAAGTATCTCAAAAACCTAAAGGACTGTGGAAATTCTGCTGGTGCCATCTTTAACTTCACAAAAAAGTAGCACCTCTCGCGAAAACCGGAACTCTCTGTCTTTATAAATAAGGAAGATACCACGCAAAAGTGCCGATACCCTGTACAGTTCAAATACAAATTATGTTATCTCTCATTCAATAAAAAAATGGATTCATTACGAGGGAAGTCTTTTCAAAGCCAATTTACCGATTTTTTTGTTAGTAAATAATGACAAATAGGCATATATTTTTTTTTATAAATTGTAAACTGTGTTTGCCTATCTTTTAAAGTGTTCAACTTATAAAACCGCGTACGTACTTGCGAACAAATACGACTGCAGGGTGAAAAACACATACGTTGGCTTACCGTCGACGTAAAGAATAGAGACGACGAATGTATGCGTTTGCTTGTGGATACATTCGTTGGATTGTAGGTACTTTAAAGAGAAAAATCGTTGCATTTTGTTTTCAACAGTCATTTTACAACAATATTTTTGTTTACATTTTGAGGTTCTGAAGATACTTTGATATCCATGGTATGTGGTTTTCTCAGAGTTTTATCTGTCTTTTCAGAAAAAAAAATTCTTGATATTTTTTAAAATATTTAGCAATTCTTTTCTTTTAGTTGTTCATTCTTTTTCCTATAACCGTCGCACCATTATATCCAGCAAAATTAATGTTAAACGCTATGTAGTAAGAGAAGTGCAAAATATTTTTGTTATTTTCGGTCTTACGAAGATAGGTTTAGTACATAGATGCTGAGTGAATTAGGTCCACGTCTCTTCGAAAGAATGTCATCACAGAAGAATCGCGTGTAAAGTCTTAAACTGTTGTGACAGGTGTCCAGTTCTGTCACAATTTGTTAACAAGCCTTATTTCTATAAACAAAAAAAACTATAAATAGAAAGAGCTCTGCATTTATTTTTGAAAATCGCCCACCCCACTTGTCTCTTTTCTACGCTGATTGTATATGGATACATTTTAATTTCTAGGACATTCAACGAGCTCTCCAAAATAATTACCCCAAAGATTTAGAGGCCAAACTTCTCGAAAAGAAAAGTCAAGCAGAGAGTAACAAATCTAAGCAGCTTTCCAAGAAATATCATGAAGATGTACCGACTCTACTTCATCCTAATCCAAAAATCCCCTGCGCCTCGGACAATGTTGAAATTCAAAAGGATGATTATGGAGGACGTCACGTAGTTGCCACTAGGAACATTGAAGCGGGTGAGATCATTTCAGTCGAGAATCCTTACACAGTCGCGGTAGGAACGAGACCCTCTCAACGATATCTGCATTGCCACGAGTGCTTGGAGCTCTGTTATAATCTAATACCATGTCCTGGGTGTCGGACGGCCCTTTATTGCAGTGAGAAATGTAGGGAGACTGCAAAAGAATGGTATCACTACAACGAGTGCGATCTCTGTCAGTTCGACTTTAACGAACTGTTAAACGTCAAGACAGTTCTGAAGGGGTTAAAGGAACTTAGCGAAGTTGGTACGAATGGACAACATTTTGATGGAACATTATATAAATCTGACAGGTATGTATTGAATATATACAAAGAATCATTCTTAAACATGTGGCCTAAATTCCTGCGTTTTCAACGCAAATTTTCGAAAACGCTTCAAGGTTCAGTGTTATCCAACTAAGACTTAGACAAGTCGGTTTTTAGCGCCATGGGTGTTGTGATAGGGAAAACCAAAATAGCCATTTATTATATTTTTTCCCGTGGAATCTCAAAATGATGAGTGAAAACAACAAACATCAAATAATACTGCTACGACTTATTTTGATATTTGTTCAAATAGAACAATACCATATGTTTTATGTAGTTTTTCGATCCCTGTATATTTTTTGGTCTAAAGTGATAAATTGTATTTTAATAAAGTCTATTTTCCACATTTCGAATATGGAAAAATGTCCATCTACCGTAGTTATATTTTCTATTGTCACCTGAAATTGGCACTAACATTGATACCGCTATTTACCTGTTCAATCTTTGACGGTAATCAGACTTTAAGTGACAAAGTGTTTTACTTTCAACGAATTATGAACAGATTTTCATGATTTATGATTAGGCAGGTTTTTATATAAAAAAATGAAAATCAGTCCACGTTGGATGAAAATTTGTCGCATCCAAAAATATGGTTTTAATGGAATTATTGTATTTTGCATAGCTGAGGTTGATCCCAAGTTTAACCATTTTAATTAAATAATAATAATAATAATAATAATAATAATAGTTAAAACCCAACTAGTAGTTACGATTGGATCGTAGTCATTTCCGAGACATACAGGGGATTAAATCAAATTTACTAGAAATGGGGTGGGGATCTATTATTATCAGCTTAAACAGAAAATCGTATTATTTCCGCGGCAAAAATTTTTTTAAAGTTTTGAACTAATTAAGTAAAATTACCTCCTCTATGTTTGGCTGCAAGCAACCGTTTTCGAATTAATTAAAGAAAACTGAATCAGCGTAAAAAAATTGCCACAATGCGCATCGATACTCCTCATATTACACTGTACATGGGCAAAAATACCTGGAGTGTATTCTGTCGCATACCAGTATTTTTATTTCTAAAATCTTCGTTATTCAGATAAGTGTATGATCAAGAAGAAATCTAGTGGATTTAAATCTAGAGATCTAGGAGGCCCTAACTAATTTTTTACTTCAAATTTAGGCCCAATCCATCGATCTTTAAACCTCCTATTTAAATAATTTGAGTTAATATAAGTGTGTTGGAGCTCTATCAGGTACCTATAAACCATATATGGGCTACCCCCGGGCCAGATCTGGCCCTCCACCAGCTCCAAACCGGCCCGCGAGAGATTCGGAAATTTCAGATAACCTGCAAAAAAATTAAAGATTTAGCACCCACAGTTTATTTATAATTACTGTCAAACAACCTGAAACTGTATTTTTCAAATCATAAAGACTAAAATCGATAAAAAATTGTATTAAGCCTACGCAACGGAACGCCACAGATGGAGTAAGAAATAGTAGTTAGAAAGAGACAAAGAGATAAATATTCGGGAAGCCTCCCGATGACCTTGAAGCGCTCCGAGCGATGCGTTATGAATAACAGTCGGCTCTGAGCGCTCGCATCTCGTATTCGCCTACGATCGAGACTCTCGATTCGAGAGTATTCTAGTTTCTTATTGCGGGTAATATATAAACTGCGCAGCGCGCGTGTCAACTTATTGAACAAAAAAAAATATCACATATGTCTGGTTTAAAAAAAATTCAGCGGAAAAAAATTCTATCATGTCTGTCGAAAAGGGGAAAGTTCCAAAACAAGTAGTTTAATGAATACTTCGTTACCATGCACACTATTAAACCTATGTGTTTGTTGTGCAATGGAACAATTTTTGTTTTAAATGAATATGAAGCGGCATTCCTCCAAGTATTTCGCTCAATATAATTTACTTACGGACGAGTTAAGAAAGGATAATATTAAAAAACTCATTACCGATTTAGGGAACCAGGAACAAATGTTCCATTCACAAATATCAAATCTAGACGGTCCTGTTAAAGCTAGTTTTATAGTTAGTGCCAAAACAGCGAAAACATCGAAGTCATTTTCTGAGGGAAAGTTTGTTAAAGAGTGCCTAGTAGATGTTACAGAAATTTGTGCCCAGAAAAGAAGAAATAGTTTGAGAAAGTGAGTTTATCGCGACGTACTGTTGTTCGACGTATAGATAGGATGGCTAGTGATATCAAAAAAACAATGACTGATAGATTGGCTGGTTTTCAAGCATTTTTGATTGCTTTGGAATTTGGATGAGAGTACCGATTTATCTCACACATCCTAGTTAGTTATTTTTATACGAAGTGTAGATGAAGAATTTGTAGTCATATTGACCTCAATATTGATCATTTTGTTTCTCAGCTTCAAATTCAAGTATCTCATTAATTTTCATTTGATTTGTCTATCTGTTTTTGTTAATTTATTTTTTATATGTTTATAATTAATAAATAAAAAAATGTGTGAATTTTTATCGCTTTTTTATTCACTACTACCCACTTATTTCTTACCTACGGCCCGCGACCTGATTAAGTCCTCAGCTAAGCAAAGGTTTCCCAGACCTGCTACGAACCATAATGTGTTAAAACTAGACTTATTTTAAAAAACACCCTATTTTCGAACAGTAACAGTAAGTGGTTTAATTAAAGCAAAGAAAAAGCACTATATTTTGTGGCGGACCTTTGTAGTATGAAAGACCCCCTTATACAGAAAGTGCAATTATTACATTACTATACAGTTTTTGTGTTGTAGATACGAAGAAATTCAAGTTCTCCAAACGAATAAAGAAAAACGGTCGGTGCGAGATTTGTTTGAAGCCGCCAATGAAGCAAGTATTATCCACCACTTCTTGATTAAATACTCGGACTTCTTTTCCAAAGCCCAAATTTCAGATGACCGCCTAAAAGAACTACTGTTTCACCACTATTTCAACACCACTTTGAATAAGATTTCGGTGGAGAAAACGAAGAAGAATTCGGTTGACACGGAGTTTCACGAGGTAGGCGAAGCGATTTATGCCTTCTCTAGTCTTCTAAACCATCACTGCTACGGTAACGTAACCACTGCGTTTTACGGGGCTACGCTAGTGCTGAGAGCTGCCAGGAATATTAAGAGTGGAGAATCATGCTGTTTGACGTACAGGTAACCAAATTTTGAAAACGTTTGTATGATTTTAATCCAATCTGCCGTTTATACCGGACCTGCTAATTATGATTCGGCCTTTTTATTGCTTTTACGTTTTATGGCTTAGTAGGTTTGTAACAGTACTTGAAAAGATATTAAATATGTTTTAAGCTACTTTTTTTTTGAAAATCGATTATTTGTAAGTTTTTATTGGCACCTCAATATAACTTGTCCAAAGAAACAGATAATAACCAGACAAGCAAGTAACTGGTACACAATAGAGTTAAAAAAAGAAAAACAAAAGTTATATAACCTCATTACTACACCTCATAGCAACACAGACAAAGAGCGAACAATTACACCTACTTTATAAGAAACAAAAAAAAGAACTATAGAAAATCAGTTTCCGCAACCAAAAAATTTAAAAAAATCGTATTATGAACTCAGAAAATGACAAAACCAATATGGGCCATAGTTAATGAAGAATTAGGAAAGAACAAAGAAGTAAATAAATCTGAGCATCAATGGTAAATTGATTACAGATCAGAAAGAAGTAACTGAAGAGTTTGGAATGTTTTTTCAACTGTGGCAGAGACTAACATTGAACCCCATTTTGGAAGTAGTACTTCTACTGCTACAACTACATCCACCACGGCGGATTTACAGCCTAATACTGTATTTCTGGAACCTGTGACAAAAATGGAGGTGGAAAGTTGAAGTGAAATTACTGAGCACTTCGGATATTGATTAATTTCTCAATAGAAACAGGGAAATTTCCAAAGCTGCTTAAAACCGCTAAAGTAATCCCAATTTACAAAAAAGGCGATCATACCAACATTGAAAACTATAGACCAGTAATAGACTTGTTGCTTTTATAAACAAATTTGATTTATTTTGCAAACATCAACATGGATTTAGAAGCCAAAAGTTTACAGGAATAGCAGCAATTGTTTTAGTAGATTTCATACATCAAGAAAACTGGGACATGCTATCGCAAAGACCCTTGAATTATCAATTCGATACAC
Organism: Kuschelorhynchus macadamiae; assembly: GCA_030620095.1. Classification (NCBI taxonomy): domain Eukaryota; kingdom Metazoa; phylum Arthropoda; class Insecta; order Coleoptera; family Curculionidae; genus Kuschelorhynchus; species Kuschelorhynchus macadamiae. Next base: position 144,548 of record JAUTXW010003526.1, on the reverse strand, counting down.
TCCAAATTTATCGAATACAAATTGTATCATCTGGGTATAAGAGGAAATGCACTCTCGATTCTAGGGTCATTCTTGGAAGAAAGGAAAATAACAGTACAACTCACCAAGACCAGATCTGAACAATATGAAACTAACATCGACCACAGGAATTTGGCACCACTAATATTCATCTTGTTTATAAACGATTCTTCCAGGTGCAACTATCAAGTTTGCTGATGACACGTCGGTTGGAGTTTCTGCAATGGATGTGAAAACACTTCTACAAAACGTCTCCAAAATATGTGACAACATGAGTCGGTGGTGTACTCTGAACAGGCTGATCCTCAACGAAGAGAAAACAGTAACTGTTCACTTCTACAACAATAAACCAAAAGCTAGTACGTACTTGGACTCTAGGAATAGTTGAGATCCCCAAATAAATCATATCTGCTCTGGACTAGACAGAGCATATTTCGCCATTCTAAAACTGATACAAACTGTTCCCAGAGATACACTTTTAAATTCTTATTATGGACTCGCTTATCATTATCTGACTTATAATATCGTGCTTTGGGGTCAAGCCACGGAGATCAGTAGACTTTTTATTGCTCAAAAACGCATTATCAGGCTGATATTTGGATTGAAGCCACTACAAACATGTACATTTCAAAAGCCAAAAATTATGACTGTTACTTCAATCTATATATTTAAATGTGCACTCTATGTGTTTAAAAATATAGATAAATTTATACAGAATCAATACCATCACGATTACCTAACAAGAAATACTTCTGGGCTAGTGGTACCAAGACATAAAACCACGCCTTTTGAAAATTCTCCACATTATTCCTCCATGAAAATGTTTAGAATCAAACTGAAGGAATGCCTGTCTGCAAATGCCTTCTATTGTTGAAGGGAGTTTTGGGACCTGCAGAATTGATCTAGTGTACTAATTTAGATATTAATAATGTAGCTTTCTAATTACTGTTAGATATTAAGCTCTGTTCTTTGTTCTACATCTAAGTAAATGACTTTTGTCAAACTATTCTTGTTATACATTTTTTCTTTTTTTACTATTTTATATATTTAATTATTAATAATTTTAAACTTTAAGCTTTGACCTGTTCAATGTCACATTTGATCTTATCAACTAATAAATGAATTGAAAATTGCATTTCTCATTCGATCGAAAATCGACTATCATGAAATTTAGACAAAAACCGAAAGAAGTAACAAATCCTGTCAAGACTAAATAAAACTAACAAACTTTAAAACTGTTGGATTACGCTTCGTTATTAGATCTTTCTTTGGTTTTTGTTGTTTTGATTCAGAGGGAAATTTTCATAATTTTGGGTGCAGAATGGACAACAGAGATTTCTTGTGGTGAGGTATTAACTTTTGTTGCTGCCATATTGCTTCTGTTTAGTTTTTCAAATTTTTTTCTACTTATGACTCTTCTACTGTTATTGCACGCTTTAATTATATATTTTCATGTTGGTTAATTTAGAAGATTTTCTTTTTTGAAATAATTTTTATGTGGGATGTGGATGTGATTATTTATTTAGGCTTTTTTGCATTTTGGTACCGTTTCTGAACCGCTTTGGTTTTGGTGACAGCCTTACATGTATTAAAATCTATGGCAATTTTTAATATGATGCTATTTGCATAGGCGATGACTTTTCAGAAATTTTCTGGGTTCTTTGTAGAGTGACATATTTATTTTGGGGGGAGGGCAGTTGGAGCACAGCAGGGGTTACAAAAAAAAACCTTATTAGCAAAATTATATAAAAATGAAATTTTATTATTCAATATAAGTGAATTTAGAGAGTGAAATCGAACTGCACGAGTCATATTTGATGAGAGAATATAGAGAATGAATAAATTTCAATAACTGACGCCATTGACTTTGTTTATTAATTTCACCCTCATCAACGTCTACCAGCGATTAGAATTCATTATTTTACTTCGAAATTATAAAACCACGATGAATAAAATTATATTTATCAAAGATGACAACTCGAATGACATGACAGCAACAAACTTAAATAAGCAAGAGAAAAATTTTCCCTGCAAATTTGTTTTTCGAAAATGATAAATTTCAATATAAACATAAACAGGCAATAAATTTAAAACATGCTACTTATAATTGCTAACAATATTAAACGTACAATTTTGATATGTAATCGGATTTTTGATAAGATTTTCGTTGCTTTGGTAGACTGCCATAGGAGGATTTTCTAAGAATTTTGAGGTAGAAGCTTGTGCTGTACGTTGATTGTTCTTCATGTTTTCCTTCAAGCTGGATTGGTGCCCTGCATCCAGTTGAAGATAGGGTTTAATTGACTGCTAGCATGCCTAGTTGGTTTTATTAACTTTTGGCCGCTAACACCATGTTTCGCAAGAGTTGATACTGCCGAAGAACGATGGGCGTGGTTACTGATCTTGTTATTTTTTGTATCAAGGTCAATTCTCTCTACCACTGCGAGAGAACTTATATCTAAAGGCTTGTTTTTAAACCAAACACCACTTTTTCAATTAGGATTTGCAGTCAATCAGTTTTTGTATTATCACTCCGCTTAGACAAAAGTTTCTGTAATTGCCTTACTGGACAAAAGGACAGCTTTTTGACCCACCTTGATTTGTTTTAGAAAATAAGGAATTATACTCGATTCTTCCAGTAATGTTACCCTCGATATTCATTTCGTGTTTGAAAAAATATATTTTAGAATTAGCCGCTTCATTTCCCCTCCAGTCTAGCTCAAAAACACATATATGAAAGAATTTTCTCTGCAAAACATCTAGACAATTTTCATCTCAGAGAGAAGCTATAACATAAATATCCTGGATAGTTAAAGCCTCCGTACTAACCTTTCTTTCATCTAAGCTCTCTTGGAATACTCTTTCTTTCTCATTACGTGCATCTAGAGCTTTTTTAAAACGTATGTCACTAAACGAACCAAAGGATATTTTGAATTCGTTAAAATATTTTTTCTGGATCATCTTCGCAGTGGTATTCCATATTCATTTTACATAATTCTTGTAGTTTTCCCCTTTTTTCTTTTTGGTATTGAAAAAAATGCCGACAATTTTGCTTATACTTAAATATAAAATTCTGAGTTATATTTTTCCAATCAAATTCAAAGCTTAATTATAACTTTTATATTTAGGTAGGTAACTCTTAAGTTGACATGATTTTCACTTTTATTAAAATGTTTTCGACAACTAGTTATATACTTCTTAAATTAGATATACTTTTGTCCAAAGTTGTGTTACTGAGTGTAAGTCTCTTAAAGTGTCAAGGATTCCCATCCTCAGATCGTGACACAAATTAGAAATGTGTAACAAAAAATCATTGCTGCAAATTTTGTAAAAGTAAAACAAATTTAACATACCTATTTTTCATTTATTTTTAACATATACTTTAATGAGATGATTGTCATAGTTTCTATAAAACTAGTAAAAATAATACTTTAAATAATAAATTTAGGTGTGTCTAATAAAAAATGTTTTAGTCTTAAATCTAAAAGTTTGGGAAAACTAATCATAAAATCTATAAAATCTGACTTTAACACAGCAGAAGTAAACAAGCTTTTGGGCGACTTGAAAAATATCAGCATTAAAAAAAACTTCTTACACATGAGAGATCTAGTGTGTCCAATAATGACACTCTGTTGCTTCACACTGCGTAAATAGTTTCTACAGAATTTTACATAGAACTGGAATAAAGTTCAACTAAATGCTTATAGAAAGTATGCATATTTTTGAAACCTGCCTATTTTTACATTTTCTTAATCTATAATAGACTTAACTTTTGGCTTACAAAGTTCCTAGAATCATATAAATAGATGGAGGCCTTGAGGTAGGCTACAAATAGTAGAAACCAGAAAAAAAGCTGATAATGGAAAAAACTCCTATATTTTCAGATATACAACTAAAAACAAAACCATTACTCCATTACACTACGAAATGTCAAAAAAAAATCATAAATAATCTTTTTCTTATTTTCTTAATCTTAATTAATTAAATGCATATCACGATTACCACGCACTGTTTATGTAAATTGAATATTACAGTTTTAGTTAATACCACTTAACACAACACAATTGGCAGCATTTATTTTTAATATGTAGCATATATCAAAATTTTCAGTCAGTGCTAAAATTTCATCAAGTTCTTCTATACATTAGCTGAACACTTCCTAGTTTAAAGAATACAAATTCACACAGAAGACTTAAAGTAGAACTCTTACATATACTTATAAGTTTGCAAACTTATTATGGTAATTCAAGGTTTTTTGTTTTATTTATTTCTGTCTAGAAGTTCCTTCTGAATGATATTATCTGTTAAACATTTTCAGCTTTTTTGGTAATTTCCATCATCACATGTATGTTTGTTATCCGTAGTGTATTCATTAGAGTCAGTATTCTTATGTATCAGCTAAAACAAAAATATCTAGTTAGATACATATAAAAACTGTTGAACCATAGATATCTATGTTTAAATAAGATTATAATCTACATAAAAAATATGTTCTATTTACTATCAATTGTGTTATGTAAGGCTTCATGGGTCTGGTTTCAGTATTTGTCAAAGTAATTATTCAAGTACTTATGTATATTTAGTAACATATTTAGCTACACATAGGATATTTTACTTATTATACCATTTAAAACCAAACATATTTTTTAAAATACTTGAGTTTAAAATATACCGGGTGACCACGAAATTGCTAACAAAGCTGTAACTGTTTTAAGATAAGTACTATTAACATAAAATTTTACAGTGATATATGATTACTTATGAGGAAGATTTTCGCTGTATAAACAATCGACTGTCGTTTCCGGTTTCACCGGAAATGTTATCAACTTTAATATTTTAACTGGAACAACCTGTATATTGATTTACTTTTGAATTCTACACTAAATTCTAAACATAAAACATGCATTATAACATATGGTAACTCCTAATAGTTTTCGAGAAAGTGAGGAATGAAACTTTAAACATTTCAATAAATAATTCCGTTTTTTGGAAAAACAAATGGAGATAGTTCCAATTTAATACTGTAAATAGTGTTTGTTACGCAACCCATTGCATCTAATGCAAAAAAAATCTCAATTTGCAAACGTACTGCTCAAAACTATTTTTGCAGATGGTGTATTTAAAGTTTTGCGGTCATCAAATATAGTACTAAGGAATGACTGGGTTTTTGAATTTCACATGATACTAAATTGAGTCCTTAACATATAAAAAAGGAATAAAATGCCTATGATATGTTATCTGTTAGGCTAAGCATATTTTGTACTTGGCAGCAATTTAAATTGAGTTAAAACCATAAATTAGTTAACCTTATAAATATAAATAAACTTACCTACAAAAAGTTATTTCAAAATGATGTTTTCACACGCTATATAACTAATAATTGTTTATTATATACTATAAGAGATATTGCCAGTCTACTTAAAATAGGTATTTATTAAGGTCACTACTGAGTAGCTTCAACTGTCATTACGCCACAAAACACTATTTTAAATAATATTCAAACATAAAAAATCCTATTAACTCAAGGAAAAACACGAAATGGAACTAAAGCTACATGAGTCATAAAAAAACAAGAGAAAAGGTCATCCATAGACAAGGTCTTCAAAACGTTGTCCATTAACTTCATGGCACATACGAATTCTGTTATGAAACAGTTATTTGTTCTATCGCCCTTGCATTCGATTAATAAGGGCCGCACGATTCTCTAATGGGGTTTTGTAGACTTTTTGTTTAATGTAGCCCCAATATGAAAAATCTAACGTGGTGAGGTCAGGCGATCTCTGTGGCCATCTGACTGGCCCATTTTTACCTATCCAATTGTCGCCGAATTTTTCTCTCAGGTAGTTAGTTGCTACTCTGGAATTGTGTACAGGTGCCCCATCTTGCTGAAAATATATTTGATACAAAATTCCAGTCTTCTCTGATAATCCGCTTCATATAAGTGGTGATGGATTTGGTATTTGAATGATTTAAAGCCATGCTTACGTCAAATTTTTCGTGCACTTTCGCGGCCAACTCCAATTTAATTGCTTATTTGTCGTATTGACATAGTAGGATCAGTTGCTATACAAGCCAGTATATTAATTTTAGCCTCTTCCTTAACTATAAAATTCTCGCCTGGCGGATTCTTTTCTGATTTTAAATACTTTTCCAACCAAGGAAAGTATGCCTCTGATGGATATCGGCGATTCCGAAATCGCTGTACGTATTATGCACTGGTTTCCTAGCGATTTTTTCTAGTTTCTCCGTATTTCTTCACGAGTAAAATACATTTTCAATAATTAAAATTTAGAAGAAAATCTCGAAAAAGGTAGTACTTATAATTACCGTTTAACTCTCAAAGCGAACCATCTGCATATTATAAGAACGATGGTCATATACTTATGTTTTGTTTCAAAGCCGCCTTAGATCAGAAATTTAATATTTGTCATTTATCAGCCTAAGCGTTAAAAAGGTAATTGCACAGTTCAATTGGAAATATCTCGAAACGTACTTGATATAATGATAAGGTATGATACACAAAAGTATTTAAAATTGTTTGAAAATTTAGATGTTGAGTAAGTTTATAGGTTGTCCCGTTAAAATAAAACTAGAAAATATCGTTCGAAAGTGATTTTTCACTAGGTTTTCGGGAAATCCGGAAGTATCCTAATTATCACATTATTATAACAAACACTATTTACAGTTTTGAATTGGAACTATCTTCACTTGTTAATCCAAAAAACGGAATTATTCATTGAAATTTTTAAAGTTTCATTCGCCATTTTCTCGTAAACTATCAGAAATTGACATAGGGTATGATACATGTTTTATGTTTAGATTTTAGTATAGAATTCAAAAATAAATCAATATACAGGGTGTTCCATTTAAAATATAAAAGTTGATAGCAGGCACTCGATTGTTTATATAGCGAAAATCTTCCTTATAAGTAACCATATATCGCTGTAAAATTTCATGTTAATAGTACTTATCTTAAAAAAGTTACAGCCTTGTTAGTAATTTCGTGGTCACTCGGTATATAGTCCATATACAAACATTTCTACATACTGTCTTGAGTTCTTTTACATCAGTCTAATGACTATTTGTGTATTTACATATCATCTAGTTTTTAAAGAATTTCTTGAAATAAACAGTTTGGTATGCTAATCCTAACAAACTAGATAACTTTCTCATTTATAGGTTTCCGTAGAAAACTAAGAAATCTATACCTGCACTTCAAACGATTTATTCAAATAATCAACTTTACGATCTGCAACTATCATACATCCAAAATTCGACGAAAACACACAAAATACGTATGAAAAAAATCACAAAAACATATTTAACCTCTACCTGACTTGACTATCCTGTTTATAACAGGACTTATTGGCTTTGCTACTAGGCAGTCGCAAGATTGCTCTCCGTCCGGGGCTCAGAGTCGTTAAATCGGCGACCCTCGAAGTCGACCCTGCACCTTATTCCAGTTTGGAGACGTTATCGGTAGGATATCCGGATGGCGAGCTCTAAGCTCCCGAATACCCCGAATCTTTCAAATACTTTTAAATATTTCCTCTTTAAATTTTTGAAATGCATCTAGGCTGCCACTAGGTGCCCCTTGAGAGTACTACTGATATCACGAGATGACCCTTTCTTTCAAGCTATCCCCTTACCACTCCCACTCCCGCCACGTAGCGGCCATTACGCTAATATTCTCTGTAGAACTGCGGCAGACGAACGGGATAGAATGCAGGAACAACTAGGCCTCACACGTTTCTAGCGGGGTCGTTAGTTTCCACACTGAGCGGTTGAGTCTCCCTTTTCCCCCCGAAATAAAGCAGCAAAACCGAACACGTGGAACCACTTATGTTAATAACACAGAGGTCTGCATTCAACGAGACGAACCGGAAGACTAAAACCTCTACCTGTCAAATTAATGTTCGCTCATAACCACAAAAAAAAAACGACTGATAAACAAGGTCTAGGATGATTTTATAATTAATAGCTCTTTAAGCGATAGACATATTTGCGTCTTTGTTTTTACCGTAATCATAAAAGAAAATAGAATTATGTCTGATGCATAAATTCCGTTAACAAATTTTAGCAATGGTGTCTGAGTCAGACTTGAGGCCTTTACGCAATAAAAACATGGCAAACCTGTCATTTTTATCGGCCCTGAGTTCGCCTCACCATATTCGTCATCAAAACTTGCGCGTAGGCACATCTTATTCTTAATTACCTATATTATATATTTATGTATTGATTGTTTTGATGTCTAATACCATGAGTATAATGTCTTATTGCCTTTATTAGTTTGGCGCCGACTTCATAGATTCAAATTTTCAATATGGAATAAAATATTATTTTTCATTATTTGAATAAATATTTGTTAATAATATTTATATGTATTTATTAAATAGAATATTATTACTGTATCGGATCAACCTTAAAATTTAATTTTAATATTATATAAATTTTGTTCATAGACATTTATTATGTCTATGATTTTGTTCTATGTAAGATAGTTGACAACACCCTTTCGAATAAACAAAATCAAGAGGATACAATAGACCACTGAAATATTCTAAACATAGTTTGTCATGTCCTATACTTAAATTTAACTGTTTTCGAGAAAACGGCCTCTCAAAATTGTCATTTTGAGCCCTCTGTCGGACAAACTGTTAAACTAAATATTTTGCACTTTCCTATCATAAGTTTTGAAACTCTATGGGATGATTTCAACTAAATGTCCAAATTCCACACTTCCGTTGAAACCGAAAGTGTAGGCACTAGAGATGTGTAACTCGGGAGTGAGTTGGCTCAAAGAATCACCTCAGTTAAGTGAGTCACTGAAGCAGCTCCGCGGTACAGATCTTTTTCGATTCTGACTCACCTCTCACTTACCGCGTAACGGAGCGGGAACGACTTGCGACGATGAAGAGCTGCAGAGCCGAATTGCATTGTAATATGTGCTGTTTGTTACATTCTCGATGCGGCGTGACTTAGCGGTCTTAACTCTTTAGGTTTTATATTTTTATTTCGGCTGTTTAGATGTAAAATAAATACAAATATAGATGTTAGATATGGTTGGAACTGCCTATTGGTAAATACGCATACAAAATAAGGCAATTTACTTTTTAAGAAAATAACGTAGGTTGGAAAATGCAATAAACTCAGGTATTATTTATTCTAACATTATAGAAAACATATGATGACTTTTTTTTTCAGCAATATCGTGAAGTCATTTTTAATATTAATTATACAAATATTTATACGTTTTGATACCAATCTTAAACGAAATAAATAAAAGTCTAATTTATTTGATAAATCTCCATCTATGCAGAAATTCTGCATAGTCAGACTCTATAACGTTAAAAATTAAAACACTAAACTTGAGCAATTCGTCGCGGTGATTCTTCGCCGTACTAGCCGAGCACGATATCCCATCTACTGTCCTTTATAACTACGAGCCGCCAGGATAGTAGAACCGTAGTCCAGGAGTCAATTCATGAGTTAGGAACCTTGTCAAATGACGTTAGGAGTATATTTCGCTCCGTCGTTTCGCAGCTCAATTGAGCCGATTCAGTGAGCGAAAGTGAGCCAGAGTCAGTGAAGCGCATCATTAAAATGAGATACATGTCCCATCTCTAGTTGGCACAATTCGGGCTAAACCGGAACCTATACTTCATCTAACCTAACCTTATAGATTTTACAAAGTTAAGATGGGAAATGCGTGTCGCTTCACTCCAACTTTAACCGTTTAGCCGATAAGGGGCCCTAAGTGGCTAAATGACAATTTTGAGACATTTTCTTAAAAACAGTTCCTACTGTCCTTTACAACTACGAACCGCCAGGGTGGTAGAACCGTGGTCCAGAAGTCAATTCATGAGTTAGGAGCCTTGTCAAATGACGTTAGGAGTATATTTCGCTCCGTCGTTTCGCAGCTCAATTGAGTCGATTCAGTGAGCGAAACACAATTCGGGCTAAACCGGAACCTAAACTTCATCTACAGTCTTCCGGTTCGTCTCGTCGAAGGCAGACCTCTGTGTTATTAACATAAGTGGTTCCACGTGTTTGGTTTTGCTGCTTTATTTCGGGGGGAAGCGGGAGACTCAAACGCTCAGAGTGGAAACTAACGACCCCGCTAGAAAGGGAGCAGACGCTGTGAAGGTGTGAGGCCTAGTTGTTCCTGTATTCTATCCCGTTCGTCTGCCGCTGTTCTAAATAGAATATTAGCGTAATGGCCGCTATGTGGCGGGAGTGGGAGGGGTAAGGGGATAGCTTGAAAGAAAAGGTTATCTCGTGAGACCAGTAGTACTCTCAAGGGGCATCTAGTGGAAGCCAAGATGCATTAGAAAAGTTTTTAAAGAAAGACAAGAAATTTAAAAATTTTGAAATACACGGGGTGACCGGGAGCTCAGAGCTCGCCATCCGGACATCCCACCGATAACGTCCCCAAACCGGAATAAGGTGTATCTCGCTCCGAGGGTCTAGTTGTTCCTGTATTCTATCCCGTTCGTCTGCCGCAGTTCTACATGGAATATTAGCGTAATGACCGCTATGTGGCGGGAGTGGGAGGGGTAAGGGGATAGCTTGAAAGAAAAGTTTATCTCGTGGGACCAGTAATACTCTCAAGGGGCATCTAGTGGAAGCCAAGATGCATTAGAAAAGTTTTTAAAGAAAGACAAATTTAAAGATTTTGAAATACACGGGGTGACCGGGAGCTCAGAGCTCGTCATCCGGACATCCCACGGATAACGTCCCCAAACCGGAATAAGGTGTATCTCGCTCCGAGGGTCGCCGAATAAAGCGAGTAAGCCCCGGACGGGGAGCAATCTGGCAAGTTGCGAAGTGCAGTGCCAAAAACAAATATTGGAATTGGAATTGGAACTTCATCTAACGTAACCTTATCGATTTTACAAAGTTAAGATGGGAAATGTGTGTGGCTTCACTCTAACTTTAACCGTTTAGCCGATAAGGAGCCCTAAGTGACTAAATGACAATTTTGAGACATTTTCTTAAAAACAGTTAAATTTAGGTATATGACATATAACAAAAAAACGTGTATGAAATATTCAAGATTTTAAAAAGTACAGGGTGTCCCATTTTCGTAGGTTTTACGGGGTTTCCAGCTTATGAGTAGAGATAGAGAGATGCGGTTTTCGCGACACCGTGCTACTTTTCGATGAAACTAAAGAGGCCGCAAACAGATTTGCCCTAACCATTTTAGTTTCCGTGCTACAGGGTGATTTTGAAAATTTGTCATTTTCGGACACCCCCTGTAACTCAGCTATCGTAAAATATATTTAAAATGTTTCAACTGGTATTTATAGATTTTTTCACGTAGAATTCAGTGGCATACTCAGATTTTTGCTGAGAGTCATAGTTTTTGACATATTGGCATAACTTACTATTTTTTAAATGGGAGACCCTATATATTATTTTTTCATCTTATTCTTCGTGTCGAGAGCTTTTCAAAAACATACCATAAGTCATATTTATTTTCATAAATAACGTGAAAAAATGCATTTTTCTTTAAACGGATTTATGGCATAGCAGATCAATCGAAATAAGAGAAGGTGGCTGTGGTAGCCATGGCAACGCCAACAAAAATATGATCAGGCAGCCATTACTGCTGTAATTTTTGGCATTATTGCGTTTAAATTTTTCTTGACGTCTATTATAATTATTGTTTTTAATATGGCTCAGAATCAAAAATTTGAATATTTTGAGAAATATGATATGAACGCGTGTTTTATATTGTCTAATGAAGATGCAGATCAGGCGGCAGAGCTTTATCTGAACAGATTAGTTCTTTTTTATCTTCCTGCATTTTGACTTTATTGGTTCGCTTTATTTTATCTTAGATATCCCGAGAGAAGACAACCAGAAAAAAGAATTTTTCAAAAAATTAAAAATAATCTTTGCCAATATGGATCTTTTAACAAGCCTCGATCGCGAACTTACAATAAAGACAACGATAGAATCTGAGGTCAACGTTTTAGCCCTCGTTCAGACAGCTCCTGAAACATCTTGCAGGAAAATAGACGAAGAGGCGGGTGTACCGAAAACCAAAGTGCAGAAAATTTTGAAAAAGCACAAATTCAAACCCTATAAATACAAACTTGTGCATCATCTGCATCCTGGTGATGCAGAGAGCAGATTGGAGTTCTGCAATTGGTTTATAAATATGAAGGCAGAAGATATCGATTTTGAAAAAAAGATTATTTGGTCAGACGAGGCACATTTTACTAGTTCAGGGATTTTAAATAGACACAACACGCGATTTTGGAGTCAAGAAAACAACCATGTTATTTTTCCTAGGGAGCGTCAGGGCAGATTTGGATTCAATGTCTCCTGTTTTATTTTCAACCGAAAAATAGTTTACCAAATATATGAAGGAAATCTGAATTCGATTGGTTACGTGCGAATCCTAGAAGACGCATTAGGAATTTTGGATGATGTTCCCTTGGCTCAACTAAATAGGATTTATTTCCAGCAAGACGGAGCTCCAGCCCACAATGCCAGAATAAGTCAAAACTGGCTTAACGACCATTTTCCTGGAAGATGGATAGGAACACACGGACCTGTTCGATGGCCACCACGATCCCCTGACCTCTCAGTTTTAGATTTCTTTTTGTGGGGTTATTTAGAAAACAAGGTTTATGTAAGGCGATACGAAAACTTAGAACAACTAAGAATGGCCACCGAAAACGCTTTTGCAGAGTTACAAAGACAGTCATTTACAATAGAAAATTCATTAAAAAGAATTTTTAAAGTTTGTCACACTTGTAGGACACATAATGGTCTACAATTTGAACAATATTTGTAGTTTTAATGAAATTATAATTATTACCTTTTACCTACTTCCTAATTTTTTCTGATGCTGTTACTTTGTTATTTCGTTAATAAATATTTGTTAACTTTTTCCATGGCTCCACAGCCACCTTCTCTTATTTCGATTGATCTGCTATGCCATAAATCCGTTTAAAGAAAAATGCATTTTTTCATGTAATTTATGAAAATAAATATGACTTATGGTATGTTTTTGAAAAGCTCTCGACACGAAGAATAAGATGAAAAAATAATATATAGGGTGTCCCATTTAAAAAATAGTAGGTTATGCCAATATGTCAAAAACTATGACTCTCAGCAAAAATCTGAGTACGCCACTGAATTCTACGTGAAAAAATCTATAAATACCAGTTGAAACATTTTAAATATATTTTACGATAGCTGAGTTACAGGAGGTGTCCGAAAATGACAAATTTTCAAAATCACCCTGTAGCACGGAAACTAAAATGGTTAGGGCAAATCTGTTTGCGGCCTCTTTAGTTTCATCGAAAAGTCATCTCTCTATCTCTACTCATAAGCTGGAAACCCCGTAAAACCTACGAAAATGGGACACCCTGTACAATATAGGAGATATATCAAAAAAAAAAGGATATGACATCATAATTCTTACACAGATAGGGTCACAATCAAATCGTTATTAATAAAAGATCCAGAGACGAATAAATCAGTTTGATGGGTAAAACAGTTTTTTGAAATTATGAACAATTTTCACGTTAATCAATTTTTTTATGTACGTGGTGTTACATTAAAAAAAAATGTTACGCATCTTACTACACTCTTGTATTTAATATTTATTTCTACGTCAGATAAAAAAGTTAAAGACAGTGCATTTATAGTAGAACACCCTGCACATTAGGTAAAGCTTTTGAAGGAAATATTACATATTTTTTATAATAATAAAAAAGTGATGCTTTTCTTTCGATAAATGTATTTTCAACTTCATAACTATCTGTTTGCGTAACTATGTGTTTATAAACAGCCCCTCACTAAAAAAGGTTTAAGAGTATGATCAGATCATATTCATATGGTAACTAAAACTGTTAGTTTACCAGTTGTGTTTTGTTTATGTTATTTTAAACCTATAACTGTCAAGTTAGACCTAGTCTAAATTTAAACCTCTTTAATGAATACGGGGGTTATTATTTGGAACACAATTTCACAAAGTATGCTATGGATTCGTCAAGGGCAGACGTTTGTTAAATATTTGTTCATTATATTCAACGATAATGTGTGAGACTTTGGCTCGTTTTCCATCCACAAGCATAGCGAACCCTCGCCTACATTTTCCGTGTCGTACAGATGCGACTTTGAGCTATGTTTAGGAGCTCCGTTATAACCACAATAAAATGATAATTACCCTATTAAATAACAATTCATCCTTTTAGCAAAGAAGAGGGTACAACAAAATGGGGGTCATAAATGAATCGGGGGTATGCAGAGTCTAGAGTCAAGAGGAGATTAAAACCACTAGATGTGATTTTTATGGGTCGAGACCATCTAATTTCGATTCTCGAAAATATTTATATCGGATTTAATCCAATCAGACGTAGTAAAATTAGTTTGAACATGAGGGGTTATACTTTAGTCAGCGAACCTAATTCCAACATCTTTTGTTTACTCCCACCTATGTGTAACATGACATACTGAACTTAATTATTAATTATGATAAAGAAATACATTATTTAAATTCCCGGGATATTAATGTTTTTTGAGAAAAAATCTCTTATTGACTTCTTCATAGACTACAATCACAATCTAACACGGACCATCTTGTTGGCTAATATAACATTAAGTTATATGACGATTATTTAATTTTAAATTATCACTTTACAACATTGTCTTCTAAAATTATAACAAACATAGAAAAAGATTCCAAGTCTCGGTCTCAGTAAATTACGTGTCACGTTTGTTGTAAAATGTAAAATTATAATTTACTGAGACCCAGACTTGGAGTCTTTTTCTATGTTTGTTATTAAAACTAGGTATCTTTGAGAAATAAGGACAATTTCTTTGATTTCTAAAATTATGTATGTCCTCTTTCAGAAACTACAATTTTGCTGAATTCCCTAAACTAGTTCGTGCTCATCAGCTATTTAAATACTACCAATTTACGTGCACCTGCGAACCATGCGAAAGTAACTGGCCCATTTTCGATTGCCTGAATTCTGGGGATATCGAGAAGTATCAGAAACTGGCAGATCAAATCAAAACAGCCCTGAGCGAGTCCATCATCGATGTCAACGGCATCCTTAAGGTCGTTACGAAGAAGGTCAAAGAATTTTCGTCGAAGGAACCGACGAAAGTAGACGTGAACGTTAAAAGAATATTTTGTGATCTATTAAAATTTTCTGGAAATAAAATATCTGATTTTTAGATTTCTTTCTTTTCTCTGATATACCTCCCAGTGATTTTCTGTCAGAATTTAATTTAAGTGAAAATATTTACAGAACTAGGGCGTTATCTTCAGACCTGGGGATAACACGAACGACTATTACATTTAATACACCGTTCAGTATTATTTTGATTTTTTTTTAGACTACATCCTTACCACATACTCTTGTACCAGGCCTTAAATGAAGAAGATTTTGATCATAGATTAAATTATTGTCACTGGATGTTAGGCATGATTCATGAAAACCGAAATTTCTTATCACAGATTCTATAGACAGACGAAGCTACGTTTAATATTGATTGCAGGGTAAACATGCATAATATGCATTATTGGTCTGCTGAAAATCCGCATTGGATGCGAGAAGTGCAACACCAAGGACCCTCGAGTTTAAACGTTTGGTGTGGTATTGTGAGGCAAAATTATCGGACCCTACTTTTTTGAGCGAACGCTAACTGGTAACCTCATACATATATACATATATATATATATATATATATATATATATATATATATATATATATATATATATATATATATATATATATATATATATATATATATATATATATATATATATATATATATATATATATATATATATATACATATATACATGTATATATTGTTATCTTAATAGCTTGAAATTCCGACGAAGACTTGTTCTTTTTATTTAACGAGCTTTCGTTTTGCTATTTTGTCATGGTAAAAAAAAACGTATCGATACATTTAATTTTTTTTAGAAAATTTGTAATTTCTGTTATATTACTAAAAAATGCCCTCTAGTGGCAAGATCCCAAATCAAATACACAATTAGTTAGATAACGTTGGATCCCCAAGGAATGCTTTTTAGCGATACCAAGTTTATTAAAATCCGTTGAGCCGTTATCGATTTATAAAGATTTATTTGGAAAAACATTTAAACACACCCACCACTTTATTCTCAGAGATAGAAGAAAAAGTTAATAACAAAAAAGACTTGGTTTTATCTCATTTTTAAAATGCATACATTTTAGTGTTGTCGTAATAGGGCGAAATTTCGAGAAACACTGCTTTTTTTAATTGAGGATATTAATTATGACCGCGTAGTGGGCTTAAAAATTATTTCCAGAATTTTCTCGTGGCCAGTTTGGTTACCAAGAGTCTCCCTCATACAGAATAACAGTGTCATCTGCAAAACATGAAATGATGCCGCTACTATTCATTTCTAACAGGCCATTGATGTAGATGGAGAAAAGCACCGATCCGAACATGGCATGATTATAAAAATCGGTAAATTTCCTTTACCCATAACTTTGCTCGTTATAAATCTTTCCTTTTATTAGGAATAATGAAGTGTGACCCAATTTAGTTCCACACATATTTATTAACACATATATACTGTCTTTTCAAACATTTCTATTGTTCCACCCTATTGGATGGGTACCAAACAGTTTCTACCTGTGCCACCCTTGATTTTTGAGCAAAGGCTCAATTAAAATGATAGTAAGTACTTTTCACACTGATTTTTTTAAGATCGCAATCTTCTTGAATTTGATCAGTTTATCTCTATCTTAAATTTGTACCACAATTTTACCAGTTTATGTCTAAATCACATTTAATGCTTACATAAAGTTTCAATTCAATCTAATAAGTAATTTTATCATCCTGATTTTTTAAATATTTTATTAGGCCGGCATTTTCTTTTTCTATCTTGGATTTGGATCAAAATGTTAACAGTTCACACACTTGATTTTGTGAACAATTTGAGGTAAATTATATAATTTTAAATTTTTCGCACAAAATCAATCCAATAAGTAGTTTTTCCAGACTGATATTTTTAATATTTTATTAGGCCTCCTTTTAGTCAGTTATTTTTTTAGTAACAATTTTTTTAACGCTAGGCTGTCATTTTATTTCGCCATACCATACCAACAAGCCAATTGGGTGACTAATTTTTTAGCTATGCTTCGAACAGACAGACAGACCGACGGAATGAAGAAAATATGTTTTACGGCCTTTAGGTAAAGAGTGCAAACATTTTGGAGGGAAATAAAAATCACAAAAATACTGATACTTTATTATAAATTCGCAAATCGCAGATCGGAGGAATAACGAATAACGATCCGCACATCGAAATCAAATCTGATAAATTCACTGGCGGATTTAGATGGGGTGAAAGGGGCACCGCATACAATGTTATGTATAAAAGAAAGCACTGCATCAGTCAAAAATAGTAATTCGCCCCCTCCCTCTGAACGAGATCTATTATACCTTTATCTGTTTTACATGTTCAATTATTATAATAAAATTCAACAACCAAAAAAAAGTCTTCACTTTATATAAATTAAAATAATTTCGCCGCCCTCCCACGACATCAGCCACAAGCAAGTAGTTTCTTTCAGTGTTATGTTTGTATTTTCCAACAGTCAGTACCTTTTCATATTTACTTTCAACGTGACTTGACCTTGTCGCTGATGTTTCGTTTGCTGTGTGCAGTTCAGCCTTAATTAGGTTTCATTTTGCTATTTTGTCATGAAAAAAAAATCGATACATTTAATTTTTTTTAGAAAATTTGTAATTTCTGTTATATTATTAAAAAATGCCCTCTAGTGGCAAGATCCCAAATCAAATATACAATTAGCTAGATAACGTTGGATCCCCATGGAATGCTTTTTTCGGCGATACCAAGTTTATTAAAATCCGTTGAGCCGTTATCGCTTTATAAAGATTTATTTGGAAAAACATTTAAACACACCCACCACTTTATTCTCAGAGATAGAAGAAAAAGTTAATAACAAAAAAGACTTGGTTTTATCTCATTTTTAAAATGCATACATTTTTGTGTTGTTTTAATAGGGCGAAATTTCGAGAAACACTGAGTTTTTTAATTAAGGATAATAATTACGCCCACTAGCGGTCATTCACTTAAAAGTTATTTCCAGAATTTTCTCGTGATTAGTTTGGTTATACAATTTTTTCACACAAGTTTTTACAATGGGTGGTTTCCGAGATCTAGCCGCTTACCTCGCTTATTTGCCCACCTTGTACATAATTTCAAGGAATATTTTTTGTACTACCTCTAGTGGTTTAATATGGGTATAGTTGGCTCCACCCATGCTACAATACCATATTGAATGTGAAATTCGACCAGTGTTTATCAATTATTTTTAGCTGGAGAATATCCAAGATTTTTTTTAGTTTTTAATCTTTAAAAGTACTACTTCATACGGTTGTCTGTTGTGACGCCGATATAAATTTAGTATTTTTTGTCTCCGTAATTAAATTTCCATTGAACATATTCACGACGTTAAAAACTGGCTGGTTACTGTTAATGAAATTTCGTCGAACCATTGTTTTATAAGACATAAATCGTTATCGGTCTTCGTTCTAGCTCCGTCCGAAGAGTCTCCCTCATACAGAATAACAGTGTCATCTGCAAAAGATGAAATGATGCCGCTACTATTCATTTCTAACAGACCATTAACGTAGATGAAGAAAGCACCGATCCCAACACCGTCTCCTGGTGCACGCCATACTTGATTTCTCGTGGTTCGATATAACAATAATTTATGCTAACATACTGTACAGGGTGTCCAATTTTGGTTGTAAATGCAAGGTATCTCCGTTATTTGCAAATATTTAGCGGTGAGGTTTTCGCGACACCGTGAAACTTTTTTGTCAAACTCAAGCTGCAGTAATCAGATTTTCCATAGCCCGCCTCGTTTTGGAGATACAGGGCCAAATTGAAAAAAATGCATTTTGGGACACCCCTCGAATCTCTGTTATCTTTTAACATAACGAAAATGTAAAAACTGGCTCTTATAGAGTTTTTTTACGTCGAATCCAGTGGCGTGGACAGATTTTTACTCGGGGCCGTCGTTTTTGATACATGACCCAAAGTTACGTTTTTTTTTTAACTGGGACACCCTGTATATTTTTACGTAGTCCTCTATTCGTGTTATTATGAGCTTTTCAAAAATATATAGTTATCTATACTTATTTTAAAAATAAGGCTACAGTTTAAGTTTTTAAGAATATATTAAGTATATCTATTTTTCGGAATTAGCCATGTTCAAAAGAACTGATCAAACTGATTTCCATTTTCTCTTAGACATCTCTCACACACTCTTGCAATTTTACCCAGTGCATTTGAAATGACTACATTTCGTGCTTGTAGTTGCAAAAATGCCTGCTCAGTGGTGCTACGAAGGTCTTGAACTGTGTTATGTCGGGTACGAAAAATTTAGGTGTCCCCATAAAAAGAAGTCCAATATGGACAGGTCAGGCGACCTAGGAGGCCATCGGACAGGTCCGTGCGTCCCAATCCAGCGTTCGGAGAAGTTCTCTTCTAAATAGCGCCTCACAATTTGGGAGTTATGTGCTGGAGCTCCGTCTTGTTGGAAATATATTTGATTCACATGTGCTAAAGAGACATCTTCCATAATTTCTAGCAATATATTTTGCAATATTTCAAGGTAGCGATTAACAGTGAGACCTCCTTCAAAATATGAAATTTTATTTCGGTTCCTAGTACGAAACAAGTGACATTAAAGCCAAATCTTTCTTGTTGCTCGCATGGAAATATCAAATGTTGATTTTCAGGTGACCAGTGTCTCGTATTGTGCCTATTAAATATTCCAGCACTACTTATATACGACTCGTCGGACCATATAACCGCCCTTCCAAAATTTTGGTTAGTATTAATTTTTTGTAAATACCACTGGCAAAAATCAATACGTCGTTCTGCATCTCCAGGATGTAGATTTTACACAACTCTGACTTTATAAGGTTTATACTTATGTTTCTTTAAAATCGTTTGAACCCGAGACTTGATTACACCCACTTCATTCTCTATTTTGCTACGTTACAGGCGTTACATTTACACTTGCTAAGACGTTAATTTCATCAGCCTCACGATTCTCTTTGTTATATTTCTTTGATCTGGGCTTTTTGAAAGAGCCAAAATTTATTAAATTCGATTTCAGCCTATAGAATATTAATTTATGTGGCTGCCTCCTTTCCGGATATCTATATAATAAAAGTTTAAGTTTTAAAAAAGATTGCAATAATAATTATGAAAATAAAACATTACCTAATGAAATAAAGCTCAGAAGCAGCGTTTATACTTTCATGACTCTCTATGAAACAGGTCAGCATATCATATTGCTCAAAGTTTTCAAATAATTGATTTGCAGCCATTTGTTAAAAAGTAATAATCAGAGCGACTAATTTAACACGTCTATTAGTATTAACAACAAAACTTCATTTACTTTATGACAAAGCAGTGACATTTTTGACAATCAGTCCATGGCTTACTATGAAAAATATAGATAGATATTATTACAAACCTAAATTGCAGCCTTATTTTTTAAAATAAGTATAGATAACCATATATTTTTGAAAAGCTCATAATAAGACGAATAGGACTCCGTAAAAATATACAGGGTGTCCCATTTAAAAAAACGTGACTTTGGGTCATGTATCAAAAACGAGAGCCCGTAAAAATCTGTCCACGCCACTGGATTCAACGTAAAAAACTCTATAAGAGCCAGTTTTACTTTTTCGATACGTGAAAAGATAACCGAGATACGAGGGGTGTCCCAAAATGCAACTTTTTCAATTTGGCCCTGAATCTCCGAAACGAGGCGGGCTATGGAAAATCTGATTACGGCAGCTTGAGTTTGACAAAAAAGTTTCACGGTGTCGCGAAAACCTCAACCCTAAATATTTGCAAATAACGGAGATACCTTGCATTTACAACCAAAATTGGACACCCTGTACATACTCTATTTTCAAGGTAAGCAGAAAAAAGTTTTAATGTATTTCCTCGCTTAGCCAGGTCGAGAAATATGCAGATTACTGATTTACTGTTGTCAATTTTTTTAATTATAATTTTAGTAAGGAATAGCAATGCATCATCAGTAGAAACTCCTTCCTTAAAACCAAACTGTTCCTCTGAAATAATTATTATATTATTAGATTTTTTTAAGAATTTTACAAGACGTTTTTTGATTATATTCTACATTTTTTCCTATGTCAGAAATCAAAGTAATTCGCCTACAATTTGTCATTTGCGTAGCATCTCCTTTTTTGAATATTGGTTTCACAACTCCAATTTTAAGGCATTTTGGGAAATATCCCGTTTCTAGGATCCTATTAGTAAGGTGTACTAAAGGTTTTACAATAGAAGGAGAGATAGTTTTAAGTGTCCCTGCTGGGATCTTATCGAAGCCCGGTGTTAGAGTCCAATTCTTCAATTACACTCTTGATCTCCATATCATCAGTTGGTATTAAAAACGGTTATTTATTTTTAAAATTCAAAATAAAATGTTGCCAGTACATTTATTTAATGGAATGTACTATACGAAACTGTCAAAATCATAATTAAGGTGCTAGAAGCAATCGAGCTTTTTGTATAAACAAAGTCTCAAAAACAAACACATATTATAGAATATAATAAACTTAAAAAAATTAAAAGTAATCTTAAATTAAAATTTTAATGTTTGTCAAAACTAGATCGATGTAATTTAAAAGATAATTTTGTATAAAAATGTAATTATTATTGTTTTATATATCAAAATATTGTTATGTAGCATTTACTGCTACATAAAACATATTACCACTACTACAAAAAATTTAAAACTACACTTTTTTGTTAAATATTACAACTACAGTCTTTCTCTAACCTATGTAAAATAAATTAATTAAAAATCAAATTTTCACAGATCTTTGCTAGGATTGATTGATTCATACAATTATTGTGTCAGTCGCAAGATTTAAGTTTGGCAAAAAAATTATTTCTTTCTGTACCACTGGCATTGATTTCTGTTAACCTGAAATAAGACTGTCATACTTGTCAATGGTATCTTGAAATTTTTTTAAATGAGAAAATTGGGACAAGGGGAAATAAAATCAGTAAAATCGACACATCCTTTTAAAAAATAAAATTTCTCGTCGAATTTTTCTAATACCATGTCTGGTAAAAGGTACGTTTATATTTCGCTTTCATTTTATAATGGTAGTTCATTACAGAATACAAGTTCGAGTTAGAAAGGAGCGATTACTTCAAGAAACGTTTAGACTTGCTCAAATCGCATGGGGTCCCTAAACTATCAGATGCTAAGGTAAGCTTACCTATACAACACATGCCATAATTAAACTTAAAAAATTAAAATATATATATTCAATAATATATTATGTTCAAATTTAGAAGAAAATGTGTTGAATAGCTTTACGTTGGTCCAATCATCTGAAGTAAAACTTAAAATTCTATCAAAAATAGTCCTAAATCTTTATGTAAAACTATAAAAACTATTGTTAGAATGAGTCTACTAAACCTTTACCCCCATCTATTCTGCTTTTTTTTCAATGAAATAACACCTTTTTAATGAACTTTATATTTGGTTTAAAGCATTAACATAACAAAACAATTTAGACCATCATAAAAATGAATTGTCTTAAATCGGTATATCCCAATAATAATATGAACAAAGTCAATTCAGTGTGTAATTCTGGAGTATTTCGTTAGCTGTTACAAATCGAAGGAAACTTTAAAAAGAAAGTTTGTTTCTTTATGACCCAAAAAAGCGGTATAAAGGCCGTTTTACATGCTGCAGTTCTTTGCAATATACAATAGTCTTAAACAAAGGCATGCGCAGTTTGACAAAAGGTACAAATGTCTTGCCACTGCGCATGCTTTTGTTCAAGACTATTGCAACTTGCAAGAAAGAATTGCAGCATGTAAAACGGCCTTAAGATATTTCACTTTTTTTAATTGAACATCCTATATATTATAGTATATTCAAATGTTTACCTACGTACCAAAATTGGTTTTTGAGATATTCGCGTTCAAAAATTAAAATTTTTTAATGTTATATGACTAAGAAATATAATCGGCTTGACTTAAAAAAAAAGAATTCCACATTACTAGTTTTTTATTTTTATCTCATATGGTACGTACTAATTTTCTACTAAATCAAAATTTGGTGTGTATTTTTGAAAGTAGATTTTCGGATATATCCCAAGGAAACAGACATTTTCAATTTTGATTTTTTAGTTTTTTTGTAACGTTATTCTTAAAGATAGCGAAAAACCACTTTCAAAGGACACTTGTTTACATTTCATTCTGTGGTGTAGCAAGTTTTTCAAAATCGTCATTTACGTAATTTTTCTGCTTTTTTTTTTATTTCTATGCAAACATGTCCTAAAAAGTATTCTCCTGTATAAATCGAGTTGTGACATAGTATGACATTTTTGTGATGCTTTGCTCAATATGTATGAAACTCAAATATTGGAAATTCATTTCATCTATTCCCTATTATTTTTTAATATAGGTATCTAAGTTATTGGAAACCAAAATTGAGTACTTAAGTTAAGATATATATAAATCTAAGTCATTGTAATTTATCAAAAGTTTCATCAAAAACTAATTATCTAAACAGTAGTAGTAATTATTATCTAAACAGTAGTAGTAATTATTAGCCATAATAATCCAAAGGTGAATTTGGGCGACACTTTCTCCAATGTAGTATTCGAAGAATGCGAAGATGCTCTTCGAGAAGATTTTGGCTTAAAAGACCCTTTGAAAGGTCCTGGCAACTTGCTTTGGGTATCACCAAGTGATTTGCTTATCGGAAAAATCGCCTTGAAGCCACCGTTCACTCCCAAGTGCTTGCAAGCTTTGACACACAAGGGAATTTTGGGTAAGTATGATACGATATGAAACTATTGAGATCTTTTTTATGTTGTAACCGTCAATTTTTGTACTCACAGAGAAATATTTCTTAAGTATTTTTATCTCCTGAACATAAATCCTTTAGCGGGGGTCTCTAACGAGTTTTTTAGTCACTATTACGAATCGGTGACTACGTAAAAAAACTTTAATGTGGAATGATCTAAGGGTAACTTTGATGGATATACCTCCTACGTCAGTGAAAAGGATAATATATTTCGGTACTAATTTGGGAACGTTATTGAACACAAAGTTTGTGACCAATAAGGGACTTCATCCATGCTATTCAATTTTATTTCTCTTTCAACTCTGATACTGGCCGACAAGATTTTTCTAACACAGGCCAACTCATTATTTTCACAATGAAAATACCCACCCAATAATAAAAAAAAATATTGGGAAAGCCCTAATACGTACCATTTTTTAATAGCCTAATTAGAACCTTTTATATTGGCAGGTAAACAATTTTATTGTGGGGCGGCTAAAATGGGTCCATTTTACAACGGAAAAATTACCTAGACTAGGTTGTTCACAACATTAGACATAAAACAAACGTTAAACATCACTCTTCTGTTGAGTTTCGAATTGAGTGGTTCTCTGTGTATCGATCGAATGTCGAGTCAAACGCGCCGAAGTTGCAAAATTTCTCCTGACAAATTTTATTATATTTGTGGAGAATTTCTAGTGAAATAACAATCCAGGCCATTTTCCAAAAATGTAAAAAAAGCCTACTTTAAATATTTTGGTGTGTTAATTGGGGATCAAGATAAGCGGTGGGCTCCCCATGTGTGCTGTGTTAGTTGTAGTGTATCATTGGTGCAGTGGATGAAGGGAAAGAGAAAAAGTATGCCTTTTGCAGTTCCAATGGTATGGCAGGAACCCACCAATCATTCGGACGATTGTTATTTTTGCCTGACAAAGACTGAAGGTTATTCCAAAAAGGGAAAGCACAATATAGAATATCCAAATTTGCAATCTGTCATACGACCTGTTCCTCATAATGCAAATTTGCCAGTGCCGATTGCGCCTTTAAATTCGCAAGCTATTGATTTGAGAGATAATGGAGATAACGCATCATCTGGCAGCTAAGAAGAACAGTGCCCCGATCCCACTTTTACCACAGTAAACATATCTGAATTAAATTTAGTACGTGATTTGGGGTTATCCAAGTAACAGTCAGAACTTCTGGGTTCCCGTCTTAAGGAATAGAACCTATTGGCCAAAGAAATAAAAATTACGAATTTTAGAAAAAGACATGCTATGTTTTCTGAATTCTACAGTATGGAAAATTCGATGTGCGCGTGTACTGATATAGACAGTTTAATGCAGGAACTTGATATTGAATATTCTCGCAGTGAGTGGCGCGTATTCATAGACTTATCTAAATATAGGTTAAAAGCTGTGTTATTGCATAATGGAAATTTAAAACCCTCTATACCCGTGACCCATTCAGTTACAATGAAAGAAAATTATGAAAATATGCGCACGATTTTGGATAAAATAAACTACAATAGTTATAAATGGCAGATATGTGGGGACTTAAAAATTATAGCGATTTTAGTGGGACTTCAGGGGGGATTTACAAAATATTCCTGTTTTCTTTGTTTATGGGGCAGTCGTGCAATAAATCAGCATTATGTAACAAAAATTTGGCCAGAAAGAAGCGAACTTCAACCTTCACATTAAACTTGGGCTGATGAAAAACTTTGTGAAGGCTTTCAATAAAGATGGTGATGATTAAATACCTAAGACAAGTCTTTCCCCAGTTAAGTGATGCCGAATTAAAAGAAGGCATTTTTATTGGGCCACAAATCAGAAAATTGCTGGACGATGTCAATTTTACGGAAAAGCTTACCAGGTAGGAACTCAGAGTAATGTAGTAAGAGGATTTTTAGGCAACAATATGGATGAAAATTATGAACAATTAGTTAATGAACTCTTAGATGCCTATAAAGCGCTTGGTGCCAGATTGTCATTAAAAATTCATTTCCTCCATTCCCATCTGTCATTTTTTCCTAAAAATTTGGGAGCTGTTGTGAGCAGGGTGAACGGTTTCACCAAGATATCAGAACAATGAAAATTCGGTACCAAGGACGATGGGATTCAGCCATGATGGGTGACTACTGTTGGTTTTTGAAGAGAGAAGATAGGATACCTCATAAACGGAAAAAATAAAGTTTAATTCGTGTTTTAAGTTAATATTTTTTTTGTTTGCTTTTCTCTTAGATGTATGGTATGTTTAATAGGCGAAAACTGTAAACATAGTCAATAAACAGGGTTAAGAGTTTTCTGAAATCATTTTTTCTATAGATATTAAGTATCGTAACATTCGATATGGTTCTACAAGTCTCAACAAGAAAACCATACGTGCTACAACTTTCTATTTGTCATTTTCGTATGTGGATAGGTCCATTCTATTAGATTATGCTATTCTAATTTGTGTTACAAAAAAAATTTTTTTTGTCGGCCAGTGATTCTATGTCCACGTCTTCTCTATACAAAGTGAAGTAAACTGTTGTAGTTGGGACGTCTGCCAGATTATGATGTACTTATAGTTATAATAATATATGATATGATATTTATTAGCTACTATTTCGCTAAACAATGAAAAACTAAACATTTATTGTGAAAATAGAGAATATAAAAAATATCAACGCGCCCCAACAATAACGCTTTTTGCAAAAAAAAAACAACACTTAATAATGAAAAAAATCATAAATAAAAGAATTAATTTTTTTTAATCAATCATTTATTCCCGAGAAAGAACATTGTTTATAGTAGGGAACTAATTAACAATTAATATAAAAATATATACACATTTTTATATTAGTTGTACAAATAAACTGAAAACTGTAAACATTAAAAAAATATCAAGCGTGAAGATATTAATTCCACAAAAAATATTTTTTAAAGTATTTTTTAAAAGTATCAATGTTGTTAATATTTATTAATCTTTTTGGTAGAATATTGTAATAATTAAACCCACTGTACAATATACATTGTTTGCCAAAATTACTTTTAAATTTTATGATGGAGAAATAATCTGTTTGTCTTGTATTATGGTCATGAATGTTATTATTTCAAATAAAATTTAAATTTTTATTTTTTATATTTTTAGCTGATGAATGAATAAAAATACATAATTTATTTTTATACATCATAAAAATGTTTAAAAGATTTTTAGCTTATATAGATTAATGGTGGGCTCCAGATATGGTAAACGTTAAATACATTTTATTGACTTATTTTGTAATTTTTCTGATGGTTTTATTGTTTTTTTACATGCAGCGCTCCACACTGATATTAGATAATGTAATTTTGAATAAATGAAAGCAAAATATATATATTTTAACACATTAAGAGAAATATAGTTACGAATTTTAAACAAAATTCTTATTATTGTAGAAATTGGTACTCTTAAATATTCTATATGTGGCTTCCAAGCTAGATTTTGATATGATATATAAGCCTAAAAATTTAACACACTTTGATAATTAATTTGATTATTAGAAAAAAATATTGGCTGAATATTTGTATTTTGAATAATATTCGATATATACATGAAAGAGGATTTCTGAAAGTTTAATTAGTTAATTTTTATGCCTGTAACCAATTAGTAATTAAATTAAGGTCTTTATTAATAATAACATTTATTTTGGCCAACTGAGGCACACCACATAAAATTTTTTTATGAGTGCTTTTATTTTTGCCAATCTGAACAAACTGTTTTCGGTCCAACAAATAATTTTAGAACTAATTATATATATAGTACCTGTTATACCGATATGAAACAAGTTGTTAAGCAATATTTTATGGTCTACAGTGTCAAAAGCTTTACACAAATCCATGGATACCATGCAACATTTTTCATGTCTATCTAAAGCAAGTTGAATTTGTATCACTAAATCAATTGCTGCTACCTCAGTGTCCTTGGATTTTCGAAAGCCGTACTGATCAAAAAACAAGATATTCTGATTTTCTAAAAATTGTTCCACTTTATCGTAGATAAATCTCTCAATTATTTTTGAAATAACTGGCAGGATAGATATAGGCCTGTAGTTATTTGGGTCACTTTTTAGGCCGTTTAAAATTAGGAAAAACATTTGCAATTTTTAATTTGTTCGGATAAATTTGTTGTTTAAAAGAAATTTTGATTAGATGACATAAAATTGGAGTAAGTTTACATTTGGTAATTTGAATAATTTTTACTGGTATTTCGTCATATCCACAGGCTTTAAATGGATCTAAAGAATCTATTATTTCAGCAATTGTTTCTTCATGTATATCTTCTGTGTTTAAAAACATTGAAAGTGAATTTTCGGTGTATTGGGGAGAATTTGCAGATGGAATCTGCTAATCGTTGTCCAACGTTTATGAAAAATTATTCATTTCCTCGCAAATCTCTTCCAGCTTCAATTTGTTTATCATTAATTAAAGGTGGTCAATTTGTGTTTTCTTTTTCGCTGGTTTTCCATGGAGTAAAATATTTAAATTTTCACATAATACTTTCTGATTCCCTGTTGTAAATATTTGATTATAATAATCTCTTTGTTTTAATCGAATCATTTTCTTTACATTTGAAGTTTCATAAATTTCACAGAATTCTTTATTTATTGGCTATTTTTTCTTTTTATGGTAATATTTATCTCGACTTTTAATTAGATTCGTCAAATCATGGTTTTGAATTTTCTTTAATTTTTATTTTCCGGATATCAGAGTTTACAAAAACTGTAATAATTTTGTTACATATTAAGTCAGGATCTTCAGTATAAGATGTTATTATATTATGGTTACTATCTATATAAATGACAAAATAATCTTTAATATTAAATAAAAAAGTTACTTATATGTCAAAAAATTATTTTCACAAAAACTAACCACTAGGGTGACCGAAAGATGAAACATAACGATGTATTTTTTCTAGAAATATGGCGAATGTTAAATAGAACTATTTTAAAGTTCCTTTGAGTGCTTAAAAGTTGAATTTTCTTAACAAGAAGTAATATATGAAAGTGCCTACGATCTATTACCTTACAATGGAACTACTAAATTCCTATATAGTGACGTTATTTTTCAAGTTCTTGTAGGTAACGGTGTCAATCGACATCAGTTTTTGGAATTAAACTGCTTTGGGTCTTTAATCTTAAAATCTAAAGAAGTGTCGTGTGGTACTTCGTTTTGAAGAGGGGGTTTCTCCAGTATTAATGACTTTCAGGTTTCTACAAAAATGTTTGAAATTTTTCTTCTTAAATTTTTTTTTCAGAGAGTTACTTAAAAGAAAAAACAGATTTTTGTTTTATGATATATCTTTTATTTTTTAAGTTATCCCGATTTTTCCAAAAAATCGCTTTTAGAGAATGATGCATATTTAGCGTGAGACAATAACTTTTACTAAAACATGACCTATTGTTTAAAAAAAAAATTTTTTTTTCAACCCAAGTCCCTATTGCTTGCAGTGGCATGCGATCACTGTAAAGATTAGAGCTGCTTTTTAATGCAATGAAGCGGATAAATGCTAGCTCTTCTCCACAAACAGAATAAGTAGATTATGCTCTCGAAATTGTTTTGCAACTTTTTTAAGAAGTTTACCATACTATGTATATGATGGCTCATTTATTACGTGAATTTGTAAGAATTAGTAAAAAATTTAAATACAAAGGGTTCTTAGATGCATGATCATGGAGGGAAACTAGCATTTATTCACTTAAATGTTTTAAAAAACAGCTCTAATCTTTTCAAAATAGAGATCTTTGGGCAACGGCCTACAAAAATAATAATAGAAATGGATTTTTCGAAATTCCACCCTTAATAGGATAAAAAATTGCGAAATGTATTTTTAGTAGTACTAAGTAAATGTGCACGATTTCCTCATTGAAAGCTTTTTCAAAAAATTTTCTTAAAATAAATTTCTGATTTTTATAAAATTCCGTCTTCACGGGGGTACCTAACAAATATCTGTTCAACTAAATGTGATTTTAAGACACTTCCTTTGTCAATGTCTTTTATAAATAATTATTTAGAAACAATCTCAGTACTTCCCGGAATTCCATTAAGGGAGCAAACATTTAATTTAATCTATTTACAATGTCTTTGTAATAAATGAGATTTTAGAAGATAATTTCGTCAACGACTTTTAAGAATATTTATCTGAAATAATTTCTGGATTTTTCGAAAATTCACCCTTAAAGTGGAAAAAGTTCAGTGATATTCCTTGCAATCTCTCCTCAACTAAATGAGATTTTAAGACGACACTCTGAGTTTTTTGAAATTCCGTCCTCATCTCCTCTAAATAAATTTTAAAGTTTTTAAAAAACAAAAATCTAAATCGATATAATAATAATTATAATCGTTTATTGTTTACTTCAATACAAACATAACAATAACATAAAGAAGTATACATATTTTCTTTTAGAAAAGTAAACTAAAGGCTGGCATATTCAGAGTTCTGCACGCAAGCAGACTCTGGTCGGTCTTAAACAAAGCGGCCAGATATGTATGTAAATTAGTTATAACATGGCTACAAAATAAAATGTAGTAAGCAATCAGGATTGAAGAAAGAAAGACATTTTGGAGATTTAAAACTAAAAAAATAAAAAAAAACATAGAGACAGAGAGAGAGAGAAAGACACGGAGGAAGAGTTAGTTTGGAGTCATTACGTATCATATTGCTTTCAGAAAAAGCACTTGTTTCATTACTGCATATTTCATATCTTAAACCTATATCTGACAAGTGAGACCCGGTCTAAATCCAAATCTCCCCAGTGAACGGCCGTCACTTTTCATTCAGTAACTTGACAATTAGCTTTTCTTTTAAAGTATGACATGAATGAGGTAGCTGATTCAAATCTAAATTTAAGGAGTTTATTGATTTAACTATATTATATGAAAATGACGATTTGAAAAATTCACGATTATGTCTCGGAATATTAATGTTTTTTCTACGTATATTTAGGTGATGAATGTCTGTACGAAAGGTTATTTTATTGTAAAGATATGGAGGTGATTGAAATTTAATAATTTTATAATAAAATAGAGTCGAGTGCAGTTTACACCGATTATACATATTTAACCATGATATTTCTTTTAATTTGTGAGACACTCTATTACGTCTTTTTATTCCCAATATCAATCGAATTCTGCGTTTAACATTGTAATCTAAACAGGGACCATAAACGCTGTCGCAGTGATTACAATGTGAAAGTACTAAAGAATCACACAAAAGTTTTTTTACATTTTTTTCAAGATACTGGCTATGTGGGTAAATTAGTTTCACTGCAGAATATGCTTTTTTTTTAAATATATGTCACCTGATCCTTAAAACGCAGTTGAGAGTCCCAAGTCCCAAGCTCTTTTCTTTTTCAACAATTGGGATTGTGATATTATCTATCCGAAAGTTTAGAATGTTACGAAGATTTGCAGTCCATGTCCTGTTGCCAATTAATATAACTGTTGATTTAGATGGATTGAGTTTTAACTTGTGATCGGAAGCTATTTTCAAAAGGGCATTTAAATCAGAGTTAACCTTGTTTTCTGCAGCAGTATATTCAAATGGTTTAAAAAGAAGTTAAGAGTTGTGTGTCGTGTGCATATAAATGGTAATTGGTGTATTTAAGATGTAAGAAAAAAGTGGATGTATATATACTAAATAATAGGGGACCTAAAATACTTCCCTGAGGAACTCCAGTTATAATATTGAGAGAATCGGATACATTATTATCTATTTTAACTCGTTGAGTTCTACCACTTAAAAATTACTTGATTAAATTTGAAGCATGCTCAGAAAAACAAACATAATGTAAAAGTGATATCAATATTTCGTAATTTACGAAGTCAAATGCCTTTGTGAAGTCCAACAATATTAAGGCAGTTATTTCATTATTGTGGCGGTTACGAAATATATCATCTATAGGTATAATATACACACTGTTTACTTGATATAAATGTGAACGCATATATTGTGAACCAATTCTTCAATTTCGCATTGCGAAAACAGTTCTTTCAATATGCTTACAATGGGACCATTCCGGTAATATACTGAATATTCCCTGAAAATTCCAAATTTCAAATTGGGACTTATGAAAAATGTTGTGAAGGCCATAGACAAAGAAGCCCGTTCTTTCAGTTATTTTCTGAAATTAAAGAGAGAATATTTGTGGGTCTCTAAATTAGGAAACTTTTCGGAGATGCACAATTCAATTTCGTACTTGAAGGCAAGGAAGACGCTTGGAATGCCTTTAAAATGGTTGCAAGACATTTTTTGCCCAAC
The DNA here is from genome assembly GCA_030620095.1 of Kuschelorhynchus macadamiae. Classification (NCBI taxonomy): domain Eukaryota; kingdom Metazoa; phylum Arthropoda; class Insecta; order Coleoptera; family Curculionidae; genus Kuschelorhynchus; species Kuschelorhynchus macadamiae. The sequence continues at coordinate 112,331 of JAUTXW010003526.1, read as the reverse complement.
TTTTTTTGGGTTAATCTTAGAATGTAATATGTCGTTGAAAACACATTTCCTGGATTCTCATCTGGATTACTGTCCGAAAAATTGTGGTGCTGCAACTGACGAGCACGCTGAGAGATTCTCCCAGGATATTTCAGACATGGAAATAATGTATGAGGGAAAATGGAACTATGAGATGTTAGCCGACTACTGCTGGACTATTACGTGTGATGCCCCAGAGGCTGCTTTCAAAAGGCAGGCTAAGAAGCGCAAAATGAGTATCTAAACTTTAGTTTGAATGATAAAACTGTGCTATTTAATTGCTTTTGTTGAACCAACAATTTATTGTTGTCTGTATTTTGTATGTTCATTGTATATGCCTATAAATTAAATTTGTAATAAATAATTCAGATTTTTTTTGCGAGCCAACTAAATTCTTTATTAGGTACTTTTAGTTATTTGGGTGTAGTTGAATATAAAAAAAAAGAATTTGTTCAAGAAACAGAAAAAAAGTTGAAATTTGTTTCCCAGTGTAACCCGAGGAAGTTACTCTCTGGAAAAACATATTAGAAGAAAAATTTGCAACGTTTTTGTAGATACCTGGAGGTCATGAATATCGGAGAAAAATTCATGTATTTTTAATACATCCTGTATAAAAAAATCACCTTAATTTGGAAAAAAATATGACATTACTTTATTCACAAATCAAATGCTGGCAGGCTCATGCCGATAGCTCTTTTGGTTTTTGAAATATTTGACTTCATATTTATTTATAACCTTTATAATTCTATAGAAATCGGGCTAGATTTGGAAAACAAGTTTAGGGAAGAGATGGAAATGGACAAACAAAATGCATTGGAAAAATATAAAACTGAACTCTTAGAATCTATTGAGGACCGTATGAAGTCTGAAATAAAGGATGTCGAAATTAGGGAACGACTCGCTTGCCAGATGGAAATGGAACGGTTGCAACAAGAATGTGAAATCCATCTTAAAGAGGAATTAGGTACCTAATAATATAATTACACTTTTATTGCTGTTTATTTTATTTATTATATACAACTTGAGATAGAGGTTGCGTTAGGTATCAAATTCTAAATTATTTATAATAATTTTTTTCTCATTTCTTTGTGGTTATCTCTGTTCTAGTTTTTTGTTCCTTCTTGTGTTTATTAATTTTTATTATAATTTTATTTATTTATATTTTGCATACTGTTGTGCACTATTTTTTTAACTTTGACAAAAAAAATTCTGAGACCTAAGTCGTGGATTTTATGCGTACTGTTACGGTTATGAGTACAAGGAAAATGTTATTAGTAAATATTTAAGAGCGCCTAATTTTAAATATTTAAAATCTCTTTTCGTTTTGGCTTCAGACAAGCTAGAAATGAGGATTCGGACGCAGTACGAAGATATTGTGGCTAACCATGAGTCAATTCTGAAATCGAAATGGGAGGAAAAAATGCAAAAAGAAGTCAAGAAGACAGTTGACACGTTGACAAGTCATTATACGGAGAAGCTGAATGAACAGGAAGAAAGATTAATGGCTGGCTTTTATTTGGAGCTGAGGTAATATTGTAAATAATATTCTTGTACAGAGTGGCGCATTTTCGATACTTTTAGCGGATCTGACAGAACTGTGGGCGCTATATGAAAGTGGATTGCATATTTTCGAGTTCGATTTACAAATTAACTCTAACCGTGCTTACTGATCATAGCTAACTTGTCTCGTTATTGAGCTACGAGGTATTTTCGAAAGTTAGTCAATTAGTGATAGAAGAAAACAGTAATTTAGAGATTATGGAGTTTTTTTACGTAGAATTCACTGACCTTCTTACTTTTTCTCTATCTCATCTCATCTCAATTTTTGAGATGTGACAAAGTTATACCTTTAAATGGAACACCTGCTCTAAACATAGTACCTATCTGAGCTTTTTATTTATATCTTTGGAGGCGATTCTTTAAACTTCATATTTGATAACTACAAAAACCACTTGATAACATATCTCAAGATATTAGACATAATCTTAACAATACATTTGATAAAATAATTGAATAAATCGCAAAAACGTACTTCATTCAATTTTTGGGATTTTTAATTACCTTCCCTCCTTATGTCTATTTCATTTTCCCCAGAACCTATTTGAATTAATTTGAATAATAATAGTACCATTCCTGCAACAAATTGGCACTTTTAAAAGCATAGAATGTAAAACAAACATATTCCAAGCCTGCTTAGAGTCGAACTGAGGAGCTTAGGGCAATACAATGGTAAGCCTCAAAATCAAAAAGTTGAGATATTACGGTTTAAAGTTTTTAAAAATCTGTAAAAAATTGGTTTTGATGTAAATATTTTAAATTTTGTCATTATATTAAAATGTCAACGAAGGAAAAAGATTAACAATTATTATTAAAAAAAAAACATTTTTTACAAAAAAAAATGGAGAAAATAACATGTTTTTGCTTAAACTAAACTGAATATAAAAATAACTGAAAAAATACGATATTACTCATCTAAAATTTCAACGTCTTCATCTAAAGGGTCAATAGCTACATTTAGTTGAGTATAAAGCGCATGATAGGCTGACGGTATATAAAGCAATAATGTTTGTACATTTTTAATTTTTTTTCTGCAATTTTTAATGGCTCGTTGTATTTAAGTTTAATATCTGACAAGCTTATCATTACAGGTCTCCCTTGTTTTAACACATTAATTTCCCTGTACTTGCCATAGGCAGGACTTTTAACGAAAAATGACCCAACATTTTCTAATTTAAAAAGAAAACTGTACGTTTCTGCAAATTCTAAATTCTGCTTGTCAGAAAAACGTGCTTTTTTGTTGATATTAGCTAGTAAAGGCTCAAAAGAATAAAAATCTTTTTGAGTCATTTTTGCAACAACAAAAGGGTTTTTTTGGATTGCTTCTTCAATAATATCTAGCCAACCTTCTGGTGAATAAATAATTGGTGCTCGGTGTCTCTGGCGTTTTTCGATCAGAGCAAAATCTCTGTCTGACGGCATAACCAAAGACCGCTAACAAGAAAGTGATGTGTTATTTTTTTAAACTTTTTTTCTTTTACTAACTGCAACCAAAATGCCATCATCTGCCAGTTCTTATTCTGACCTGGACAGTTATCAGTAAAAATAACAAGTTCATCATAATCTAATTTAGTTTCTAAAAATTTCATCACTACAGACGTAACTTCATCCGCCCCACGCTGAGCCTGATCTTCAGTCCACACATACATGTATCCTTTCTCATTTGTACAATCGTGAATTACTAGGTTATAAAGCCATATCCTTCGGCAGTAAAATGCAGGACCAGTTGTTAGTTTTGGTAAGGGCATACTTTGTTGCAAATCGAAAGAGATTACTAATTTTTTTTACTAGGTGTGTTTATTTCACTTTTAAGCAATTTTTGCATTGCTTCAGCTCGAGCCTGGTGCAGATTCAGAAATGTAGTTAGCTTTTTGTCTAGCTCTATGTTATTAACATTTTTGGCCGCCTTTATTTTAATGTCCGTCTCATCGCAAGTCTTGCAGGTATCCGATTTTGGTAGTTTGAATCCTATGTTATATTGAGTACAGAATATTTTTCTGTAAGCGCTCTCTTTGACTTGGCTGATATTTTGTTCTCTACACCAGGGCACATAAAAATCTGTATACAGTCCAGTAATAGTAATATCGCAGTTCAGATATAGCTTATCGATATTTTTGGTTCTGCTGTAGTGGCTTTGATATTTAGGTCTTGATTCAATATGAGTTTTTACAGACTGAATTTGTTCATTCGAATATCTGTTGGGTCTATTATTGTGTTTACCACACCTATCAGGGTCAGGAACCATAGCCCCTCCTACCTTCCTTTCAAGAATCCTTTCAACTCTTCCCCGAGATTTCTGAAGAATGTGAACACTCAAGAATTCGGTTTTGCTTACTTTTATTTCCTCGTCTCCTATATTAACTAAATAATCAGCGGTAAATTTTCTTCTGGAAACATTATTTTTTTGTTTTTTCTTGTATGACCTTTTATTATTTTTGACTCTTATACAACCAAAAAGATAGCTATTTTGCAGATCGAATAAACCCAAATTCCAAAATTTTGTAAATAAATGTTCATGATTACCTTGCAATTTCTCCCTGCATTTATTTTTACAGTCACACGCCAAGCCAATTTCACGTGGATTGATAATCTTCTTAGTTTTCGCCGCCGTATATTGATGTCCCGAATCGTGTCTTCTTTTTCTTTTGTTTCGTTCATGGTTTTCTTTTTTTCGCTATCTTCATCTTGTCGGCTTTGTTTCCTCTGGAGACACTTCTATACCTCTGCTAAGCCTAATACCCTTCTCTTGCGATTCATCCTAAAACATAACAAAATTCAAATTAAGACAAGATAATTAAGTATTAAAAAAAAAGTTTGCGCAAACTTGGTATACCATGTTTTTGCATAAATTATTTACAAAATATTTTTACATAAAACGTGGTAAGCCAAAAAAAATAAAAAATATAGCCTACCTCAGTAGAATCTGACGACATATTATAGTTACTTGGTACAAAGTCTTTGTCGGCACAACTGTCATCACTATCCTCAACAAAATCGGAACTAGAACTGCTATTTCCACTCAAAACGGCACTTGAATGAGCATGTGTACCGGAGGTCGACGCCATTGTGATGTGCTTACCACGTTTTTCGCGAAAAAATGACGAAATTTGACCGACCCCAACAACACGATACAGCGATCGCTCCGCCATCTATTGCCATACAGTCGAATTACATTTTTAGTGGCTTAACATAGTTTTGGCCAAGTGATTACTGCAATAAAATAGTTTTCTGGAAAAGTGTGACTTACCATTCTATTGCTCTCTTCAATTGACCATGATGCTCACGCAGGGGCATTTATACTTATTTATATGAGGTAGGCTTTGAAAACATTAGTTTGGCGCCATCTTTTCCCATATTTTAACAGTTAAAAGTTTCAGTTACACATATTATGTTCAGCTTTGTGTAGATATTTGAAGTTCAATAAAGAATGGCATCCAAAGCGTTAAATTTACCTAGTTGTTTTTTTTTAATCTCACTGGAAAATATAAAAATAATTAAATTAAAAATTTATTATTTTGCAAAAGCTCAGACACTAAGTGTTTGATATGGCTGAAAAGGTATTTTAATATTTAATCTATTAAGAAAGAAATATACACGGTGTCCCATTGAAAAAACATAACTTTATGTCATATCTCAAAAAGTGAAATAGACAGAAAAAAGAAAGAACGCCACTAAATTCTTCTTGAAAAAAACTACATAAGCACCAATTTACTTTTTTCTTCTTTTCCCAATAATAAGCGAGATACAAGACCCTATCAAAAAAGGCCAATTTTCGAAAACACTGCGTAGCTGAATAACGAAACAGGTTAGCCATGATCAGTAAGCGTGGTTAAAGTTCATTGTAGCATTTACAGTTTTGTTAGAACCCCCTAAAATTATCGAAAATGCGCCACCCTGTACACCATAAGAGCCTTTATTTTAAGAACTGGGAAAAAGCTTAAATTATGAAAGTTATAAGAATCTAAACCACTGTGGCTACCCTTATTTAAAACATTTTTTCAATTAATTTTTTCAATAATCTCAATTAAAATCAATTTTTCAATTTTTTCAATTAAACCACAAAATCAACAAACAAATCTTGAAAATAAAATAAATTCTATAAAAATACGCAATCGTAACCACAACCTATCACACGATTCACATTAAACGCATCAGCTGACAAAAATGTTTAAGTTTCCTCGGCTCGGCTGTTGATCCAAAATATGCCAACGTAAGCGGTATATTACCTATGCGCCCCTATGCGAATTCAATCGGGAACATTCGAGAAAAACTCGCCTCCGTTTCCTTTCGTGGTCCAACGAAACGAAACCTTCAGAAATCGCTGTGCGAGGCATCGATAGTGCGACTGCCGCGGAATCAACATGAACATTCACCGAGTTTACACGCTTAGAATAATAGAAGGAATTTCCAAATTTAAAACCAAAATTTAAAAAATATAAATTATTTATTATTTTCTGTTTGAAAATATTTATTGGGGGGTCATTGACCATATGACCTAATGGAAGAGCCGCCACTGCATAAATTTAACGTACATTTAATATGGCGGAAGTGATACATGCCGCTAGTGAAATTTAATTTTTTTGTTGTTTATATTTAGTAAATAAATTACTTGACCTATGGTGAGAGGGTAGCTGTAAAAATTTTAGGAGAATTCCTACTCAAATCCTACCTTATTACTGACTGTTTTCCATTTCTAGGAAAAAAGAAGTACTATCAGATTTCGAAGCGAAGCTTGCCAAACGCAAAACCATTGATGCTCTTCGTCAACTCAAACACAATTTAGAGTGCACCAATCTGGTCAATATGATGTACATAATCTGTACGGAGCGCAGAAAATGTTGTGAGCAAAAGGAAGAAATCGAGAAGTACTACAAAAACGAAATAAAGCATTTAGAAAATCGAATCAAAGAGAAAGATGAGCATTTAGCCAAAATAACCGCCGAGAAAGAGAGGCAGACAGCGGAAGTCTCCATACGTGAAGCTTGTCTTACAGAGGTCATTAAACACTTCCAGAAGTTCATCAATTTTGCTTTGAGAGCTGCGCCTACTCAGGCGGAGTTTTTGCTGTCCGTGGAAAAAATGATGGTTTTTGAATTGACCAGAGAAGTAGCTAAAACAGGTATTTAACCGAAAAATTACATATAAAATAAGTTTTAAGGAACAAAATTTGGATTCGTATTTGAAATTATTTTTTAAGGAATTAGTAGGGGGTTCCAGATTAGTAGTATCTCAGAAAGGAAGCAATATAAAATAATGCTAATTTATCATATTATATTTTCTTTTCCTAAATCGCCCTCAATTGAAATATTTATTTTCAAATCCGGAATGTGAATAATTTTTCCGAGTTCATTGTAGTATCGTCCGTCGCCGGCAGAATGACGTTTTGTGTGCCAATGTATCCAAATACTAGAGCATCATCGAATTATGGGCGATCTGTCTGTTTTACAGATACTAGCACGGATTTTGTTCTAATGAATTATAATCCGTTATGCTTACCTTATTTACTACTACCATATAGACACAAGCCTCGACCCACTGCATCCCTTCACCATCCAACTGCAAAGACCAAGGACCGTTTACTTTGTTTTCTCCTTTCTTCCCAGAGTGCCCCGATTATCGAATGTGTTAAGTCCTCTTCCCTCTTCTCCTAATCTGTCTTTAAATCCCGCATCAATAAATTTTCCCTGCCTTCACTTAAAACCGCTGGTCCGCTCATAGATAAAAAAAAGAACATGGCTAGATATTATCACGCAAATTTTTTTCCGGGTGACAAAAATTGCTGCGGAAAAAGAAGAAAAGTGAATATATACAACCAGCAAAACAAGAAGAGAAAATTCTGCAGAGATTTAGGAAATCATACATATAAAAAAAATCGGTAAATTTCCTTTACCCGTAACTTCCCTCTCTATGAATTATTCCTTTATTCCTTATTATACCCAAGTAGCACATGTAATCGTATATGGGCTAAAATGCTGTGATATTGGCTAATATCCCTGGCTATTTAGCTAAAATGGCTAGCCAAAATAACAGTTCTATTACAGTATAAAGACGGAAATATGGCTAAAGTGGGGAATAATAATTTGGCCATAATGGGGTAAAAATGGGCAATTGGTAATTATACGACTCTCTCTTTTGATTTTATGGTTGGGTTTATTAGCCACTTTTTGACTTTAAAATCGAGCTTTTTTAGCTAAATTCTGACTTGTTTTTTAACCGAAATTTGAGTAATATTTTTTCTTTAATTTACCTAAATAATTTCTCATTTTTTGCTTTTTCTTCATTTATATAATAAATCATCAATTGTTTCAAATTATGTAGAAATAATATTAACAGAGCCAATCAGTGTAAGAATTTATGAGCCAAGAGAAAATGCAAAGATAACAAATCATGGTTTGAGGGTTGGTAGGGACAAAAAACACTTGCGAAGGAACTTTTACAGTTAAAAGAATCTAAGATAGGCATGTAAAACACGTGCCCCTTCTTGAAACTAAAAATTTCGATTTCTACAAATATTTCTTTTTTATTTTTTAGTTTGGAAATGTATTTTACTAAAAAAATTGATTAAAGGATTCATGACGTAAATAAACATGCATGAAAATACGTGTTTATAGGTAGAAAGTAGTGAACTAATGGCTGTTAGGAAATTAGTTAAATTTTAATTTCAATCATGGCGGATCATAAAAAGCTTTGGGCTATTTTTGAAGCAAATATTCCTTGAAATTGCCACTTTATAAGCAAATATTTATCAAATGGCAATAGTTTTCAAATGTAGCCAAAATGTAACAACATTTACTAAAAATTTGCCAATAAAAATGCCTACTTGGTTTGCCTTTAGTACTCGCTAAAAATGGCTAATTTAAGATCCAGGAGCCAGGCTAACAAAATTAAACGACGATTACCTTAAGGCGGGGTTTTTCTATGATATGTGGTGGAATATTTAATCTTGTTATTAGACATTTTGTATGGTAAATAATTTATATTTCGTATTTCTAAATATATCTTCAGTTTGGTTAAGTATAGTTTTATAGGTTATGTGTTATATTTTGGCAATATTATGCAAAAATCAGCGAAATAAAACTACCTAATTTTAGTTTCATTTTGAAACAAAAATATGATAATAAAAGCCATATTTTTTCCTCTCAATTTTTGTTGTCTTAAAATAATCTGGCATTCTTATATAGCTATTATTACTATAATTAAACTTAAATACTTGCTAAAATATGTTTGGTTGGATTTTGGGAAAAATGCCTACTTATTGATTATAGTCTGAGTTCGATTTCTATTGATTAAAAATGCCATATTCTGGTATTTTAAACAGCTATGCTTACTATAATTTAACTTCAATACTTACTAGAATATATCTGGTTATGTTGTGGCAACAAAATTGACTAATATTTCTACTTTTTGGCCATCCAATAGTACAAAAAAAAGTTGGAGGTTTAATTACCCCATAAAAGATATTTTTTGGCCAAGTAATTACGCTATAGCCTATCTACATTAAAAACTGCTACTTTTGGAGCCAGAAAATCTAATTTGTAGCGAGCTTTCGTAGCTAGAAAACAAATCAAGAATCATTTGCCAAAATTTGACAAATCTCTGGTTTTTATGTGTCTTTTATGGCTAACTGTTACACAAAAAAGCTCATCAGCTAATTTGTGTTACTTGGGTACTGTCGTTTAAAATATTTTTATTGGGCGCCAATTTGATCCACCATGTTGGATCCGTACCAATATTTAATCATTTTTGTTCCGTCATTGTGAAATCATACCACTTTAAATTTGAAGGCAATTGATTTCCTAAACGTCTTATTTATCCGCTATTTTGTTTCGCGATCTTGAATTCGTACCACAATTTTACCATTTTATCTCTATGTCACAGTGAAATTAATCTGTAATTTTTCAATTTATTTTTTTACACATTTTATTAGGCCGCCGTTTTGTCTTTCTTGGATTCGTACCAAAATTTTACCAATCGATTCCTAAGTAATATTTGATTTTTGTGCAAAATTTTTGTAATTAGATAAATAATATTTTAGTAATATTTTATTAGGCCGCAGTTTTGTTTGCCATTTGGAAATGTTACCAGGTCATTCCCATTTGACCAATTTTTCTTCAAAATTTGGAGTCAATTGGGTAAGCAGTTTTTTAACTTAGCCGCAAACAGACGGATAGACCGACGGAATCGAAAAAATATGTTTTTTGACAGTTATATTTAGATCATTATCATTATATTTAACTCGAATGCTTAGAATAACGGCAAAAGTGAGCGGCTCAGACCAGGAACCTTCAAATATTTAAGCACACAACTTCTAGCTGCATAAAAATGTTTTACTGAATTACTAATTTTAATAAAAATGTTTTACTGAATTACTTTCTTGTAATCGTAAAAAAACAGATGCCAAAAAAAACATTTTTTTTGATCGGTCTACCTACCTGCCAGTCCATCTGTTTGGGGCATAGTTAAAGAAAAACACAATTAGAAACTAGTTGATTAAAATTTTGCACAAATATCAAATGTTAAGGAAATTTTGCAAATTAACTAACGATATAAATATCCGATTCAGAGCTTGTAATATGATCTCATTTAATAAAGTGAGAGTTTAAAGAAGATTACCACTATCGTGAACGACAAAATGCCACACCAAGTAAGCAAAAAACTGCTCTCTGCAAATGCTTTTGTTGTTGCCGCATTTCCAATAAAGAAGATGATTAGACACTTTATATAAGGAGTAGTATTGGTCGAGACTGAGGAAGTTAAAATTAAGTTTTTAAGAAAACAGAAAGGCGTATTTGCGTTCTCTGAGTCGAAGATATTTGTTTGCAGCATAGCTAAAAAACTACTTACTCGTTTAATTTCAAATTTTGGCCAAATATTAAGGGTCATAAGGGGATTACTCGGTGACATTTTGATAAAAATCAAATATGGCAAAACAAAATGGGGGCCTAGTGGAATGTAAAAAAAAATTATTACTGAAAAACTGCTTATCCAATTTATCTTAAATTTTTCGCAAAAATCAAGTATTATATTTTGATACGAATCCAAGATGTCGGAACAAAATGGTAGCTTACTAAAATATTTAAAAATTCAGCCTGAAAAACTTGGATTACTTAATGGACTGATTTCAAATTTTGTGCTATAAATAATTGTTGTATAAATATGAACTATTAAAACTGTGGTACTAATTCAAGATGGCCTGAAAAAATCACCATCTCAGGTTTTATATGTCTTCAGGTTTTGGCATTCCTAGATGCTAAATATATATTTTATTAATTCCGTTGGTCCGTCTATGGTTTGTCGGTCTGTCAGTTCACAGCATAGCTTAAAAACTACTTACCCGATTGACTTCAAATTTTGGTAAAAATTCAATATGCCGGAATAAGATGGCGGCCTAGCGAAACGTTAAGAAAATATTACTGAAAAATCTAATCATCCAATTTACTTCAAATTTTGCACAAAAATCGAGTATTATATAGGAGTGAACTGGTATGAATATAAGATAGCAAGGCCTAATAAAATATTGAAAAAAATCGGTCTGACAGCACTACTTATTAGATTAATTTTAAATTTTGTGCAAGTATTAGGTGTGATATAAAGATAAACTGCTAAAATTATGGTACGAATTCAAGATAGCGGAACAAAATGGCGGCCAAATAAATTTTTTCAAAAATCAACAGAAAAAAAATTTTTCATTTGACTAGGGATAAACTAATACTAATTCAGCATAACGTAAAAAGAAGCGGTGCGTGTTAATGTAAAAACTACATATTGAATTTATTTTAAATTATGCCCAAAAATGTATTGCAACATGATGGAACAAAATGGCTTCGAATAAAAATGTTTGAAAAGAGAGTATATATGTTACTACATGACTATGTACTGAACTAAATTGGGTCACACTTCACTATTCCTAATAAAAGGAAAGATTCATAACGAGGGAAGTTCCAGGTAAAGGAAATTTACCGATTTTTTAACTATTTACGAACCCAAGTTTTGTTTATTTTTCTTTTCAGAAGAATCGTTGTGTTCCTAATAACTTTTATATGTTTTTTACACTATATGTATATATATACAGGGTGTTAAAAAAGTACGCTGCCAAACTTCAAGGGACGATTCCTCGCATTATTCTAAGACAAAAAGTTTATATAAACATAGTTCTGAAAACGAATAGTTTTCAAGATACAGGGTGTTAAAGTTCTAAGAAAAAACTTGTTTTTCTATTATAGCTTTTATAACCTAGGTATGTTTATCAAATTTGGTGTGCATCTTTTACCCATTAAAGGACAGTGTTTGATGCAAAAGGTTTTTTTTTATTTCTTCCAGTGGCGTCCCTACGGGGTTTGAAATTAATATTTTTTAAGAAAAAAAAGATACGCCACTGCTTCTTTTGAAAACAAAAATTATTTTTGAAATTCCCATTTAATTTTAAGCAAATTTGGTCTCTAGACTTACCTTCGTACGACGCACAATTTTTATGTAAAAAAATAAAAACAATTTTCATACATCTACTGCAATCCGAATCCAATTTGCAAGGATAATTTTTTGTAAAATCCGCTGCTGTTTAATTTTTATGAAACATACCTATTTGGAAGTGGGCACGCGTAATGCTGTGGTTAGAATAAAACATTAAATAAATAAAAAAAAACTAAACAACACCAAGACGTTTATTAATAAAATAATTGTAAACCAAACATAACTTAACCAACCTTACAAATAATAATTTCACAGAATTTAATTTTAAAGTAACTGCTGGAAATGGCCTCCCCCGACTTCAATACATGCGTTTGTACGCCTTATTAGCGACTGGCGAACCCTTTCGAAAATACCAGGAGTGTTCCTAATAATTTCACAGGACTCTTCTATCCGATTTCGTAGATCGTCTTCGCTTCGAACTGGTGTTGTGTAAACTAATGCTTTAAGGTGTCCCCAGAGAAAGAAATCTATCGGATTAATATCAGGTGATCTGGGTGGCCAAAATTGTGGTCCTGCACGCCCAATCCAGCGATCGGTATAATTTTGATCTAGGTACTAACGTGCCACTAAACTGAAGTGCGGTGGAGCACCGTCATGCATAAACCACATAGAACGCCTTTGCCTTAGTGGAACATCTTCCAAAAGTTCAGGTAAAACATGTTCAATAAATTGTCTATACTTCTCACCAGTAAGCCTGCTAGGCAGAAAGTGAGGCCCGATAAGGAAATCTCCTACAACTCCAATCCAAACATTTACAGAAAACTGCTCTTTCAATTATGGCGTGAGGATTTTCATCGGCCCACACATGATTGTTATGAAAGTTTATGATTGCGTTACGGGAAAAACATGCCTCGTCCGTAAACAACACCTGAGATAAAAACCTTGGATTTTGCATTAACTTATTTCCTACCCATCTACAAAAAGCCACTCTTAGCGGAAAATCTCTTGGCAAAAGAGCTTGGACACGTTGCGAATGATATGGATAAAGTTGTTGATCCTTTAAAATTTGCCATACTAATACGTGAGTAATGTTTAATTCAGTCGCAATTTTTCTCGTACTAGTTTCTGGGTTTTCATCAATTGCATTTAGGACAGCTTCCTCTATCTGAACCGTTCTTACTGTTCTTGGTCTCCCTATAAGGGCAGCAGACTTCTTAAAACTACCCGTTTCACAAAGTTTGGAGTGAATATTTGCAAAAAATTGTCTGTTAGGTAGTGGACGGTCAGGATATCTTTCTTGATACATCCGTCTAGCGGCGCGAGCGTTACCATCAGTCATTCCATACACGAAATGCATGTCTGCCATTTCACGGTTTGTAAACTGAACCATTTTTACCGAAAGAAAATTAAATAAACTTTTAAAAATTACACAAGTGCACCTTTATTAATAGTTTTGACAACTGTCATGTTATTGTTATAAACAAACGAAGAACTGTCGTTTAGCAAAGCAAAGCCCACCTTGACAATTTAGGTTTCTTTGACTACTGAATTAAATTGCAGTTTGTTTCTTAAATTTTCCTACCAAATTGTTAGTTCTATTAAAAAAAATACATTTAGAAATGAGGGTTTAATAGTGAATTGTAATAAATTAAAAAAAGGAAAATTAAGCTCGCGAATGGCAAATACAAATCACAAGTGTTGGCGCAAAAAAGTTTGGGAGATAAAAGGGGACATGACCCAGAGTCACTCAGTAGATTATTCCAAATTTATAATTATTTCTTTTTATGGGTACTACTAACAGCATTACGCGTGCCAACTTTCAAATAATATGTTTAATAAAAATAAAGAGAAGCGGATTTTACATAAAATTACCATTGCAAAATTGCATTTGGATTGCAATGATTTTTATTTTTTTACGCGAAAACCGTGTGTCGTACAAAAGTAAGTCTGGAGACCAAATTTTCTTTAAATTAAATGGAGATCTCAAAATAATTTTTGTTTTCAAAAGAAGCAGTGGCGTATCTTTTTTTTCTTAAAAAATATTAATTTCAAACCCCGTAGGGACGCCACTGGAAGAAATAAAAAAAACCTTTTGCATCAAACACTGTCCTTTAATAGGTAAAAGATGCACACCAAATTTGATAAACATACCTAGAGTGTTTTAAAAGCTATAATAGAAAAACAAGTTTTTTCTTAGAACTTTAACACCCTGTATCTTGAAAACTATTCGTTTTCAGAACTATGTTTATATAAACTTTTTGTCTTAGAATAATGCGAGGAACCGTCCCTTGAAGTTTATATATATATATATATATATATATATATATATATATTTATATATATATATATATATATATATATATATATATATATATACGGGGTGGCCAACTAAGAATGGACGCCGGCCATAACTCGCTAACCGTTAATCATATAACTTGGGGGAAAAAAAATTATTAGCTAAATCGACTAAGAGAAATCGCTGGAAAATATTTTGAAGTTCCGCATATGGCCGCTAGGGGGCGCAACTGTTATGGTCAATCAGAAAAAGGGCTGTTTCTTAAAAAATATTCATGTAAAGGTATATTATAAATACTGCCATCGTAAAGAGTAGAAAAATTGTGATTTTTTTGTTAAGGATATTTTGCTCTATCTCGTAAAATGTAGTGGTGGGGGAAGGTCAAACATGTTTTTATTTAAATGTCAATAACTCCGTTATAAGTCAACGGAATTGAACAAACTAGGTCTCGTTTAAAAGAGCCCATCTTAACTAATAATCTGATGTAAAAAAAAATCCGATTTGATTTCGCCGTGGTAACTAGAGGGCGCTAATTGACATCACAACAATTATTACGCATTATTTTGAAAATTTTAAATAGCACGCTATATCTCTTTTAACACAATTTAATAGAGGAGGAAATTCTCAATAAGTCAGTGCAAATTTCAGCTTCCTAACTTTTTTCAAACCGGAAATATAAATAAAACAAATATTAGGGCGCTGGGTACGCAACATCTCCCTAATCTGTATGGACATAGCCTACATCACAATAATTCAGTAATAATACCACAGATAATATTCAACGCAAATCGCTAAAAATTATACTAATGTTCTGAAATAACCACCAGGTGGCGCAGTAGACGTTAATAAGCATAGTTTTACTCGCAATTTTACTTTTCTCTATATTTTTTTGTAGTTTACTCTATTTTCAGTAAGTTAGATATTATAAGGTAATAAATAAGAAAAATCCTAATATATTCGACCGTTGCAAATCTCCGTCTTTCTTAAAATCGACAATTTATGCACAAGAATAACAATAAACTAAAAACATAGATAAATAATAATTCCTTAGCAATTTTCTGCTACATCAAGCAAAAAAAATAGTAGGCTGTGAAAACAAAATTGAAAGTAATACGTCAAAAAATAAACAATAGTTTCTTGTCAGTGCCTTTTAGTTGCTATTTATCGTTCTTGAATTTCCTAATAGTATTGCTATCATTTCGCGTTTTTGTCCGAGATTTTCGTGTTTTTTGAGTTTTTCTAGTTGCTGTTGTTCATGTTATTGTTGTAGTTCGTATTTTTCTTGTTCTTTTTCTGTTTCTTGTTCTAGATTTGTTATTGTTCGTGTTGCGTTGTGTTAAGAACAAAATGATTTATACAAATCAAGAACTATTCGACATGATAGGTGTTTATTTTGAATGTTTGAGAAATGCTACGGTTGCTGCAAGAGTATATGCGCAGGAATATCCGCAGAGACGCCACCCAAGTAAAAAGGTTTTTCTTCGAGTGATCCAACGTTTGCGAACCACTGGAAACGTGCATATTCCCGTATACCGCAGACAACGCAGAGGACGCACCGAAGAGAATGTAATTAATGTGCTAGCGTATATCGAGTTTAATCCTCAACTAAGTACTCGAATTATTGCGCTAGACCTAGGAGTAACGCGAACCACTGTTCAAAATATACTCAAAGAGCACAGGTAAGCAACGACATTGCAAATATAAACTGGACATATTTTTTAACAAAAGTCACGTGATTCTGATGTCACATAGGTCTTTAAGCCTAGAAAACCAATAATTTCCTGGAACATCAATTAAATATCTTCATCTTGTTTTAGGTTACATCCATATCACTTAGTGCTGCATCAGGAATTGACTGCTGCAGATTTTGATCACAGACTAAACCATTGTCACTGGCTTTTGGGTGTAATGAGGGAAGATCGGCAATTTCTGAGGCGAATATTGTGGACCGATGAGGCTACCTTCCAGAGCGATGGACGTGTCAATCTTCACAATACACATTATTGGTCCAGAACAAATCCACATTGGATGCGCGAAGTCCAGCACCAAGGCCGTTGGTCTGTAAATTGTTGGGCAGGGATTTTAGGCGGACGAATTATCGGACCATTTTTTTTCGATAATCCATTGAATGGTGAGAGATATCTAAGATTTTTAAGGGAGGAATTGCCGATTTTGTTGGAGGACGTACCTCTGAACGTCCGACAACGATTGGTATACCAGCACGATGGTTGTCCAGCGCACTTCGCCGTCAACGTTCGGGAATTTTTAGATGCCCACTATCCTGGCCGATGGATAGGGCGAGGCGGCACCCTTCCATGGCCAGCTAGATCACCCGACCTAACGTGTTTAGATTTTTATTTATGGGGTCGAGTGAAAGATTTAGTTTTTGCCACCAGACCCACTACACGGGAAAATATGATTCAGCGAATAAGAGACTGTATAAATACTATTTCAGTTGGTGAACTGGAGGCTGCAGTTTTATCCACGCGAGATAGGATGCATAAGTGCATCGAAAACGATGGCCGACAATTTGAACATTTAGGACGGCATTAATTGAATTATATTTTTATTATCGTTTCTTTCACACGTTCCATTTAAATGGCTTTCATTTCCCATTATAATGAAAATTTAATATTGCACTTATTGACTCCTACTGCGCCACCTGGTGGTTATTTCAGAACATTAGTATAATTTTTAGCGATTTGCGTTGAATATTATCTGTGGTATTATTACTGAATTATTGTGATGTAGGCTATGTCCATACAGATTAGGGAGATGTTGCGTACCCAGCGCCCTAATATTTGTTTTATTTATATTTCCGGTTTGAAAAAAGTTAGGAAGCTGAAATTTGCACTGACTTATTGAGAATTTCCTCCTCTATTAAATTGTGTTAAAAGAGATATAGCGTGCTATTTAAAATTTTCAAAATAATGCGTAATAATTGTTGTGATGTCAATCAGCGCCCTCTAGTTACCACGGCGAAATCAAATCGGATTTTTTTTTACATCAGATTATTAGTTAAGATGGCCTCTTTTAAACGAGACCTAGTTTGTTCAATTCCGTTGACTTATAACGGAGTTATTGACATTTAAATAAAAACATGTTTGACCTTCCCCCACCACTACATTTTACGAGATAGAGCAAAATATTCTTAACAAAAAAATCACAATTTTTCTACTCTTTACGATGGCAGTATTTATAATATACCTTCACATGAATATTTTTTAAGAAACAGCCCTTTTTCTGATTGACCATAACAGTTGCGCCCCCTAGCGGCCATATGCGGAACTTCAAAATATTTTCCAGCGATTTCTCTTAGTCGATTTAGCTAATAATTTTTTTTCCCCCAAGTTATATGATTAACGGTTAGCGAGTTATGGCCGGCGTCCATTCTTAGTTGGCCACCCGGTACATATATATATATATATATATATATATATATATATATATATATATATATATATATATATATATATATATATATATATATATATATATATATATATATATATATATATATGTATATGTATATATATATATATATATATATATATATATATATATATATACATATATACATATATATATATATATATATATATATATATATATATATATATATATATATATATATGTATATTATATATATATATATATATATATATATATATATATATATATGTATATTTATATATATATCTATATATATATATATATATATATATATATACATGTATATATATATATATATATATATATATATACATGTATATATATATATATATTTATATACATATATATATTTGCATTATTATTTTGTCCCATGTTTTATATAAGCTTTAATATGTTTTTCAAAAGTTAGTTGCTATGCAAAGACATACGTTATAAGTAATTAAAAATACAAATGTTTGAAAAGTATCCCTTTTTATTTGGAGGCTTTGCAGATTTTTATTATTAAAAAAATAAAATAGAAAATAACCCCTTAATAATAGGGTAATTTCAACCCCTGGCTAAGACCCTAAAATGAAATATAATTATGCTGCATTGCAATATCTCCTTCGTAACTAAAAATATCACAAAATATTTGTTAAAAACGTAACAAAGTAACCCGGTTTTACAATATCACTTATTAAATAGTCCCATTTTAAATTGATGAAATATTGGTATAACATTATGTTAATCTACCCTTCGAGATTTTACATTTTTTAGTGTATAAAAATCAATAAAGCTAGTTAATTTTTTGTTGCCAAGTTTTAAAATTTCATTAATATTTTTAATTTTATGTTTCGAGTAGCCCTTTTTGTTAAACTCATCCAATCATAGGTTTAATGGATTTTATTTTCAAAGTAACTAACTGCCTTTACATTCATTAAAATTGCAACGTATTTTTTAAGGAAATAATTATTGAATCTTACCTTATTTATTTTCACAACTTCTGTTATATAAATTTAAATATTTTAGAGGTCCCAAAGACTAGAGCAGCACAAGCGTTTATTCCATGGATACATGAAGGGAAATCAAAAAACAATTCGGTGCAGGTGTCGACATTAGAAATTCATGATTATCACGATTGCTTGCGCGAGCTGAATCCACCAATTGACGAAAACGCCTCGCAGCTTGGTAAGTACCGCTAGATATTTCCAAAGCTTAAAACCTCATAGTTTTGGTCTGAGCTTAAAACCACATAGAATACGGAATATAAAGGAATATTGAAAATATCCCAATATACTCTAGGACCATTAGTTATTAGTAAGTTAGTCTAGAATTAAGTGTGTGACATAAAGTTTAAGAACTTTTAAATTTTATAAAGTTTACTGCCTCAATTAATGGATTATCTATAATAAATATCGGCACAGGCACTTTGCCATGAAGTTTCAGAAACCTTTGCGGCCGAAAAATACTGGCACAAAGAAATTTGCTTTAATCTCTTATATTATTAGGTAACATACCGGGTGGTCTTTTTAAAGTGTTACAAAGCGATATTGAGAAAACGGCTGATTGAAAATAAATGAAATTTCTAGGGATGCAATGGGTCGTTGGGGGATATTTTTTGACGGAGTAAGTAATGTTTTAACCCTTTCCACTGTTTAGGGGTGGGGGTGACTTGTAAATGTTAAATGGAAAGGTGCAGTTTTTTTTCAGATTCTACAGTAATCTACAGAAAAAACTTCGTTATAATCAATGAATCATTTAATGTCAATGAAAAAGAAAATCAACAGAAAAAAAAACTGATATTAGGTACATGATTTTATTTTATCAGATGTTCAAAATGACGTCCATTTTGTTCTAAACATTTATTAACTCTCTTTCGAAAAGAATTCCGCACATATCTGGGGTGATTTCACGAACTGCACGCGTAATCCTTTCTCTCATGTCTTCGGCTGTAGTGGAGCAGTCACCATGACATTTTCTTTGACAAAACCCCACAAGACAAAATCAAGGGGGGTTAAGTCTGGCGACCTTGCAGGCTAATTTACTGGTCCTCCACGTCCAATCCATCTGTTAGGGTGTCATTCAATATAGCACGTGCTTCACGACGGTAATGTGGTGGTGCGCCGTCTTGTTGGAACCAAATTGCTTCACGTTGTTGCTCTGGAATATTTGGCATCAATCTTTGCAAGTCATTTTGAAGGAAATCACAGTATTGCTGTCCACTAAGATTATCATCGAAAAAATAAGGTCCAATAACAACATCGCCAAATATCCCACACTAAGTATTTATCGACCAAGGGTGTTGATTAATGCATATTGTGACGATTGACTTGACCATCGTTAGTGAATGTTGCTTCGTCAGAAAATATTATGTTTTCCAGTGAGTTGCTTTCATGGAACCGTAGTCGAAAACACCGACCAAATTGCACCCGTCTCTCGAAGTCCTGTCCATACAATTTTTGATGTAAAGTAATATGGTAAGGATGAAATTTAAAATTGTGCAAAATCCTGAGAACGGATGTTTTACACATCCCGGCGTCTTTGGATAGTTCTCGGGAACCAGTATGAAGGTTGAGAGCTACTGTTCCCAAAACTCCTACCGCCATGTCTCGTTCATTTTGGTTTTCTTCCTGCTGCGTTTTCTGGATGAGAGTTGGACTCCTAGTCACTGATCGTTTGAACGTCATGTGAGATTTTGGTGGTAAGTGGTGATAACTTACCGTCCAAAGTTCAGAAGCATTGCGATAGTTTTTTCTTCATTCTCCGAGAATTAATATATTATTAATTTAATAACATGTCAACTTGGCAGTCGATTTCATTCATTTTAAGGATAGGTAGTTAAAATCTCAACTAAAATTATTAAATACGAACAGAAATAACACAGCTGAATAATAAACGAACAGAACTTAAAAAAAACAATAAACGAGCACAATGAACACTTATTTTAAAAGACGCTTAAACTAAAGACTTTAAACTCGAAGATAATTTAAGAAAATTACTGGCAATATCATAATATGTCAAGTCGTTCGTTGTCATGATAACTGCAATAGTGGCGGATGGTGAATCATCGTTGCTGTGCCGCAGAGCTCTCAAAAAAATCAGGAAAAAAATAATTAACTACATAATCTAACCAAAATACCGTATTTTTTTACCCAGTTGACATGGTAATTCTCAGAGGATGTAGAAAAAACAACGACAATGCTTCTGAACAAAAGGGTTGTCATTTCGAACACCTATTATAATAAAATCATGTACCTAATATCAGTTTTTTCTTGTGTTGATTTTCTTTTTAATTTTGTTGAATTTAGCGTAGTGACATTGACATTGACATTAAATTATTCATTGATTATAACGCAGTTTTTTCTTGAGATTACGAATCTGGAAAAAATGGCACCTTTCCATTTAACATTTAAAAGTTACCCCCCACCCCTAAACAGTGGAAAGGGTTAAAACATTACTTACTCCGTCAAAAAATGTCCCCCAACGACCCATTGCATCCCTAGAAATTTCATTTATTTTCAATCAGCAGTTTTCTCACTATCGCTTTGTAACACTTTAAAAGGACCACCCGGTATATCAAGTTGCAGGTTTTAATTTGTGGTTGACAGCTTGTCAAATAATACATTATATTATGACCTCTTTTCTGACCATCTCCAAACAAAAGATCACGAGTTTATAACAAAAAAGCTACAACGTTTGGAAGAAATTTCAGAACTTGATGAGTAACACTAAGTCTCAACTGCCCATAAATAACATTGCATGTTTGGAAACCGCCGCTATTGATTGAGGATATTGGGAGAAAAATCGGCTCAAAAGACCTGTCTATAGATCTAGCGATCCTAAAAATGAGAGGACAAGGTTTAATAGACTTCAGGTGGTTCGTGGTTTTGGGAGGGGTTTGAAAAGACACAATTATATTCTGTGCAATGTTTCATAGATTTATTTCTACTTTATAAAGAACCAAACATTGTCAGAATCCGTCCACTCTTATTCCAAGAGTCATTATACACTTTTACAAAATTAGCGAAAACGTGAAAGTTCAGTCGTAGCTGAAACGGTCGTAAATCCTAGACAATGAACGGGTTGCTGATCCAATAAATTTCATCTTATAATATAAGAATTGTCCACGAGTTAACTGAAGATGTCCTTCACAGGCGATTAGAGTTTTGCGAGGTTATGGCAGAAAGGATCACAGCAAATCCCAATTATCTGTTCCATATTGGTTTTAGTTATGAAAGCACTTTTTTCTGATTGGATAAGTCAACACTTAAAATTTTAGATATTCGAGTGATGAAAAAAAACTACCATGAACCCAGTTTCCTCAAAAAATAAATGTTTGGCCGGGTATTTTGGGTGACCATATCATAAGTCCTATATATTTGGAAGGAAATTTAAATGGCCCCACATATGTTCGAATGCTGCAGGATATCATCAGTCCACTTATTGATGACGTTGTTTCTCAAAACCCAGGTGGGTTCCACTTTGGCATTACGTTTCAACAGGAGGGTGCCTCACCACGTTATTTTAGAGACACTAGAAATTATTTGGATGCAACCTATCCAGATAGATGAATTGATCGCCGAGTTCCGGCAGAGTGGCCAGCTAGCTCCGCCGCTTGACAGTGGTAGCTCCTCCATTAGGTCAAATGATCAATGATCCCCTAATAAATATTTCCAAACAGAAACAAATAAATTAAATAATGCATAATTTATATTTTTTCAATTTTGTTTCATTTTCGTGCTACACTTAGTATGGAGTATCACCATGGGTAACCTCAAAAAAATATCCCATGAGTATAATATTGATTCCATTACGAAACATTGCTAAATCAAGTGTTTTCAAAATCGGGTGTGGAATTAAGAATAAAATGGCTTTTAAAATTATGTTCACTGAACCCCCTTCAATAAAAAAAAAAGTTTCGAAACTGCGCCCAGCCGTCTTTTTGACATTTAAAGCTGTCATTTTTTTTCAGAAAATGGAGAATTTGCTCATATATTATCATTCCAAATTTCGTTGCAATATACTAGTTACCAAAAGTTATTCCATTTCAAGAAAGTTGATACCAGAGCAATATATTCAACCAGTATACTGAAAATAATACAATTTAAAAACTCAAATTCAATCAAGAAACTTTTTTTGTTGTTATCTTTTTTTTGTACTCCATACAACTTCTGAGATACAGTAGTAACTCATGTTACGTTTCACAACTTGTACATTTCTTCTGCAAAAGTAGCCACTGCGATTCATACAAATAAGACGTATTATATCTTGTGATCGAATTTATATACTTAATTAAAAATTTTCAGGTGAAAATGACGTGCTTCCCGCGATATTTTTTAAAAACAAAACATACGTAAGGGAAGATTTTCGTGATATGCTGGCGGGAGGAGTGACACTTTCTCCTAGCAGTGAACTCTGGAATAGAGATGTAGAGTTTCTTGTAACAAATTGGCAAGCACAAGGAAATGAAGAAACAACAAAATCCGAGAGTTTCGAGAAAGACTCTATCGAAATAAAAAGTGTCTCCGGGGTGTCATCAGAGAAAGCGGAGATAAACAGTAACACACTACCATCAGAAAGGTTAGTATTTTAACAGATCCAATACCGTTTACAGTAGCCATCACGATTTCAGGGCTTTTATAATGTTAGGTACTGGCCCAAATAATAGTAGTTACTGTATTAGTAGACGCCTTTGTTACAAACAGGGTATTTTCTGGAGTAGTTGCCACCCGAGTGTAAGAATTATTTTGGCACATATTTTAGGCCTTATTCAAATTTCAAAAATAAACGGTATTTGTGTTACCTATATATTTATAATTTTAATTATTCCTATTACTAAAATATTAGCTTTTTATAAACAGAAAAAGCATGGTTATTAATTTATAAATTGCGTTTCTTAGAAAAAATGTAAATTTCTTTTACCAGGAACCAATATTTTACCAGTTGCTACCTATGCCACACTTGATTTTTGGATAAAATTTAAAATAAATACGGACCGCCATTTTGGTGTAGATGATCAGTTTAAATTAAAGTGAGTCAGTATTATTATTAGTATGAAATTGCCGAGCCAGTTATGAAGAAAAAAAGAAAAACTTACAAGAGCTGGTATCATACATCGATGAGTCTCCTAACGAACCAAAACATTGTGGATGTAGCTAAAGCGAATAGTTATTTTATATATGTAGTTTAGTTTGGACTCAGGGACGGACCGAAGAGAAAATAAATGGGGGGCGGGGATATGGGGGGGATTAGCACAATTTTGCTGAGAGTTTTTATTTTGCCAATATGTATTCAATGACATAAGAACATAAGAAAACTGATGATTAAATAAATGTCTCTCTCTTGGTTCAAGGGAAAGAAATCAGTTTAAATAAACAGCTGCATATTATTATATTTCCACCAATAAGATAAGGTTTCACCAACAAGGCAAATTCCCTGTTATACTAAAAATTATCAAGAACTAATATTTTTTATGTTTAACCTTAAATTAGTAGGTAGGTGTGTTTTTTAATAGTAAGTATTGCGGAAAATGACATTTCACACATTTTTAGTTTCATATTTTTAAAAAGAGAGAGTCTTAATCCTTACATTTTTCCCCTACAGAGGTTATTAGCAAAATGCATCATTCTTTAACTTAATTGTCAGTTTTCCCAAAACTTTTTATTTATACCTTTTTTCCCGACCGGACCGCCAATTATTCCAGTTTTCAGTTGTTGAGTATTTCCATAAATAAATGTACACTGTGTCCCATTTTGGGTACTTGTGCGGGGTATCTCCGATATTTTTATAGATAGAAAGTTGCGGTTTTCGTGACAGTGATTGTAGAACTAAAAATGCCGTAACAAAATTATCATAGCCCTTTTAGTTTTTAAGATACAGGGCTAAGTTGAAAATGCTACTAATATACAAAAATGTTCGAAAAAATAATACATTCCAGAATTACTGCCTTTTTATCGAAATACAATATTGTTCTCAGATGTCAGCATGGATTTTTGTCCAGCAAATCAACTGAGTCTGCATCTAGGAGTTTCTTAAATTTTGTATATTCGAAACTGGATCAGCACGAATATGTTGTAGCTATATTCTTTGATTTGTCCATAGCTTTCGATACAATTAACAAAACTATGCTTATATCAAAACTTTTTAATATGGGCATTCGTGGTAATCTGTTATGTATTGAATCGTACCCATTATAAAGTAAGGCGAATATGTGTTAATATCTCCATATTGATTGGTGTCGGGAGAATCAGTTAATCGTAAACCCAAACAAGACCGTATTTGTTAATATATTTATTCAAAACCCTCTCTCCTTAATAAAATAAATTAGTAAATCTTCTTTTATGTTAATAAGTAAAACAAAGATAAATTCTGGTATTTCCCCAATAGTAATAAACAATAACAAAATTAAATATTCAAATACAACAAAATGTTTAGGATTAATTATAGATGAAAACTTAAGTTTATTATTTTTTATACAAAGCAAGATATTTCGTACCATTAAAATTCTTAAAAAACATATATTATTCTTTAATATATTCTAAATTCCAATATTTAATTTCAATTTGGGGATCTGCGTGTTCGTCACATATTAAACCTTATTAACAATTGCGAAATAAAACTCTAAAATGTATTTATAAACTACCATATTTGGAACCTTCTATTAACCTATATAAACTTAACCGATTTTTAAACTTACAGAATATTTATAATTTCAAAATTTGAGTTTTAATACACTCTATTATTAATAATGGAAAAAAATCAAATATTATATTTAAAAAATCTAATACTTTACATAATCACGATACAAGACATTACTTATAATTACAGACCATTACAATAAAAAGTAACTTTGGGAAAAAATCAATTCTCCACGATGGTTTAAAAATATATAATAACTTACCAGAGACTATAAGACATACAACAAAATTACCAATATTTAAAAAAAAATTAAAAATGCATTTTTTACGAAAATAAAAATGAATAGATTTTTTAAAAATATTTGTTTCAACTTAGTTTTTATATTATATTGAATTATAACATAGGAGTTTTTTCATTTATTACAACTTTATTATTATTATTTTCTATTGTTATATGTTACATTTCATGTAATAAACTTGTAAAGTTGGTTTGGAATAAAACAGTTTAAAGTAATATTTCAAAAAGACGCGAAAATAAAATTCTCTGAAGGTACAAAGTTTTTAGGCACATAAATTGACTCAACCTTATCTTTTGAAAAACACATTGACCATATCGGCTCCAAATTAAATTCGGCATATTTTACTATCTTAAATCTTAAAAATTCACTTGACGAAGCTAATAATATAGTATGCTGGGGTCACAAGGGTTGTGATCGCATATTCGTGTCTCAAAAGAGGATATTAAGATTAATATATTTAATCTTAAACCGCTGGAGAGCTGTAGAACACTGTTCCGAGAAGAGAAAATATTAACTGTCCCGTGTTTATATATACTGAGATGCCTGTCGTGTGTTCAAGATAATGCTTCTGAATATGATAGGCTAGGCGAAACTAATTCGCATTTTACTAGAAATACTGAGATACTTAAAATGCCTAAACATAAAAAAACTTTTTTTCAGAGGATCCCCTTTATACAACTGCGTGTATTTATACAATAAACTGTCACAAAGATTCAAACGGTATCAAGGTAAAATTTTTAAAAATGTTGTAAAAGAATTTCTCCTGGACAAGGCTTTTTATTCTACAGCGGAGTTTATAAATTACAAAGAGTGAAAACGAAGTAGAACAAGAAGTGAAACGAGTATTTGGCAAATTTATATTTTTGTTGTCTTTTGGTGATTGTCCCTGATGATTGTCAGGCTTGGTAGAATGTTTATTGTTTTTTGTTTTATGTGTGTCTGGTTGTTTGTTTATTTGTTTATATGCTATTTAAATTCTATTTATTTTGATATTGATTAGTTTCGTTATATTATTTTATCGTATTTATTCTTTGACTGTAATTTATTTTATTGTAAATTTCTTGACGATCCTATGTACGAAATGTATGATTTTCTGGTAATATATCCTATTCTATTCTATTCTATTCTATTCAGGCACCCTTCGTATCTCAACTATCAGATAACTTATCGAAAATGTGAAAACTGTTTCTTAAATAACTTTTCCGGTAGAACTCAATTCCGCCTTCAGAATTAGTATACAGGATCAGGTCAAAAAGTTATCGGACACTACTTTATTTTTTTTAAATGGAACACCCTGTATATTTAAAACTATGAAATTTGTCTTTTTTACCTTTTCAAAAACATATAATAGCATGCACATTTTTTCAGAAACACACATATAAATGACAATTTTCTGAAATTAAATGCAAAATTTAATAGTAGGCCATGAATAACAATAATAAACAATTGAAAGAAACATATTGCTAACGAACAATTGGATAAAAATCCCTATTTAGTTTTTAATAATAATAGGTTTATAACAACAGTTTTATAGCATAAAGTAAAATACAACAAACACAAAAAAATTACATTATTAAAAAAAAAGAAAAAACGAATTATTAAAGATGATGTTTAAATTGACGGCAATTTTCTCGTTAAAAATAACGATTGTTCTTGTTCGCAGATTTCGAAAGGCTAAATGAATTCCCTTTCGAAGTTCTGCTTTGTCGTTATATGGTGTTTTATATACTTTATTTTGTATATAGCTCCATAAAAAAATCTAAAAATCTAACATGTCCGTTGGTACCTATCCGTCTTTGAGGAAAATTATTATCAAGAAATTCCCTTAAGAGTCCAGAGTTGTGACTTGGGGCATCATCTTGCAGCATAGAATATTGGGCTAATAGAATATTTTCGAGCAGTTCTGGAATAACCTCCTCAAGGATTTCTAGGTATCTACGTGCTGTAAGACCTCCTTCAAAAATCCTATAAACTATATGTCTCCCCAAAATAAAACATGACACCCCAACTCCAAAGCGTCCTTGTTGTGCCCTTTCAAAAATTAAATGCTGATTTTCACTAAGCCAGTTCCTGGTATTGTAACGATTAAAAATTCTGGCACTTAAAAAAAAAGCATTCGTCCGTCCAGATAACAAGTCTGCCAAATAAACCATTAGCATCGATTTGTTGCAAATACCACTGGCAAAATAGTGCCCGGCGCTCGGCATCGCCAGGATGCAAATGTTGCACTATATTAATATTGTATAGATGATACTTATATTTCTTCAAGATCCTCTGACCGTCAGTTTTTGGCACACCAATTTCCTTCTCAATTTTTCTACATGAGGACGAAGGTGCTGCTTCTATATATCCCAAAACATCTATCTCTTATGTTTCCCTGTTCTCTTTGTTGTATGTTTAAGGACGCGGGTGAACAAATGATCCGTGCTCATCTAAATTTGCTTTTAAACGAGTAAATATCTCAAAAAACGGTTGCCTTCTTTCTGGATATCTAACAAGCGAAAACGTATAATGATAATACAGATTTTCATAGCCATAATACCTTACTTACCTCTGGAAATATAATTCCGAGACTTGTCCAGAATTTTCATTACTATGCAGAAAACATACCAGCATATCATATTTTTCATAATTTTCATTCGCTGCCATTATTCGAAGAAATTGATAAATATCAATTAAATAAAAATACGAAAAGAATGGTTATAAATTGCTTTATAAACCAAAAGTCGATCCAAAAACCGATGAGATTTGACATTTATTTTTGTTTGTTGTCATTAACAATAGCCATAGCCTACTATTAAATTATGCATTTAATTTCAGAAAATTGTCATTTATTTGCGTGTTTCTGAGAAAAAGTGCATACTATTATATATTTTTGAAAAGATAAAAAAAAGGCAAATTTTATAATCTATAAATATACAGGGTGTTCCATTTAAACAAATAAAATAGGGTCCGATAACTTTTTGACCTGATCCTGTATACTAAATCCGAAAACGGAATTGAGTTCTACGGGAAAAGTTATCTGATAGTTGAGATACGAGGGGTGTCTGAAAATGCAACATTTTCAATTTCTCCCTGTATCTTAAAAACTTAAAGGGCTATGAAAATTCTGTTAACGGCATCTTTAGTTTTACGAAAAAGTAGCACACTGTCGTGAAAATCTAAACTTTCGATCTATAAAAATAACGGAGATACCCCGCAAAATTACCCAAAATGGGACACCCTGTACAGTAGCTTTACGCCCTGAGTGTTTTAGGCGCAAATCCAACAAGTCGTTCGTACAATTTACCAATGAAGACAATCGTTCAGAAAATCGAAATCCAAGACTCTCCGGCGATTTAAAGAAAATTGGTCGCAAGAGTTCCCTCAAACCAATGTCTTTTCCTGTAGTGGAGGAAGTAAATCTAGAGACAGTAAGATAATTCTTTCTGTAGTATACTTAATCTTATGCTAGCTATATAGTATGTTAACGAAACCACTTCAAAGCAACCATTTTTTTATCAAGCGAAGTTTGAGCATCACTTTTAGGGGAGTGGTTCAGAAATACTAATAACATCCGTTGGCAAATTCAAAGAGCTGGATAATGGCATATTTGAGGAGAGGGTTTGGAGGTTGAAACCCCTCCCCCAGAGCCACTTTTATTTAAGGTAAAATGATAGAGATAGTATAAATTATGGACGTTTTTTTCGAGTTTGCTTGGTAAAGCCCCCCCCCTCGAGCCAGTTTTACTTAAATCTTAATAAAGTAGTGACTTTTTTTTTGGTTGTCTATATTGTTTACGTTTATCTAGCAATCAAAATAATCAGAAACTTGTTGAAAAAAACTCCATCAACAATGTAGGCCACTGGACGTAGACAAAATAAAACTCATCCAAAAATATTCAAAACTAAAAAATAATTGTTTACATTTTCAACTGATAAAAAACATATTTAGGTACGTTATTTAGGTTTAGCCGAACCAGCAACATTTTCCATCGCTGCATTTTGGAACTGGGCTATGCCACTTATAATAAGCCATATAATTGAATTATTTCGCCATAACTAAAGGTAAAGTCTGAAGTATTTTTCATTGTATTATAGGTCAACCCTTAATGTTAAACACACACAGGAAGATACATAACGCCTGTAGCAAATTCATTGACTGTTGTGACCCAAGGATAACGAATAAAATGCGGGAGGGGGGCAGAGCGGGTTTATTTACAAACTGCAGTTTACAAAACTTGAACCCTAGGCGATGGAAAATTCTAATAGCCTTAATGAATAAAAGTTGTATTTATTTTATATATATATATATATATATATATATATATATATATATATATATATATATATATATATATATATATATATATATATATATACTTTCACTACTGTCGTTCTGAAAAGAACTGTTCGTTTCAGAACGACAGTAGTGAACGGATGTACACCCGGAATCAAAACACATTGTATTTTTATATATATATATATATATATATATATATATATATATATATATATATATATATATATTCCTGATATTGAGGGACATATCTTAGGATTTATATAATATTGTATAATCAGTACAATTATAATAGATAAACACACTAGGTGTTCATTTTAAAACTCCAATTTATAGGAATGCAAGGTATTATCAAAAAATCGTTAAAATAGGTCCGCAAATTCAATGACTGTTGTAACCCAAGGATAAATTATAAAATGCGAGAGGGGGGCAGAGCGACAGTTTTGTTGACGTTTCGCCAAAATCACATTTGGCATTTTCGAAGCTTTCCTTCTCGCGTCCGAATAGAGACTGAAGTGTTGGTGACTGCGACGCTTCCTTTTATACCCCCTTTTTATACTGCATATTAATGCACTATAGCTATTAATGCACAAGGTTCCCGAACAACGAACAACAAAAATTACCGGGAAAACAACAAGTAGTCTTACCATATGTAAAAGGCACAACAGACAGAATCGGAAGAATTCTTAGGAAACACAACATACAAACAATACACAAGCCACAAACAACTATAGGTAAACTACTCGGAAACCCAAAAGATAAAATCAAACTGGAAAACCACGGAGTGTACAGTATTCCGTGCCAGGACTGTGAAAAGTTGTACGTAGGGCAAACTAACAGGCGAATATCAGCAAAAGTGGAAGAGCATAAACTCAGCATCAGAAATAAACAAACAACCTCATCTTTATTCCTACATCATCAGGAAACCGGCCATAAAATAAATTTCGATGGATGTAGGAAGATTGCCAATATAGAACATTATAAGACCAGAATAATCCGAGAAGCCATAGAAATTGGAAAACAAGGTTATTTGAATAAAAGGGACGAATCATTAAAACTACCAACAGTATGGAAGACAATAATCGACAAATCTAAAATCGCAAAAACTCAAGCGCAATTAGCGCAACAACAGCACCATCCGGAAAACATAAATAACGACCAACGGCCGCGCAGATATAACCTTCGGCCCCGGGTGGGGGTATAAAAGGAAGCGTCTCAGTCACCAACACTTCAATCTCTATTCGGACGCGAGAAGGAAAGTTTCGAAAATGCCAAATGTGATTTTGACGAAACGTTAGCAAAACTGTTCTTTTCAGAACGACAGTAGTGAACGGATGCACCTGGAATGAAAACACATTGTATTTTTCCATCCGTGAAGGACTAAGAATCAACATATATATATATATATATATATATATATATATATATATATATATATATATATATATATATATATATATATATATATATTCTCAAAAAATCGTTAAAATAGGTCCGCAATCTTACGTAGGTAAGAGGGGGATATTTTAGAAAAAGTCTAAGGTACACACTTATTCCTGTAATTTGAGGTCTTTCCTTTATTTTAAAATACAGAGAAATTAAACTATAACTTTAGTCCACGTAAACCACAACCTCCACAAAAGTAAGCACCGGTAGTTTCCACTTACTTACTGACTGTAAAAAGGAAATGTATAAACAGTTAAACATGCTGCAATACAAAAAACAATGGAAGAAATCCTGTTAGTGAGAGAAATTTCGGAAAAGCTTTTGGCAATACTTTCGTCATTTGTTGTGCCATATCCCTGGTTTGAAATGTCATCCAATAAACTTAACTCTTCTCTTAGCTTTTTTATTATCTGATTTTTTCTATCATTATTTTTTTCTCATTTTCGTCTTGTATCTGCCATTTTTTCAACAGTATTTTATAAAAAAATATGGATGCAGCATTCCAAGCACCTTATCCAGCCATGTAGAGAGCTGAAATCCCATAAATATAAAAACTTTAATCTGATGGAAGAATTATTTACAGATTGCTCACCACTTTCGAAGTTGCGCCACAAATACCACAAATCTGGGTTGAGGAATTACTAATCACATCGAAGATCTTCCCGTCTATCCTTATCATTTTAAAAATGTGATTAATAATAATCCTTTGCTGCTGCTCAATAAAGCTCATTTCCTTTTCAAAAATCAGTTTTATTGGTCTGCAAAACCTAGTGGAGGATGGAAAATAAATTGTAATCTATTTGATGGATCACTTCCAATACCTAATTGCTGCTTGTATGTATTTAAAGTATTCTCCACTACCATCATAACCCCATTTATATTTAAGAATAATTTGACAAGTTCTTGTAGATTTACCTCAGCTAAAATATCTGTGATAACAATGAAATCATCACTTGAATAGCATTCTTTTAGCGTTTAGAAGATCATTGTAATTTAGTTAAATGTTGGGGTTTTGAAGTTCTGCTCCCTGTTGCGTTAATATATAGGATTTTTTCGTAAATACCCCATCGATAAAAAAGCAAGCGCTTCTTCTGGGATCTGCTCGATCGGCTTTAAAGTTAAAGTAGTGATTACTTTTTTGATTTCAGTGCCTTTTGTGATGAGTGTTCTGAAACTTCTCCCAGTATTTTAGATGCATTTTTCTTGCCAGACGACTCAAGATTTTTTTGAGCCGCGAATGTCGAATAGTTCAATATTGTTCGTTTTCCCTTTGGCTTTCAAGATCTGTAAAAATTTTGATGATTTTAAAAATCTTGCATGTGCGATTACAACTTTTTCACATTTTCGCAATATAGCTCTTGAAAATATTCACTGTTTCTTTTACCAAGTCACATTTAACATTATCGTGATTTTCTTTTAAATTAAAAGTATTTAAAATAAACTTAAACCGAAGTTTTTTTTGCTCCAGCGTATTATATTCGCACTAAATGGCAAACATAGGATTTCTTTGCATTAACATGTACCTGAACAGAAATTCAGCCCTTGGCATTTAAGTTTAAAATAAGTGGAGACCTAATAAGATTAGTTACCAGCAAAAAGTATTTTTAAAACAAACATACACAAACACACACAAATATACACTAACATAGGAAAGAAATAATGACAGCTTTCATCATATTTTCCAATTTTCGTATCGTGAAATAAGTAGGTACCAAATATTATTCATATAGTAAAGACTTAATTGAGTGTCACTAAAGTAAACAAACCTGCCATTTTAAATAATATTCCATACGATATTTTTTATTGCCATGGGAACTATGCAAGCGTAATTTTTCAAAAAATGTTACCTTTAAAATACAATCATAAAAATAATGTTTTTGAGGTAGTTTTTTTTATTTTTTTAATTCCTGAAAATAATAAAATTACCTATGTCCGTTGCATGTCAGTATGGTAAGAATGAGAAAGCATCTTATTTAAACCTTTAATGAAATAATTTACAGGTAACAAATCTTGTCAGGTCAACCTCAAAACTCCTCGCAGCCAAAGATTCCCTTGATGTTTTAATAGAGAGAAGGAAAAAAAGTAGAGAATCAACAGAGGTTCCAGTTTGTGCTCCAATATTGAAGGAACCAGTAGACAAGGATGAAGTACTTTCGAGAATGTCAGATGTTCAAGAAATTTATGAAGAGCCAGTACGACGTTCAGTATTATCAAGTAAGTTTATGATCTTAACAAAATCAACGTTTACCTAAAAAACAGTTTTATTTAATTAACTTAATTAATTTAATTAATTAATTAACTTTTTTTTATCTATGCGGAAACCACGAAGGCCGAGTCTCTAAGTACTAGGTACCGTGCTTGCTTCAAATAAACGCAGATAATGTTTATTGATGCGGGATTTAAAGACCTGGAGATTAAGAAAAGAAGGAAAGGTATTTGCTGGTAATACATTTGATAATCGGGACACTATGGTCTTTGCAGTTGAAAGATGAAGGGATGCATGTGAATCGATGCTCGTGCCTCCCTGGCAGGAATGACTAAGGAGGGCATAATGGATGATTATTCGTCAGAACAGAATCCGTGGTAGTATCTACAGAGACAGATTCCCCACAATTCTACGCTATAGTGATTCAAGCTTCATTGTGATGTTTGGATCATCAAACAGGTGAATAGCTCTCCTTTGGACAGAGTCAAGGATATTAAGGATTGAAGGCGAGGCTGCTCCTCATATGTGCGAGCAATATTCAAAGCAGGGTCTGGTTTGGGAAGTGTAAATGGTAAACAAGTTGGCAGAAGAAAAATATGTTCGAGCTGAGAAAAGAAAATCCAATTTCTTCACGGTTACTGTAGCAATTGAGGCGATGTGATCATGCCAGCGAAGATCTTTCGGAAAAGTAATACCGACTAAGCTAAAGGAATCTTTGGATTCAAGCATTTAATTACTGGGAGATAATTTGTGAGATAGTAAATAAGATTGTGTCATAGTGGCGTTAAACTGGGCAAGGTTCTTTGCTCCACATTCTGCGATTTTAATGAGGTCCTCGATTAGGGATATAGTCATTACTCTACGCCTATTATCAATTTCATTCTTGGAGACAAGTTTAAGGAATTGTATATTGGAGTGGAATGTGCTATCGTCAGCCTAATTCTGAATAGGATTGCTAGTAGAACAAAACAGATCATTGATGTGCAGAAGGGTAGATGCCAACCTTAGGCTATTAAACAAAGGATAGACTCAACATTTCATTCATAAATAGTTTCGAAAGTTGGACCTATTATTGTTTTTCGCGTGCTATGGGTGCGAGAAAAAACATATATCTTCCTCTGCGTCGACGGTCTCAAAAATGGCAACCCTGTTGGCTCTCACTATAAACTGAACCAGCGGTGGCTCGTTTCTCTTAAATTTAGTATATGTTTATAGAAATATAGTTATTCAATGTGTTTTTGCCAATTTTAAGTATCTGTCAGACGCGTAGTCAGAAATTCGGACTTGGGGGTTCAAAATCAGACAGTTCCTTTTTACTTTCCTTGTAAAAGGAAAGTAATGTAATCGTATAGAAATCACCCTCCGAGATTTTTACAGATCTTCATGATTCAGGGATGTTGAAATTCTCAAATCTGTCGGTCTATCTGTCTGTGCATGCATAGTTGTAAACTACTCGTAAGGGACGTAAATTTGGCGTAGCGTTTTTACTAGTTCTATTTGGTAATATTTTTATTATTACATTTTTGTAAACATTAGTTTATTACTCAGACCATAAAACAATATTTTAAAGTCTAAGGTTAATTATTGCATGTAGTTTTTTGATATACATATAACTGTCTTCCAGTTGTAGTTTACGAAGGTAAGAAGAAATGGAACTTTGGTGGAGGAAGCTGTATTGCCTGTCGTGTATAAGTGTATACCTTTCAAGGTAATTTACAAGATCAGTATTGATCTACTTCTCCATCGCCTTACTTATAATTCGGAAGAGGAATATGGGTCTGTAGTTAGAGGGAAGAGTTTTGGATCCCTTTTTGGGAACAGACTGTATACGAGTAGATTTCCAGCTTTTAGGAAAAATGCCCTTATCATAGAACATTTGGAAGAACCTGGTAAAAATAGGGGCCAATTAATAAACGCACTTTTTTAGTAATATGACAGAAATACCATCAAGGCTAGAGAACTTTTTGGTATTAAGTGTAATGAAGGTAATTTCGTGCATATTGTGTGGCAAAGCTGGTACTGATGGAGGAGGGGAGTGAAGAGGAGAGATTAAAGTAGAACTTGCGACAAATTGTATTGCAAAAAACTCAGCTTTTACTTTAGACGTGGAGACTATTTCTTCACCAGAAGTTAGATGTGTAAAGGAGATATTGCAGAAGTTTTGATCAATATTTTTGGCAAGCGCTGAAAAGGATTGGCTCCCCAAAAACTAATAAGGCTGTGGGTGAGTGGTAAGAAAGAGGTCCAATGGATTTTAAGTATGTGTAACGATGCATGGGACGTATATAGGTTCTCTGATGAGTTTGGTAAAAGATTGGCTGATTGCAAAATCCTCTGCTGCTCTACCTTGAGGATCGGTTTTAGTAGACCTAACCATTCTTTATCAGGGACGTTAAAGTCGCCAATAATAATGATTTCAAAGGAAGGGAACTAGACTAAAAATAACTTATTGGCTAAAAATAATAACGAACGAATGGTGAGCGTTAATAAATGACCTTGTTTAATCTTAAAAAGAGTAGGTGAGAATAGTAGTGATAGAAATATTAACGGCCATTTTAGATTATATTTAACTTGCCTCTTAAAAGCTAGAAAAGGTAAATTAAACAAATCGTAATCGGTCCGATCAAAATTATTAAATGATCGCGAGCATCGCATAAGTGGTGAGTTCAAAATTAGTTAAGGCTTGACCTAGGAATATATATCTATTTATTGCGAAGCACATACGAACTTACATTAAATGAAATTTGGTTTAAACAGCACTCTGAGTCGATTACATTATTTAATACTGTATAAATACTGTATAAACAAAAACATGTTCTTCGGCTCTCTAACGACAGCAGATTATAAAATTTTAAATTTTCATTATACGTAAAGAAATGTCTCTCTCTCTATTAAAACAGTAAATTTGAGCGTTTACGATTTTTTTGTACAGACTCTATTCTAGTCATTTATATTTGGTGTGGAGGCCTAACTAGAGTGTTAAACAGGATATTTAATGATGAGGCTTTAAGAAATCCATTAATAATACGTAGAAAAAAAACCTAAATTATTAGTATCCCTAAAATTTAATTTCTGTTATTTAGACACAGACTGTAATCACATGATCACTGACGCTATCTAAATTAATAAAATGCTTATTCTTTGTACAGGGTAACCTATTTTCGGCACCTTTCCGGGGTATCTCCCTTATTTTTAAAGATAGAAGGTTGCGTTGTTCGCGACAGTGTGCAACTTTTTTATGAAATTAAAGATGGCGTCAGCAGAATTTTTATAGCCCTTCTGGTCTTTGAGATACAAAGCGTTTTTGAAAATGTTGCATATTCAGGCACTCCTCGTATCCTAGCTATGTGATAACTTATCAAAGAGGCGAAAATTCTTCATTATATGACTTTTTCCGTAGAATTTAGTGTTGTTTCAGAAAAAGTATAGGGGGTGAAGTCCAAAAGTTATCGGATCCTACTTTATTTTTTAAATGGAACACCCGGTGTACTATTATTTATATTTATTTGAAATAATGTGGGCTTTTTAAAAATATATACATGTATGCCGTTATTGTAAGAAACAAGCTTAAAATTCGAGAATTTCTAAAACTTTCTTTTCTGTCCAATTAGTAGACAATAAGCTATGGCTAACATGTGTTAAAATCAAAATTCATATAAGTAATTATTATACTAAAGATGTAGTATTTTCAAACTTAGTTCAAAAGATCTTTTTTAATTCTCAACTCTTAATTATTTATTACAGCATTTTAACTTAATTATGATAAAATTATTGAATTTTACTCAACACAAAATAAAAATTTTCTATCTTACTTAAAACTTATGTTAGGAAAAACGAAATTTTGAAAAACCAAATGGTTTTCAAAGGTGGTTTTCAAAATGACGGCCATTTTCCCGTATGCAATTAAATTTAAAGGAAAAACTTTTCCAGAAGTTGCGTTTAAATCTCCTCTTCTTCATTATGGCCATTTCTTCGACCGAGTGTTACTGCGATCTGAACTAAAAGTGATTTACGAAACTGATGACATTAGCGCAAAAATAACGCTAAGGAACTAATGAAATTTTTAAAAGACAAGGAGCTTTTCCCGTATGCAAAATTGGTACATTTTCGTTATTTTTCAAAGAGCTTTCAAAATAATTATAGGCCTTCTTTGCAAATTTCGGAAAGTTAAATCGATTGACGCACGAAGCTCTGCTACAGACTGATATCGTGTTTTCCATGTTGTAATTTGCATCAATTTTATTTCTATTAACTGAATGCTATTATGTTATTATAGCTACTAAGCAAAATTGATAAAGCATTATATATTTAAATTTAAACCATGAGATTATAAGGTTTTTAAGTACAAAATTGTATTATGTGCATTTTTAAAGTAGTAATAGCAAAAACGTATTGTTCTACTTTTAAACCGAAATATTAAGGAAGAAAAGACATAAAATATAATTAAGAACCTGATGTGTAGGGTGTACATATATCGAACAACTAACTTATCTATATTATTTTTTTAGTTCATTTAAACAACTTCACTATAATTTCGATATTGCCATCATCTAGATATTAAATTGATATTTTTATGTGCAATGTTGCCAGATTTGATTATTTATTTATACAGATTTATGTGAGTGATCCCTATATACCTTACCAGAAACGCCGATAACAAATATATTTATATTTTAACATTTATTTAAAACATTCTCATTTCGAATAAACCAAATATTAGTAAAAACGTTCATTATAATTTATCTAATAGAATTTTTCCTACTATTTTGAAACACCACTGAAGATATTATTATGAAAGTTAGAAAAAAATGTGGAGAATTCAAAAATATATATAAACTGGGTGTTCCGTTTAAAAAAAAAGCACAATTTCTCTTTATCTAAAAGCGTGCGCGGAGTCCTTCAACGTATTATGCTTAAACAAGGAAGGGTATTACGATTGCCCTTAAAACGAATCAATTTGTCGATAGAGCCTAGCCTTTTCGTTTTGACACTGAATGTCAGATTTTCAGAAATACTGTCAGCAGACCAAGTTTTAAGTTTCATGTTTCTAATGGAGTAATAACTCATTGCTTCTTTCTATAATTCGTTATTGAATTCCTAAATATTAAGGTAATTATCATGTTTTAGATGACTAGTTTAAATTGGCTTTTTTGATATTTTTATGAATTTTAACTTATGTTTCTGGATTAATGAGAAATAAATAGCTATTCCTGATGTTTTATCCAATTATTAAGAATGGGACCCATATCGGGTCAGGTAAAATCTCATTTTTTGAATTGGAACAC
Organism: Kuschelorhynchus macadamiae; assembly: GCA_030620095.1. Taxonomy (NCBI): domain Eukaryota; kingdom Metazoa; phylum Arthropoda; class Insecta; order Coleoptera; family Curculionidae; genus Kuschelorhynchus; species Kuschelorhynchus macadamiae. The sequence goes on along the minus strand of JAUTXW010003526.1, from coordinate 73,467 downwards.
TACTCAAGTACGCCCTTGACTAATAATAAATGCTATTAAACAACACTATTAGTAATCTTTTTGTAATCAAATTGTAAAAAGGATGTTGCTATAAAGAAAAGCAAAGTTAGAACGTACAAAGACACAGTATAGTTGAAATTACAGGAACCTCCAAAGTCCAAAAACATATGAAGTATGAACAATATTATTGTTCAGAAAAGAAATTCAACGGTGAGCTATAATTTGTAGCCAGTCTTTGACCATCAAGCAAAATCTTATTTTCTCATATTTTGAGTAACCCTCTCATTACTAATGGATAAAATTAGACTACACTTAATATAAATTACCTTTTTTTATAAAATTGTCGTAAGTGAGCGGTTCCAATTAAAGTAAATCAGCCTTAGAAGATAGTAAAATGCATCATTTTCATAAAAATGGATTATCTCATAGGAAAATATCTGACACTCAAAACTGCAAAAACGATTGGGAGCTGTCCTGACTGGTTAAAACGTGGCGCAAAGAAAAAATCTCCAAGGGGTTGAGTCGTAGGTCTTATCTAAGCTTTGACCAATAAGTAAAATCCTATTTTCTTAAGAAATCATGGCTCTTGGGATTAGACCGTGTCAAATTGGAATCCGACGTTACGCCTTTGATTGCATGAGATATCTTCAAGGATTTTTACTCCACGAGATCTGAAGATTGAATGAGCTCGAAGAGATTCAGGCAGGCTTTTATACTCGACTTGTGCTCGCCGAATCCTGACTCTGTTTTAAGATCGGTTTCCACGTGTGATCTAGACCGTAACCCGTATCTCTGTTGAAATTTGTTTATAGATTCTCTCATTCCTCGTTTATAAAATCCTGGAACCGATGCTAGAACCTTTGTTTCCTTCACAATTATAATATGGCCAGTGTTGTGCTGGTGTTCAGCTACAGCAGATTGAACGATTGGTTTAGTTTTAATACATCGTTCATGTTCCTTAAATCTAGTTGATATTGAGCGTCCTGTTGCTCCCACATACACTTCTCTACAGGAGCAAGGAATATTATATACTCCTGTTTGGTAAGGTTCAATATATTTCGAGGATCGCGAGCATTGTCCAATCTTCTTATGTGTATTGAAGATTGTACGTACGTTGGACCGCAGAAATAATCGTCCTATTTTGTCTATAGTGCCATGCTTGTAGGGAAGAATAACACTACCCAACGATGGCTCTTTATCATTCTCCTTTGGCGGAGTTGGATTACTATATATTTTCATTGAACGCGTAATATCTTCAGTGCAATAGCCCTTCTCTCTGAGAGCTTCGGTCAGTTTCGATGTTTACGTTGTTAGAGAATCTTGATAAGAAATCGAAATAGTTCTGAATACTAGTGAAATAATGATATCCGATTTCTTTTGTGCTGGATGGTGATGGAAATTTGCGTTTAAATATCTATTGGTATGCGTCGGTTTTCTATACACAGAATGTCCTAATGTACCATTTTCCTTCCTTTGAACACATATCTAGAAAGGGAATCGTTCCATTAGATTCAATTTCCATCGTGAACTTGATATTATGATGTTGTTGATTAAGGTGGTCCAGAAATATGAGATTATCCTGGCCTGAGGCCAAACAACGAAAGTATCATCTACATATCTGAATCAGTGTTTTGGTTTTAGTGGAGCGGATGTTAGAGCAATATCCTCAAAGGCTTGCATAAAGACATCCACTACCACAGGTGATAGAGGAGATCCCAAAGCTGCCCCTGAAGTTTCTTTATAAAAAGTTCCTTGAAAAATGAAACAAGCTTCCACTAGGTCTATTAGAACTTAATAGACACAACATAGGAACATTTGTGTATAGCGATTCTACATCGAATCTGACCCAAGTATCTTCGGGATCCAACTGAATTGCCTTAAGTTTTTCCACGAAGTGTGCAGAGTTTTTGAAAAAAGAATCTGTTTTTCCAGTAAATGGGTTAAGAAAGTTTGAAAGATATTTACCTAGTTTGTATGTGGGCGAGTCTATTGCATTGGTGGTCGGTCAAAGTGGTACATTGTCCTTGTAATAATCTTGATAAGAACTTAATAGACCTAGTAAAAGCTTGTCTTACATATACTTATTTCATTTTTCAAGGCACTTTTTATGGACACACTTCAGAGGCCGCTATGGGATCTCAACTATCACCTGTGGTAGCAATATCTTTATGGAAACCTTTGAGGATATTGCTCTAACATCCGCTCCACTAAAACCGAAACACTGTTCAGATATGTAGATGATACATACTTTCGTTGTTTGGATTCATGGACAGTATAATCTCATATTTCTGGACCACCTTAATGAACATCATCATAATATTAAGTTTACGATGGAGATTGAATCTAATGGAACGATTCCCTTTCCAGATGTATGTGTTTAAAGGAAGGAAAATGGTACGTTAGGACATTCTGTGTATAGAAAACCGACACATACAAATAGATTCTTAAATGCAAATTCCCATCACCATCGAGCACAAAAGAAATCGGTTATTAACTCAATAGTATTCAGAGCTATTTCGATTTCTGATCAAGATTCTCTAACATCGGAAAGAAAAAAATCAAAAGTAGAAAATAAATAACGCGGCAAGAACTAATATATAATATATAACTAGTTGACTGTCCTGATGAAGACCTTAAGTTAGAAACACTTGTCTATGGTTAGCGAAATTCTATTGATTTAGCGGTCATTCCAAAAAATCCATTTTCTGCTATATTATATATATATATATATATATATATATATATATATATATATATATATATATATATATATATATATATATATATATATATATATATATATATATATATATATATATATATATATATATATATATATATATATATATATATATATATATATATATATATATATATATATATATATATATATATATATATATATATATATATATATATATATATATATATATATATATATATATATATATATATATATATATATATATATATATATATATATATATATATATATATATATATATATATATATATATATATTATACATATATATATATATATATATATATATATATATATATATGTATAAATATTAAATATTGAGGTTTTTTCTCTGTAATTAACATAAAATTCAACTTTTTAGAAACGAGTAATAATAATAAAGAACTTGTAGTAGAAACCAGGGATTCTGTTATTATGCGTATGCACGAGCTGGCCAAAACACCCACTTCAGGTGAAGTTGTAAGTTCTCCAAAAGATTCCATCGAGATAATGAAAGTTGCCACGGAGGAAAAACCCTCTGAGGTCAGGCCGAGACCGTCTAAATTGAGCTCAACTAGAAATTCGGTCGAAATTCTTAGAGAGTCGCTGCAAAAACTGAGGGTACCTTCTATGATATGTCAAAGGAAAGAGGCGAAAAAGCACGAACCCAAAGAAAACAGGGGTTCTCTGCAGTCGGGCTTTTCAGGTATTTTTTTCAAATATTATTTAGAATTGGACTTGTTTTTTTTTAAGTTTTTACTACAAGCCCTTCTGAAAACGATAATATATAAATGTATTTTCAATCAATTAATACAAAGGGGATTTAAATCAAATAAAACTAAACTTTATTATCCCTTTTGCAGATTAGATCTGACCGTCCTCTGCCATCGTATATCAGATTAACCACGAATTTTTGATATTATGTTATTGTGTCCGAAATTCGAATCTCTATATTGGGATCTTGTTTATTATTAAATATAGAGAAATTATTAAAGGGGGAAAGTTTTAGATAATTCTATTTCACGACTAATGATATCTGCGGAGGTATTCTGGTTATTATAATTCTAGAGATATTTAAAGAAAAATAACATACAGCTAAGAAATCATGGTTCTTGGGTTTAGATCGTGTCGAATCAAAATTACTTTCCGACGTTTCGCCTGAGATTGCACGAGGCATCTTTAGGGATCTTCACTGCCCAAGATCAAAACATTGAATGAGCTCCCATATGAGCAGAGTTCAAATATTTATACCCGACCTGTGCCCACAAACGCAGCAGGTAGCCCGCGTCTCTATTAAAATTTTCAGGGTGCTTGATTGGTATCTTTTACATTAATATAATGTGTCCTGTTGAGTGCTGGTATTCTACACTGACCGGCATTAAAATCGGACACCTAAAAATAATAACAAAATTTAATGGTCAATAACTTTTTTATATTTGGGCAGGTTTTATTGATTTTTTGGTAAAATACAGGTATGGTATTCTAGTTTTTGTAAAGGCCGTTTTACATGCTGCAATTTTTCTTTGCAATATGCAATAGTCTTGTACAAAGGCATGCGCAGTTTGATAAAAGGTACAAATGTCTTGCCACTGCGCATGCTTTTGTTCAAGACTATTGCAACTTGCAAGAAAGAATTGCAGCATGTAAAACGAGAGAAAATATCTTCCGAAAAGTGCTTATACCAGGAGAATCAAAAATTAGTTTTGTCAGTCTATATTTTGAGCATCCTATAGAATTTGCAAATTGATTCTGCACCAAGATGCATCTTTTTTGAATATTCTGTTTTTTTGCTCACCTCGATAACTCTATTTTTGTCGAAGATACACGATTTTAACGAATACTTTGTAAAAATATCAAATTTGGTATTTGTACGTCATATATTTAATTTGAATCAGAGCAGCTATGAAAATCATGGAAGGCCGATAATTGACATAAGCAATAATATTGAATTGTCATTATTAGTTGTGGTTGACTTGTTATACATTTTGGCAGAAATTGTTTTGAGTCCAGAAGTTGTGGCTGCCATTGTGGCTTTATTACAAGGCGGAAGAAACCAAACGTATGTTCCAAGAAGATATGGATGTTCAAAGCAACGTGTCTACGATTTTTGGAAACAGGTTCTTATGCCAGGCGTCCAGAATCAGCTCGGCCCAGAAGCACCACATATCGTGATGATCATCAATTCATCTCTACGCTAGGGAATGTTCATATCAAGATCGGTGTGAAGAAGGCTGAACAGAGCAAACCTATTTTGACGAAGACCTGCAACGGGACCAGAGCTTACAAGAGAACATTTGGTCGCCCGTCTTGGATTTGCTAGGGAACACCGTCACTGGACCGAGAATGAATGAAAAAATGTTCCGTTTACAGACGAATCCAGATATTACCTCAGATCTCCAGATGGTCGAGAGCGTTTTCTGCGTCGAACGGAAGAAAGGTATGTTCGTTTAGTGCGTGGGTGAGTTTTCAAGGCGGTTCCGTCATGATGGAGAATGCCACACTTCTGCAGAGACACGCACCCAGCTATCCTTAATTCGAAGGGGTACTCTTAATGCGGAAAGATACGTGCACGAGATTTTGGAAGACTACGTTGTCCCCCACAGAGGCTTGATAGGAGAAAACTTTATATTCATACATTATAATGACCCGGCTCACAGCCCGGACCTGAATCCGATTGAGCATCTATAAAACTTTCTCTTTTTGTTATACATGTAATGAGCGGGATCCCCATAAAAAGGCTCAAATTTCAAACCTATATAAATAAATTTTCGATATGCCGAGAGTTTTCGATAAATATCTATATAATAATAATAAACTATTTTTTATATAATCATTGTGATTATTACTATTATTATTACCAAAATTGACAATTAATTTCGGAACAAATTTTGGGTTCCAAGCCCATCCCAGATGCATGAATCAAAAGTAGTTGGTTGGTTTCTGTTAGTTCTATGTGATGTCCTGTAAGAATTTTGTCACTATGTAGCAAGAACTGAGCGGGACTGCCTTCTCGATGTCGATGAAGGTGTTAATATGCAGTCCTATGATTTTTAGGTTTTTTCTACTGTTTTTGGAACTAGTCCAGTTGATGATACGATGATCAGTATCACATGAACCTTATTCAATCGCCACATCTGCTGTACCGCGATGGCCGCATATTTGGCCTTTTTAATCAACACGTTATTATTGTTGGGTACAGCCACATCTACCAAATAAGCTGTCCTTGTTTCCTTATTTAACAGTACCACATCAGGCCGATTATTCGTCACCCGTCTGTCGGTGTTAATTGCCTGGTCGTAGTACAGTTTGAAGGCATTATTTTCAAGCACTGAACTTGGCTGGTATTTATAATAGGGCACAAAGATATTCAGGAGCCCGTATTTATTGGCAAGCTTCTGGTGTATGATCATAAATACCTGGATATGTCGCTGGAGGTAGTCCGTGTTTGCTAGGTAAGTGCAGCCAGATGTTATATGCTGTATACTCTCTGATCTCGCGCTACTTTTTGGCACTTATCGGATTCAACGGACCGGTCTTTGATAATGAATTTCATGTAATTTCGTGTGTTAATAACATGATCTTGTATGATCCTTCTGTCTCTGGGAATAGTTGTCCATCCTTTAGCCACCTGTTGGATGCTTCCTTATCCATGTGTAGCTGATTCAAGTCATTGTGATGTCGGCCGTGCAGTGCTATTTGAGCCCACTGTTCTTGTTTGTCGGGGTTTGTCGGGGTCTGAATGTGACTTTAGTTAGGATGATGTTATCACTTGCGAGATTGAATGAAGAGTTGTCATTTAAGATCACTATGCGGTGGAGGCTTGATATTTGTGACTGGTTGGTGAAGAAATCTCTCAATTTTTGCAGCTGCGGGTAAGTCAACAACAGATTTTTCCACCTTCTCTTCGTGGTAAGGTCATTCGGAGAGTTGATGAACTTGGGTGGTCATCATTAGGCGAGTAGTTCGTTGTAGTTCCTCTAGCTCCATGTTAGCCCATGCCAAGATTCCGAAACTGTAGGTCAGCACGGGCACAGCATAGGTGTTAATTCTGTCTTCAGACTCGCACTCTTTGAACATACTGATCTTTCATATTGGTCTTTCCTTGCTTATCCAGGAGCAGGCTAGCTTGTTGGAATCCTAGGTATTTGTAGGTCTCTCCCTGGTTCATCGCTTAAACTATTTCTAATCCAAAAGATTAATAGAATTGAATTTTATGTGCTTAATCTCCTTCTTCAATTTCACCGAAACATCTCAGTTACTGACACAACAAATGTTTTTTTCCAGAATAAAATCATTTAATATTATGAGCATTTATTGAAGACAAGAAATAAAGTTTGTCCCATCACCCACAAAATCGAGTGATGTAGATATTTACTTTTTGTACACGTTACACAAAACATTTTAAATTTACCGCGGATAAAGATTAAAAGTGGCACCATTTGTTTTATTATGCTTGCTACCATAAATACTTTTTGAAAAATTCATCATCTGTATACTACATATGCATACAAAATCAGCACTACAGACAGTCAAGAATTAAAATGATTAGTAAAATTAAATGCCCCTAAGTACCCCGAAAAACATATAAAACTCATTATTTTTAGACAACCCTCTTTTTGCCCCAACACGCCCGGCCAAACACTTAAACTTATTATAAAAATAATTTGTTTGTGCTAAGAATAAAGTTATTTAAGTTATTTAATACTTCCAAGAACCATTAAGATTTATAATAATCGAAATAGCCTCACAAGAAATTAGATCCCCCCCTAACTTCCAAGTTTTAAGGCAGAATGTTAAAAAATTATTTCAAATTGAACTAACCGTCATTGAATAATCGATGTACAGAGTGTTTGATTATTTTTTAAACAGGCTAACTAAATTTTTAGAGGTATCAAAAAAAAGTATATACCAAATATCTGTCAAGCCAGCTCCTTGTAGCTAGCAACTGGCACAAAATTTTACAGCGGACCAGATAAAACCTTGACATAATATAAATATACAAGAAAAATAGTTACAGGATGTTTCCAAGGGCAAAAATATCTTCTTTATAGTAATCTAATTGCAACAAAACTTTGCAAACTCTTTCGATAGGGGGTGGCAAACGTTAATGACGTAATAAAAAAATCATTTATTTCTAAAAATGCAACTTAACTTGAATTTAAACGAAATTTTGCAGGCAGATGGAATAATATACCCTTAATATATGGTCTTTTCCTAGGTGGGGTGGCAAACGACAGAGACGTGATAAAAAATTAAATTATTTTTAAAAATGCAATGTCTTTCTTACCTTAACTTGAAATTAAACGAAATTTTGCATGCAAATGCAGTAATGTACCCTTAATTTATGGCCTTTTCCTAGGTGGGGTGGCAAACGACAGGGGCGGAGTAAAAAATTTATTTATTTTTTAAAAATCAATATTTGTTTTATCATTACTTCAAATTTAACGAAATTTTGCAGATACATGGAGTAGTATACACTTAATACATGGCCATTTTTTAGGTGGGGTGGCAAACGACAGGGGCGGAGTAAAAAAATTATTATATTTTTAAAAACTCAATGTCTTTCTTAACTTAACTTGAATTTAAACGAAATTCTGCAGGTAGATGGAGTAATATACCCTTAATCTATGGTCTATTTTAGGTGGGGTAGCAAATGACAGGGGCGAAGTAAAAAATTAATATATTTTTAAAAATGTAATATTTTTTTTAACTTAACTTGAATTTAAATGAAATTTTGCAGGCAGATGGAGTAATATGCATTTATAATATGGTCTTTTCCTAGGTGGGGTGGCAAACGACAGGGGCGGAGTAAAATATTAATTTATTTTTAAAAATGCAATGTTTTTTTTCATTAACTTGAAATTAAACGAAATTCTTCAGGCAAATGCAGTAATATACCTTTAATATAGGGCGTTTTCTTAGGTTGGGTGTCAAACGATAGGGAAGGAATAAACAATTAATTTATTTTTTAAAAAGCAATATTTGTTTTATCATTACTTCAAATTTAACGGTGGTTTATTTTAGGAAGTGTGGCAAACGACAGGGGCAGAGTAAAAAATTAATATATTTTTAAAAATGTAATGTTTTTCTTAACTTTACCTGAATTTAAACGAAATTTTGCAGGCAGATGGAATAATATACCCTTAATATATGGTTTTTTTTTAGGTAGGGTGGCAAACGACAGGGGCGAAGTAAAAACTTAATTTATTTTTTAAAAAGCAATATTTGTTTTACCATTACTTCAAATTTAACGAAATTTTGCAGGCACATGGAGTAGTATACACTTAATACATGGTCTTTTTTGAGGTGGGGTGGCAAATGACAGGGGCGAAGTAAAAAATTAATATATTTTTAAAAATGCAATGTCTCTCTTACCTTAACTTGAAATTAAACAAAAATCTGCAGGCAAATGCAGTGATATACCCTTAATTTATGGCCTCCTCCTAGGTGGGGTGGCAAGCGACAGGGGCAAAGTAAAAAATTTATTTATTTTTGAAAACGCAATATTTGTTTTATCATTACTTCAAATTTAACGAAATTTTGCAGACACATGGAGTAGTATACACTTAATACAGGGTTTCTTTTAAGTGGGGTGGCAAACGACGGGCGGAGTAAAAAATTAAATTATTTTTAAAAATGCAATGTCTTTCTTACCTTAACTTGATATTAAACGAAATTCTGCAGGTAGATGAAGTAATGTACCCTTTATATATGGTCTTTTTTTAGGTGGGGTGGCAAACGACAGGGGCGGAGTAAAAAATTAGTATATTTTTAAAAACTCAATGTGTTTCTTAACTTAACTTGAATTTAAACAAAATTTTGCAAACAGATGGAGTAATACACCCTTAATATATAACCTTTTCCCATGTGGGGTGGCAAACGACAAGGGCGGAGTTAAAAAATAATATACTTTTAAAAATGCAATGTCTTTCTTAACTTAACTTGAAATTAAACGCAATTTTGCAGGCAGATGGAGTAATATACCCTTTATATATAGTCTTTTCCTAGGTGGGGTGGCAAACGACAGGGGCGGGGTAAAAAATTAAAATATTTTTGAAAATGCAATGTCTTTCTTACCTTAACTTGAAATTAAACGAAATTTTGCAGGTAGATGTAATAATATACACTTAATATATGGTCGTTTCTTAGGTAGGGTGGCAAACGACAGGGGCGAAGTAAAAAAATAATATACTTTTAAAAATGCAATGTCTTTCTTAACTTAACTTGAATTTAAACGAAACTTTGCAAACATACCCTTACTATATAGTCTTTTTCAGATGGGGTGGCAAACGATAGAGGCGGATTGAAAAATTTATTATATTTTTAAAAATGTAATGTTTTTCTTAATTTAACTTGAATTTAAACGAAACTTTGCAGGCAGATGCAGTAATATATTCTTAATATATGGGCTTTTCCTAGGTGGGGTAGCAAACGACAGGGGCGGAGTGCATTTTTTTGATTAAAAAAAAGCCAGGACAATTTTTTTGGGAAAGTGGCTTTTACTCCACCCCTGTCGTTTGCCACCCACCTAGAAAAGGACTATATATTAAGGGTAATACCTGCAAAATTTCGTTTAAATTGACGTTAAGTTAAGAAACACATTGAGTTTTCAAAAATATATTAATTTTTTATTCCGCCCCTGTCGTTTGCCACTCCACCTAGGAAAAGGATATATATTAAGGGTTTATTACTGCATTTGCCTGCAGAATTTCGTTCAATATCAAATTAATGTAAAAAAACATTGCATTTTTAAGAATTAATTAATTTTTTACTCTGCCCCTGTCGTTTGCCACCCCACCTAAAAAAAGACTATATATTAAGGGTATATTACTCCACCTGCTTGCAAAATTTGGTTTTTTTTTACTCCTCCCCTGTCGTTTGTCACCCCACCTAGAAAAAGGCTATATATTAAGGGTATATTACTCCACGTATTTTCAAAATTTTGTTTAAATTCAAGTTAAGTTAAAAAAGACATTGAGTTTTTAAAAATATAATAATTTTTTATTTCGCCCCTGTCATTTGCCACCCCACCTAGGAAAACACCATATATTAAGGGTACACTACTGCATTTGCCTGCAGAATTTCGTTTAATTCGAAGTTAATGTAAGAAAAACATTATATTTTTAAAAATAAACTAATTTTTTACTCCGCCCCTGTCGTTTGCCACCCCACCTACGGAAAGACCATAAATTAAGGGTATATTACTTAATCTACCTAAAGAATTTCGTTTAATTTAAAGTTAAGGTAAGAAAGACATTGTATTTTTAAAAATAAATTAATTTTTTACTTTGCCCCTGTCGTTTGCCACCCCATCTAGGTAAAAGCCATAAATTAAGGGTATATCACTGCATTTGCCTGCAGAATTTTGTTTAATTTCAAGTTAAGGTAAGAGAGACATTGCATTTTTAAAAATATATTAATTTTTTACTCCGCCCCTGTCATTTGCCACCCCACCTAAAAAAAAGATCATAGATTAAGGGTATATTACTCCATCTATCTGCAGAATTTCGTTTAAATTCAAGTTAAGTTAAGAAAGACATTGAGTTTTTAAAAATATAATAATTTTTTACTCCGCTCCTCTCATTTGAAACCCCAGCTAAAAAAAGACCATACATTAAGGGTATATTACTCCATCTACCTGCAGAATTTCGTTTAAATTCAAGTTAGTTAAGAAAGACACTGAGTTTTTAAAAATATAATATTTTTTTACTCCGCCCCTGTCGTTTGCCACCCCACCTAAAAAAAGACCATACCTTAAGGGTATATTACTCCATTTACCTGCAGAATTTCGTTTAAATTTAAGAAAGACATTGAGTTTTTAAAAATATAATAATTTTTTATTCCGCCCCAGTCGTTTGCCACCCCACCTAAAAAAATGACCATGTATTAAGTGTATACTACTCCATGTGTCTGCATGTATTAAGGGTATATTATTCCATCTGCCTGCAAAATTTTGTTTAAATTCATGTTAAGAAAAATATTACACTTTTAAAAACATTAATTTTTTACTCCGCCCCTGTCGTTTGCCACCCTATCAAAAAAAAAAGATCATTATTAAGTATATATTGCTCCATCTACCTGCAGAATTCCGTTTAATTTCAAGTTAAGGTAAGAAAGATTGCATTTTTGAAAACAATTTAATTTTTTACCCCGCCCCTATCGTTTGCCACCCCACCTAGGAAAAGACCATATATTAAGGGTACATTATTCCATCTGCCTTCAAAATTTTGTTCAAATTCAAGTTAAGAAAAATATTACATTTTCAAAAATATATTAATTTTTTACCCTGCCCCTGTCGTTTGCCACCCCACTTAAAAAAAGGCCATGTATTAAGTGTATACTACTCCATGTGCCTGCAAAATTTCGTTATATTTGAAGTAATGATAAAACAAATATAGCGCTTTAAAAAATAAATTAATTTTTTACTCCGCCCCTGTCGTTTGCCACCGCACTTAGGAAAAGGCTATAAATTAAGGGTACCTTACTGCATTTGCCTGCACAGTTTCGTTTAATTTAAAGTTAAGGTAAGAAAGACATTGCATTTTTAAAAATATATTAATTTTTTACTCCGCCCCTGTCGTTTGCTACCCCACCTAGGAAAAGACCATATATTAAGGGTATATTATTCCATCTGCCCGTAAAATTTTGTTTAAATTCAAGTTAAGTTAAGAAAAATATTACCTTTTTAAAAATATATTAATTTTTTACTCCGCCCCTGTCGTTTGCCACCCCACCTAAAAAAAGACCATATATTTAGTATATATTGCTCTATCTACGTGCAGAATTCCGTTTAATTTCAAATTACGGTAAGAAAGCATTTTGCATTTTTGAAAATAATTTAATTTTTTACCCCGCCCCTGTCGTTTGCCACCCCACCTAGGAAAAGACCATATATTAAGGATATATTATTCCATCTCCTTGCAAAATTTTGTTCAAGTTCAAGTTAAGTTAAGAAAATCATTACATTTTGAAAATCTATTAATTTTTTACTCCGCCCCTGTTGTTTGCCACCCCAATTAAAAAAATACCGTAAATTAAGGGTAAATTGCTCCATCTATCTGCAGAATTTCGTTTAATATCAAGTTAAGGTAAGAAAGGTTCGATGTATTTGGCCCTAAACTTCACTGGCCCAAACAGTTAATACCCCTAAAAGACATTTGCCCGAACCTACATTACACATAACCGTCACTGGCGCTAACAGTCGAAATCCCGACACATTGGAATGCATGGAATTTGTCCTTGGCCTTAAACGTCGAAATACATAAATATGTACGCCAATGACGTAAGAAACTTCTGTCACTGTTGCCAAAGTGCGTTATTGTTCAGATGAAGTACATATTTCCGAAAATATTAGTAAAATAATATGGTGTTTTTTTATTTATGGTTGATAACATGTTATTAATATTCCTAAATAATAAGTTTTGAATCGTTCTCAAAGAATTTTGTTTATAAAAATAGCATATAGCTACGTATTAATTTTACTGCGTCGTATCAGTGTTAGGATACAATAAAATAAATTTTACTAACATGATGTAAATTGTTAGTTGGTTCGGTTGTGAAACATGCAGAAATAATATGCAAGAATGCAAGCTTTTACTGTGTTCCGGATACGTCCTGAATTCTCAGCTCTCCGCCCATTCAAATGCGATTTCAAGAAAGGGAGTACTAGAAAGTTAGATTCGGCAATTTAAAAGGACTATCAATATTAGGACATCAGAATAATCAGAAAGTATATTGTAATGTACAAATTTCATATTGGTAAGTCACCTAGATTCTTTTTTTGTGTAGGTATACATTTTTTTCTTAAATGTTCCTCTTCGGATTTTCTACAATATATTGGGTTTTTAATGTATAGTGCACTAAATGTTAGTTAAAAGAAAAACCTCAACAAAAACATTTGTATTTGGTTGATAACATGATTATGACATATAGTTGTGTTTGCATTTTTAGGAAAACCATGTAAATTCATGGATGTATCATCCACAGTGGACTCCATTTTGGCAAATCGGGGTATGAATCTTAGACAACAATAAAAAATGAAAATCAGCTTTGCATATAAAATTATGAGTAGACAGACATAGCAGTGAGGAATGGTTCTATGATCCATCTGAGAATAAATACAGAACTGCTGAGGTAATTCATATGTCAAAATAATTAGATATTTTAATAGAAATGAGGCATTTCTCCTTTTCAAAATATTTTCTTCTTACAAAGAAAACTTTTAGAAAAATTTGTTAAATAGGTAGCTAAATAAAGTGCTTAGAAGAAAAATAATATTTTATTTCCTCTTTAAAATTTTAGTTTGTGAAGTTAAAGCCAAAAATGTTATTTCCTGATAAAATGGTGAACGCTTTGCGTCAAATAAAATATTTAATCTAGCGTCATTCTGCTATTCTTTAACTTTTTTACAATAAACTTGCTGGGAGACCACTTCGGGAATATCCTGAAAATTTCATCCAAATTGTTGAAACCACCGCAGAGTAATCGATATACATACATAAAAAAATACATAGGGTCAAATTGATAACCTCCTTATTTAGTCTTTTAAAAATTGCATTAATATTTGTGACATGGCCATCTAAACAAAATAAAGAAAATGCCTGCAGATCCACCATTTTTTGTCCGATTTCAAACATTTAAAAACTGATATTCATAGAATTTAAAGTTTTATCGGAATGTAAAAATTAATAGATATATTATATATAATATATTTTATTCCCATATATGTAGGTACCCATTATATAAATGTCTGTAATTAAGTTATTAAGAATAAGTTTGAAGACGACTTCATAAAGTCAAATTTTCAATGTGGAATAAAATATTATTTTTTACTTTTTAGTTTTGTTTTTTTTTTTTTTTGAAGTTTTTTTATTTTTTATAAAAATTTATGTTTGGAGAACAAAGCTTTCTGCAGTAGATATTGTGAAGAAACGCCCCAGAAGTGAATCCCATACCTTGTGTCTGTGAAATCGAAACCAAACTTATTCTTAATTACCTAATCACAAAACTATATTTATGTAATGAGTGTTTTGATGTCTAATACCAAGAGTATAATGTTTTACTATCTGTATTAATTTGGTGCTGACTTCACAGACTAAAATTTTCCAGATGGAATAAAATATTATTTTCCATTTTTAGGTGCATTTTTTGAAGTTTTATTTTTTATACAGTTTTTTATTTCATTCTTTTTAGTTCAATTTATATGAGTTTTATTTTAAGTTATATTTAACAAATAACCATATATATCTATGTAAATTCCTAATAAAATGGTGTACGCTTTTATTGCGTCGAATAAATATTTAATATAGCGTCATTCCGCCATATTTAACCTTTTTACAATATGCTGGCTGTGGGACCACTCGGGCAATATCCCGAATATTCCTTGAAAATTTCATCAAAATTGTTGAAACCATCGCAGAGTAATATATGTACATACATACAAAAAATTCAGAGGGTCAAATTGATAACCTCCTTTTTTGAAGTCTGTTAAAATTTGCATTAATATTTGTGACATGGCCAGCTAAATAGATCCGCCATTTTTTGTCCGATTTCAAACATTTAAAAACTGACATTCATAGAATTTAAAGTTTTATCGGAATGTAAAAATGTATAGATGGTACAACTTCTGATTAAATCAAATATATTTATAACCTGCCTAAGATAAAACTAGAATAATACTTCCACAAATAAGCATTTAGTATGATCAATTTTTTTGAAATTATATGGGCTCATTATTTAAATATAATATGTAGTTTTTTTTTGTTTTCTTTTTAAAATTCAAATAGCATAAGTTCACCAGGACCTGGTTATTTTTCTAAGTAGTGCAATATCTATTTCATTCATTTCTTTTTTTTTTTGAATAAGAGTATTAATTTTTTTGAAAGTAATTAAGAAAATTCTTTATTTTTAGTATGCCTAGGGACGACCACTATGTAATAAGATCACCAACAAGATGTAAGCTCTAGAAAGTTAGTATGTATGTCATTGATTAAAATCTGGCCTTCTTATTAACTACACCAATTCAGTTATTGCCAGGGGCGAGGCAAGTGAAAACAATCCCTTTGTGAGTTGAGAAGACTGATTACATCATACGAAGAAAATATTTACTGTAATGTGTTTTAAATAAAGTTAATGTTTAATATAATCTTAGGTTTAGATTTATTCTGAAAATAAACTATATCTTGACATTCACCATTTTGTCAAGAAGGTATTGTATGCCATTACAATGTGTCTGACCTACAATGAATAGACTTACTTCTTAAAACTTTTTATTTCTTTAAACTTTTATTATTTTTTATTGCTTTATTTACCAACAGTACACTCAAAGAATCTATGTTAATTTAATTAAAATTTGGATGATTAATTTATGCAATTGAATAAGTTAGTTTTCTTTACATTAAGGGTCAGTTATCCAAAAACTATTTAACCTTATTCTTATCCTCAATTAATAAATACTGCAATTCTTCCCATGTATTACTGGGGAAAATCAAAGTGGAGTCATCAGCATAGGCAACCACTTTACCCCCTCGTGCCAAGATTACAAAGAGTGTTGATATACATGTTAAAAAGCACAAGACGCAGCACTGTACCTTATGGTACTCCAATTTTGATTTCTTTAGGCTGACTCATAGCTCCTCCTCCTACTTTAACATAATTAAGTAGATACATTTTGAAATCATTCAACACGGATTCTCCACATCATATAGCTATCCACAATGTCCAGTAACAAAGATATATAACTTTTACAAATATTTGTGATTAAATACACAAAATGATTTAAAGTATCATTTTTTAAAATATAGCTATTATTGTTACATCCAGGGTTAGGCTAACTCCAGACTGGACTGGAAAAATTCATAAAAACTCTCAATACATAAACTTAATTAAAGTTATCATAACAAAAACACAGTTGTCTGTATTTTAAAAAGAAGGCAATCTATCTTGTTAATATTTTCAGAATTTGAAAGCTTGCTTCTTTAGCTTTAAGAAGCCAGTTATTTTGATAACTTCTTCAATTTGTTAAAAATAGTTCGTTCACACCTTAAACGTAGCTTCAAAATCCACCTAGCATATTTAGTCAAAAGTAAGGGTAGCTGTAATTAATTTCTTATGAAATTATTTGTAATCACAGACTTAAATTATTCATATTGTTAACAAGTGATATGATTTGTAGAATTTTAATCAAAACCAAGGCAAATTAAGCTTCAAAAATGATCATTGGAAATTGAATATCAGTATTTTTTTATTGTAAGGTTAAAAAACTCACAAAATTATACCTGGCTTCAAAACTGTTTTTGTAAAATTAATAATTTTGGTCTGTTGCATTTGGATAAATTGAAAGAGCAAAACATAATTATAGGCTCTGTTTACTATATCCGAGCTAGGCCCTGAAGAATGTTGTCACACCAACCAAGTTATTTGTTTGAAATTGTTTTTAAATAATTTTAATAAGAAAATTGGATTTTATTGTATTTAATAAATCAGTGGTTCACCTGCCCAGACAAATTGTCATTTTATCACCTTAACAAAAATATCGAACCTTATATTTTTTTTTATTTGAATTAATCTGTGCAGGTAATTTTTACTCGACTTCCAAAAGGAGGTTATCAATTCAATCCTATTATTTTTTTTATGTAGGTACATCGAGTACTCCTGATTTGACCAATTGCGCCCAAGACAAAATGTTACTGATCATTTTAAATTTTAACAGTGAATATAGCTAGTTTTCTATAAGTGTGTAGAGATGGCATATTTTATGCAATATTAATATGGTGATTGTGGTTAGCTACTTATTTATTTTGGATGTCCATAAGCTTTACCAAGTTTAGGTAGGTAGTAGGTAGACCAAGTAGTAGTATATACATATATATATATATATATATATATATATATATATATATATATATATATATATATATATATATATATATATATATATATATATATAAGGTAATTGTATGATTAGTATGCATCTGGGCACAAACAAATTAATCAGTAAAATTATGTGTTTTATTTAAAAAATTACAAAACTTATTCCTAGCTATTATATATTATATTTATTTTAGCACTTAATTTTTTCTTTTAGGGTTAAACTTACATTTTACTTCTTTTAGTATCTGAGTTTTATTACCTGACTGTATTAAATATTTTAAGATTCATTACTTAACTATTGTTCTATGTTTTGTTCTGTTTGTGAGTATTAAGTGTATTTTCTTTTGTAAAATTATGCTTTTTTTGTATAATAATATATTAAATAAATACAAACATTGTGAAATTTTAAACTATAACAATAAAATATATTAACAATGACAGGCAAATAAATAGTATTTTTATCATCTACAATGATCAATTATCATATAATAATGTACGGGAATATTGATTATAAATAGAACCCTCAATTTTTTTATGGGACACCCTGTCTATTATATGCCCATTAAATAGGCATCTTTTTGCTAATCTTAAATATGTTAGATTTGATACCTGTACCTTTAAAGCCAATGGAGAAAAACCATGCCATAAGAGGCAAGTTATTCATATTGGTGTTATGTTTTCTCTAACATCTCTTATAATAGGTATATTGTCAATTTTCTCAGTTGTGTTTCACGATAAATGTTTCAAACCTAGTATAATCATAATTAGCAAGAAGAGACCCATTTGATGGACATATACAGGGTGTACCATCAAAACAAAAAAAAATTTGTCATGCTTTTCTGAAAAAACACCCAGTATAGATAGAAAATAATGGATTAAAAATCTATAACTTCTACATTTACCAATTTTTTTTTACAAAAAAGTTAAATGAACGTTTAATTTATGATCAATCAAAATTCGTATGCAATCATGAAATGCTTACTTCATTTTGAAGTATTCAAGATTTTTGTTCAATTATATAATATGATTTGCTCTTAAATTCCAATGGGATTTGGTTATATATTCTTGGCACCATTTATTATTAGTTTATTTTGACAAATAATGACATTATGTCAAAGTCAGTTAAATAATATTTAACATATAATGTTTAAACTAGATTTTTGTCAATTAAAAAATATTTTTCTTAGTCGGACATTAAACAAGGCACTACAGGTATTATATGGGATAATGCTTTCAGTCAATGTCTATCCTTCTTGAAACACTGTCTCAACCTTAAGTATTATTAATCTTATAATATGATACCTTAATGTACAGCTGATTTAATTGTGATATGACAGAATCTATGTATAAAGCTATTGTAGGATACCTTTTTTACTGGTTTGGAACTATTTATTTAAAATTAACATTTACTTGAATAAAGACTATACCATAATTTTTTCAACAATACGCAGTCTTATAAGTTTGACAGCCAGTTCCCAACATATGGTAAAATCAACGATAAGATCTAATATTTTTAGGAAATTTTATAAGATTAGGCTATAAAAGTTTATATTTTAATAAGTTAATTGATAAGATAATTTACAAGATCTAAACTACTTTATACCAGTTAATAAACTTAAGAACCTGAAAGCATGAAATTAATTGAAAGTATCTTCGAAAGACTTTTGTTCTTTATAATTATATCATCTACCTAACTTTTTCTTAAGCCATACTTAGATTTAAAAAAAATTAAAGGTGAGATGTGCTATATCTTGCATACTTACTAAATTTACTTATTACTCAATTGTGTATACCAACTGAAGAAAATATATAAATAGGCCACAGTTAATATTTTTAAAATATGGGGAAAAAATCTTCAAATTTCTAATCCACTTTAGCTATATATCTTTAATCAATATACAAAATATGTGATACACTTTACAGTAACAAAAAAAATTATTAAAGATAAATTAATAATAAAGTTGACCCTACATTTATCATATGGTGCATCTTTTTTAGTTCTTAAACTACACACTTTCTCAGCAACAGTAATTGTAAGTACTCAAGTATCACTATAATTTACATGTCACTACTATCTGCAATGCACATATGAGCAGAACTAACTTCCTAAGCCTTGTCTACGATACCTATATCAAACATCAAGAAGACTTGGTCCTAAAACAAATTATAATTAATAAAGTACCTGCACGAATAACAAGCTTAGGGAAAATCATTAACAATCTTATAAAATACTAATCAATATGTGTCTGATAAAAACTGATTTTTAGATAGGTATTTGCTTGGGATCAGGATACAAAATTAAAAAACTTAAAAAAAAAGTTGAAATTATGTGTCTCAAAAAGCTCACAAAACATATTAGTTAAAAGATACATGTTCAAGCATCCAGGCTTTTGTGGATTTTTATATGGTCTTTAGTAGACAACTTTGTTTTATTTTTAGGTAGGGAACAATATCCATATTAATAACAGATGGGGACTCAATCCTATATACTAACAAATAAGATTATCTGAGTGTAAGAGTCCAAAAACTGAAATGGTTGCAACTTTATACCATATTCACACTATTCTAAAATAAACATACTCACTTTATATGTAGAAGCCTTGTTTATGTATAGACAAGGGTAGAAGGTTTAAAATCATCTCAATGCAAACATGCAATAACCTCTTCCTGGGCTTTCCAACAATTTTTTTTTTCAATATTCAATCTCCATTATTCCATTAATTAGATATTATCCTGTGATAAACAAATGCTTTATAATAAACCAAAAAAAAAACAGTCAGTATACGGTTAACAAATATATTTAATTTTATCAATAAAACTTGACAACACATCAGGCCTATTTAAAGAATTTTTAGCCAGTAGCGTAGCTCGCCAATTCGGTATTTAAAGTGTCGGGCTAGCGGCGCATTCCACACATTCCAATCTGTCGGGATTTCGACGGTTTGGGCCAGTGAAGTTTTGGTCCACTAACTGTTTGGGCCGGTGTGGTTTAGGGGAAAATACGCACTACCGTAAGAAAGACATTGAATTTTTAAAAATAAATTAATTTTTTACTCCGCCCCTGTCGTTTGCCACCCCACCTAGGAAAAGATCATATATTAAGGGTATATTATTCCATCTGCCTGCAAAATTTTGTTTAAATTTAAGTTAGGTTAAGAAAAATATTACATTTTTAAAAAAATATTAATTTTTTACTCCGCCCGTGTCGTTTGCCACCCCACCTATAAAAATACCATGTATTACGTGTATATTATTCCACCTGTCTTTAGTTCAATTTGAGGTAATGATAAAAGAGATATTGCATTTTTAGAAATAAATGATTTTTTTATTACGTCAATAACGTTTGCCACCCCCTATCGAAAAAGTTTGCAAAGTTTTGTTGCAATTAGATTACTATAAAGAAGATATATTTGCCCTTGAAAACATCCTGTAACTATTTTTCTTGTATATGTATATTAGGTCAAGGGTTTATCTCGTCCGCTGTAAAGTTTTGTTGCTGGCTCCTTGTTGTTAGCTACAAGGAGCTGGCTTGACGGATATCCAAATTTTATGGTTTTCTTTTAACCGATTTTTAATAAATAAAAGGAAAGAGAAACAGAGGGACAAATATTGCGAATATATTAATAATTATATTGAATAATCAATAAAACTTTAACACTAATATTTTAGGGATCTGTTGCGAACGATGCAAACGAAAAGATGAAGCGTTAGAGGCTGCTGGAAGTGATCCTACTCGAGAGAACCTCCTGTCCAAGAACGAATCGCTAGGGGACGACGAGCGATCAGTTAAAATTTCTCGGATTCAGGTCATCAACTTGGACGTACCCACTCCTTCGGTCGTATCCTTCAGAACTCTACCTGTCTACACACAAGGCTCTAAACCAGAGCCAGATTACGTTACCAAGAAGCTCAAGAAAACGGCCACCTCCATTCCCAAGAAAAGAACAAGTTTGTAACATTTTTGTGTAATTTTTTTTTCAACTGTTTTTTGTTAAGTATTGCTTGAAATTGGGTCGCAAACTCTTCAATATTTACAGGTTTACCAAATACCTATTCTAAAACTATAGGTTATATACAAGCTGTTTTCGGTAATGTCTGAAGACGGAAGCTTGCAGCCCCTGCTCAGTGCGGTTACCTGAACTGTGAAGTTTCAAGTTATTTTGACCAAGAAGCTCTTCCATATATTTGGAATATTATGCCTTAACTTATTAATTATTTCCGGATTCCTCTCTTTAAAGCCGGTTTTATGAACTTTCGTTTTAGCAAATGCTGCGCCAGGTGCAAACTTTCTAAAGCTTTCTAGTTTTCGCGTCACTGGTGCCTACGGATATGGCCGAATTGTTGCGGAAGATTTCGAACGCCGCGGCTGGCAAAGGGAACCGGGCACTAGCTAGAGATATATTTAGGAAAATATGGGCACATATTAAAATAAAAAAATATCGTTTGATGATCGGGCGAAAAATTACTTGAAAACGAAATATTGTAAAAGTCTTTCATGAAAGCAATAGTGCTTCTGCATCTGCAAGATGAGAACAAATACGGCAAAAATATAATTTTTTTACCTAAATTGCCTTAAATATCTCAAGTTTCTCACAACTTGTAAAAATCAGTTTTTATCAAAGAATATCTCGGTATGTCTATTAGCTCACGAGTTAACCGAACTGATGTTGGGCATAATCAATTTAGATGAAGGATTTAAATGGCATGAAATGACAAAAAGTTACTTTTAGGGTAAAATCACGTATTATTTTCTTATTACGGATTTTTGGGTATACACACTTTTAATTCTAAAACTCAAAACTCAAACTGAAATATACTTTATTACTATATACTATAGTCCTCCTTGTCAACAAAGTAAGTTCAAAAAAATAAAAATATTGGGGGTCTAGTCACTGGAAAAATAAAATAAATAAACATATATTCTAAACTAAGTAACTAAATAGTAGTAGTAGTAGTAGTAATATGGTTTATTTAGCAAAAATGCTACTCTTACCTTCTATTTAAATACAGAACTTATACATTTTATTAATATTACGATAAGATTATTTTATAAATATATCAATCTTGGTTATTTAACAAATATTCTTTTAACACTTTTTTAAATTTACTTAAAGACTTTTGTGACCTAATAGATGGTTTTAATTTATTATAGTTTATTAGACCGTTATAAAACACCGACTTATAGCTTAATGATTTCAAAATTCTATTTAGGTAAAAACTTTGACAGTTTCTAGTGTCATATGCGTGATTTTGACAATTTAGTATAACAAAATTACATAAATGGAAGCAAGTTATTTTGAATTTTATATATAAATATGCAAACAAGAAAAAATATAAAATTTTTGACATTTAACCATTGTAATTTTTTTAACATGATTGATATCTTTGTATATTTATTCATGCCTAAAATTATACGCATTGCTTTGTTTTGTAATATTTATTTATAAATTTATAGATGTTATACAAAAAGGCACAAATATAACCATATTAAAATTCACCATTAAATATATAATATAATAAAAATGGCATAAAGCTTTTAAGTACACATTTTAGCCACAGGAGCTAAAATACATGAATACTAAAAAAAACAAAATTTATGATATTTATCTTCACAAACTATCATTGTAAAATTCTGATAAGTTATAATATGCTTTTGCCTCCAAGCTACATTTTACTTTTTTCTTAAATAATTTAAGACATTCTATGTTTATAAATATTTGTGGAAGGTGACATTTTTTTTACTTTCATATAAGATTAAATGTTTGACTAAGGTTGTTTTGGGGATAGAAAGTGGGAAGTTTAAATTCTGTCTAATATTAAAGGTCCTTTCAGTTATTAAATGTCCATGTTTTTTATGTATGTGAGATACAGATTCAAGTATTAAAAGGCAAGTAAGTGTTAAAATTTTATATCTCACAAAAGTGGTTTGCAATGGTCTCGGGCCCCAGGTTTGCACATGTAACGAACAGCCCGTTTTTGCAAAATGAAAGTAGAATTAAAAAGTTGTTGGCTGCAGTAACCCCAAAAGGCTATAAGTTAGGTATGAATTTACAAATGCAAAGTAAGCTATTCTTACTGCTTGTAATGCCAAGCTCATTTGAAGCAATACGAACGGCATAACTGCATCTTGCAACTTGTTCATTTAGATTACACAGGCCAACACACATTTTGGTGCCTATCAGATTTAGTTTAATAAAAAAAATTTTTATATATTTTACGTTATAACTGTTATAATATATAATATTACTATTGCCAGTTAAAAAACAAAGACACATGGATTTAAGTATTTATTGCAAAAACTTAATTTACATAATTACCTTAGTCACTAATCACATAAAAATTTTCTTTTATACGACTTTCTAGAATGAAGTTTACTAGGGCCGTCTCGCTGAAGGCTCCAGCAGTATTCTGCCATCATGTGGCTATCCAATCGTCCTTGATAACAATCTTCCATAGTTTTAATATCCTGATGGAATCTTTCCCCCTGTTCTTTACTACAATC
Organism: Kuschelorhynchus macadamiae; assembly: GCA_030620095.1. NCBI lineage: Eukaryota > Metazoa > Arthropoda > Insecta > Coleoptera > Curculionidae > Kuschelorhynchus > Kuschelorhynchus macadamiae. The sequence continues at coordinate 49,352 of JAUTXW010003526.1, read as the reverse complement.
ACCTAAGTTTTCTGGAAAACGATCTAGGTGGCTGTGGAGGTAGTGAACTTTTATACTCATGTTCCAGCCGAGAATATTAAAATTTGAAAGCATAGTTTCCACTAATTCTACGTAATTCTCTGCTTTATGATTGCCAAGAAAATTTTGTACTATTTGAACAAATGAACACCAAGCGTTAGATTCAGTCTCGTTCATTGATGTGGTGAATTGTGGATCTTTAACAAGTTGCCTTATTTGAGGACCATCAAATATACCAGCTTTTAGTTTTTCCATCTCGATTTAAAGTCTTCACAATTTGCTTCATTAGGCCTAGCTTGATATGCAAGGGCGGAAGTAAGATTTTTTCTCTTGAAACCAAAGGTTCGTTGATCACGTTTTGTTTTCCATTTTTGGCTCTGCTGTCCCAAAGGCACAAAAAACAAGGATATTTTGTATAACCACTCTGCTTTCCAAGGAGGAAGTTAACCATTTTTAAATCAACCCAAATTGCCCACTGATGTTCTGCGTATTTAATTTTTCTCAAAGCTAATGCAATTGTTTCATATTCTTTCTTCATGGTAGTAGAATAACCAATAGGAATTCAGCCATATTTATTACCGTTATGCAAAAGAACACATTTTAAACTACGTTTTGAACTGTCAATAAAAAGGCGCCAATCATCTGGAGTGTAGTCAGGCAAACCCATTTTTTCTGAGGGCCCTTTTATATTCTTTCAGAATACTAAGTCATTTTCCTGAGCGAAAAAAGACAGCAGATCCTTATCTCTTTTACGATAAAATGTTATATTAGTACCTGGACAAAGTAGATTTTTTTCTTTTAATCTGGATGCAAGTAATTCATCGGATTCCTTTGAGAGATTCAGGTCTCTTATAAGATCGTTTAGTTCTTCTTGATTGAAACACTGCGGAGTGGCTAAATCTGCTTCAAATGCGCTACAGCCCTTCTTGCAGAATCTAGATCAGGATATGTCCATTTGTGTCTATTGTTTCTATTTATGCCTTTAATATTAACGAGACAAAAATAGCAGTCGTCATGATGGTTTCGCGGTTCTCTCCAACCATTGGTACAACAAACTTTAGGCACTTCCTCTTTCCAGTTGTCTACTATCGCAAATGTGCAACACATGTTTTACATATGAAATGTGGGGCCTAAGATTTATCTTGATCTCCTAAATGAACGCCAAAATAGGCAAGATAAGCTCTTTTCACAAATTTACACAGGTACGTCTGCTTGTGGATGCCATTGTTTCAGTTTAGTGTCTTGATACTACAAAACGACCAAAATTTACATCAAATGATAGCACAACTTTACTTGGGAAAACTCAGTAATATACTAAATCGAGTACAGCCATCCAGGTATAGAAGGATCGGGTCATAGGCAATTACAGATATAAAAGTAATTAAGAGCAGTGTATTGAGTAGTTCCTAGTATAGGAACATTGGATCAGGGATAATTCCAGGTATTCATTTGGTTAATTAGATTCTGGGAAATTTCTATTTTGACGATTAAGTACCTATTTATCTCTTTATTTATTGTCCTTTATCAGAAAAAAATATCAATTAACCTGTAACCTGTATCTCAAAAACTAAAGCTGATAGAAAAAATCTGGTGGCATTTTTGGAATTAGCACATTAAAAACATCTAAAATCGGATGTTAGATTTCCGGCACCAAATTTTTGTTTTCATTGTGTTACCCTGTGCTATTTATGTGGTTAATAAATTACAAGTTATTGTCAATGTGTATTCTCAAAAATTTCGTGTTTGATTTCTTTTCAACCTAAGTATCAGATAGATAAAGTTTGTCAAAGTTAAACTTGAACGTTAAAATATTAGTTTTTGATATATTAAAACTAAGGTAATTCGCATCACACCATTTCTTAATTAAGATCAGATCTCTTGATCCTAAAAAATCAAGTATTAATATCAATTTTATTTTTAACGTCCATTTAATATTTTATTTAATGGGTTTTTAGTAATATATCAGTTAGGGGATTTTTATTTATCTATAAACTCCATTATTATCACGTAACCGATATTTTAATTAGAAAATTAGAATTGAGGCTAAAAGCTGGAGGTGACTAAAATTCAAGATTTATTATTTTTGGATAAACAGATTTTAAAATACTACCTATTTTCATTTAATTTTTATAAACCATTTGGTCAAGAATACTCAGCTTCACTGTTTTACAATTTACGATACGTTTACGTGACATCAAAACAGAAATTTGTTCAAAATACCCCACAGCAATACACAGTAACGTACTCATTTTCGCCAATCCGACTCTGTTCTGGAACGCAACGCTCGAACCTCGCTGCTCGAACGACGGATCTGAATTCTCAACTGAAGCGCTTTGCATGCTGCCAACCATCTGCCGAATTTTATCGGCACGCGAAGAATATTTGGGAGAGTGGCGCTACTAGTTTATTTCTACTACAATAAAACTACTTTTCTGTTCACACAAAAAAAATGAGTGTGTTTAATCGTAAATTGCTTTTACTATTTTTTAAATTTTATTATATCGCCATCTGATTCCGTCATATTCGAATAATACAAAAATTTGAGAATTGGCGGCAGGATTTTTGTATACTTTTTAAAGTCCACGTCACCTGAAACGATGAGATTTAAGAAAAAAAGGCTTTTTTTGCAGTCACAAAGTAAGTCCTACTATCAGCTGAAAGCAAGATGTAGAAAATATTTATTTTACAAAAAAAAACTGGGACAATTAGCATTGAAGTCAACAAAATCTTCCATAGTCAACATAATGTTATGATTTCATAACATGATGTTGACATCATTATAGATCAGCGGTCGCCAACCCGTCGATCGCGAGTTACCTGTAGCTCGCAAGGGAAATTATGGTAGCTCGTATCTCCCAAAACATTTTTAAAATATAAAAAATTTACATTCCCTAAATTGGGCAAATTCTCATAATAAACGCGAGCGGCGGCAACACTGCGGTAAACGATATGTAGCCGCGTGCGACGACACCCCGCTAGAATCAACTAGAATTGATCAGCTCGACAACCCGCTTGGGTTCGGGAACGATCTGGCTTGCTTTGAACGGTATAAATACGTAAGGTGCGGCGGCCAGGCTAAAAGAGGCTACTAGCATGGTCTTCCTAGACGTAGCCAGAGCCTTCGATAGAGTATGGCATAAGGAACCTGTATACAAAATGCAAGATACTGGATTTGCAACTAAAACTTGCAAACTAATAGCCCACTATCTTAAAGATAGAACGGCAAGTGTTAGAGTTAAAAACTGGAGGTCGACACAGCGGGTGTGCCCCAAGGATCTGTGTTAGGACCGCACTTATATAACGTGTATACACATGACATCCCTAAGACACACACCACTTCTCTAGCCCTATACGCTGATGACAGTGCTATAGCGGCTAAGCATAGACATCCAGGAATAATATGCAGGAGATTGCTGGAAGAGATAGATCTGATAAGTGACTGGTGTATCACTTGGAAGATCAATATAAACGCACAGAAAAGCCAGGCCATCCTCTTCCAAAAGAGGAGAATGACGCCCCCAGTGGCTATAAACATAGTCCTTCTATATTTATAGCCACTGGGGGCTTCATTCACAGACATATCGTGGACCAACACGGTCAAATCTAGAGCTGACTATGGATAAGGGGCTAACATGGAAGCCTCATATTGAACAGACACGAACAAAGACTAGCAGGGCTATGGCTAAACCATACCCTTTTATGAACCGAAAGAGCCCTATGGCTTTTCGAACAAAGCTGACAATGATAAAGATGATCGCAAGATCACAACTGACATACGGAGCAGTAGCGTGGGCGCATGCAGCGCCCACCTACATAAACAAGTTAGCATCAACCGAAAACAAGTATCTGAGAATGGCAGTCGACGCATCATGGTACGTCAGGAACGCCCAGATACACCGGGACTTGCAGTGGGAACCAGTGCAAGACGCAATCAGGACCAAAGCCATGAAAGGCATCCAGCGGGCAGCGGTGCATCCAAACGAAGAACTCCGAAGGCTGGTGGACTACGACCCCTTGGAGGAGCGGCGTGCACACAGGGTCTACTACCGTAAACTCCGCGACCATACACAACACATACACTGATAATAATGCCCTTTTTCGTTTCAGAGATTGGAAGCCTCCCTATATGTCCGCGAAGCATATAGGAGAGGTGCGATGTAAGTACACACATCCGGATGTGTACGAGCTGACACACCTAGGATAGAGAAGACTTATGGTTTATTAAGGCCCTAGGCTCGTTAAACCGTAAGTATCTATCACAGAGAGGCGGTTCCCTAGGTTAGGGAACCGGGTGGTGGTGGGACCTCGGGCCATTTGGCCCCTTCGCGCCAGGCGCAGTTTAAAACTGAACGAGAGAAAATTTAGCGGTTTGGTTACCGTTGGCCCATAATTAAAAATATGGCAAGTAGTAGTAAGAAAGTGAAAACATACCATTTCCATTCGGAATAGGAACAACAGTATTTTTTCACAGAAGTTAAAGGCAAAAATATGTAACAAACACACATGTAATAGTTCTGTTTCCGTTACTAAAAAAAGAAATATTGAGAGAGGCATCATAATACTGTACATTCAAATTTTGAGAAATCATTCCCATTACATTCTGCCGCTAGAAACGAAAAACTGAAACAATTATAAAAACCAGTTAATTGGATAACAATCAGTATTTTTAAGAACAGTCGACAAAAATAAGGCCGCAACTGAAGCGTCATACCGTGTGTCCCAGATAATTGCACAGAAGAAGAAACCTTATGAAGACGGGGAAATGATAAAACAGGCGTTTTTAGAAGCTGCAGATTCATTATTTGCCAACTTTAGAAATAAAGACGACGTAATGTCTTCAATACGGTCTCTGCAACTTTCTGCTAATACAGTGATAAGACGAGTAAAAGTAATGACACCTCCCAAATGCCCGTGTTCGTTAGGATGGTTTTCTGTAATTCTACAGCTAAAGAAGGTCTATTGGAGTTTATTCCTCATACTACTGGACAAGACTTGTTTTCTCATCTCATTAATTTTATTTCTACTGAGAAAATTCCAATATCAAAAATGTTAGGCTTGACAGCTGTGGTGGGTTGTGATAAGGGTCTCGTGGCGTTGTGTCGGAAAGATGAAAGTTTTCCCCAATTCCTCTCTTACCATTGCATTATCCATCAGCAAGCATTATGTGGAAATTTTTTAAAACTAAACAACATTATGAAAAATTGTAAACAAAATTAGAGCTCAAGCGTTACAAAGAAGGTTATTCAAAGCCTTGGCAGATGAAACTGACTGTCAATACGGGGAACTACTTTCTTGTGGATATTACAGAAAAATTAAATGAACTTAATTTGCAGCTTCAGGGTAAAGACAAACAACTAGCGGAAATGATTTCTGATATAAATGCATTTATAAATAAGCTTGAATTTTGGGAACAAAACCTAATTAACTGCAATACCAAGCATTTTCCTTTTCTTTCAGAAATGGTATCTCAAAATCCATTGAAACTTTATGAAAGTAAATATCATGTAGAAATAATTTCTAACTTGAAGGATGATTTCAAAAATCGTTTTAAGGACTTTAACGGAATTACTTAGGTGGTTGTTTTACCCTTTAGGGAAATTGTCCAATTATCTTGTGTGATGCAGAACTTTGGTGAAGACATTGCTGCGACAGAAATGCATTTCAAATGATTTAACTTTAAGATCGATTAACTCAAATACAAAATATATCTGGCCTTTAGTATGTCAAGAAAAATATCCAGTTTTAGTGCAAGAAAATATCAATTTAAGCAAGAAAATATCGCAATAATTTTTTTTCCACAATTTTTTTATATGTGGAGGGGGTAGAATATTACCTAAATTTTGTATACTAAATCAATTCTCCCATCCTGCATAGCAGCAAATTTATTTATAACATCCTCATAAAATAGATGAGTTACCCTAATCTCCTTCAGAAATTCCTTTTGAATTGAAATATTGCCAAGAGAAGTAAGTCTTTCTTGAGATATTGTATTTCTTAAATAAGTTTTTACACATTTTAAGCAAAAAAAACTTCTTTCCATTGAAGCACTGGTCGACGGTATTGTGAAAATAAGGGAAAACAATTTATATGCTTCGGTAAAAATATATTTATTTTTATTAACTTTTTTCCCTTGCTCTTGCAGCGATATATTCCAATTACTCTCACTGGCAAAAATAAGACCAAGCTCATTTTTAAGTCGTTTACTTTTTGAAAATATTTCCCCATATTACTGTAACAAATTTTCAAAGGGGCCACTCGGAAAATTTAAACTATATTCGGAAAATTTAGCAGAACCTGCCAAACATGAAAATGTAAGTTTTTCACAGTCTTGAAATCTTACTGGAATACAACTGTGCATTATTTCATTTCGGTTGGCTTACATCTCTTACAGATAGGTAGCTCACTATCTATTCCAAAACTATCGAAGTAGGTCAACACATTAAAAAGGTTGGCGACCACTCTTATAGACATTTAATAAAATATTTAGAATTATATTCTATCTGAATATTCTTTTTATTGATTGATTTGAAAATAAATCTTCGAAAAAATGACTTTTCTTCTAAACAAATATATCTACACAATAATATCTATTTATATGACGTCTTTAATAAATGCTACCCAGGCGCAGGTTAAGACAAAATCTTCCCCAATAAAGTCAAGAGGAAGCCTACTTGCCTCTCATAAATTACTAGTACCAAACACTCTCCCCCATAAAACCAAACAAGTGCATTTATATATTTTATAAATGTCGGTACTTTAAATATCCCTAAAAGCTTACTGAAAAAGTCCCCCTTATAAATTGCACTTATTTTTTGGTACGTTTTGTTTTTACTACGAAGTCTTAATTTTTAAATTTTTATTATTCTTCGTAGAAAAAATACCGAAAAGACAAAAAGATTTTCCAAACGAGGAGGTCAAGGTTTTAGGTGACAAAGAGTCCAAGGAGGGGAATCAGTCGAATGATGAATTCACGGCGGAAAGGGTTCACTCTTTGATCAAACTGATGAGGGACCAACCACACCTTATGCAACTGTTTACAGCTGGATCGCGATGATTGACTTATTTTAAATAGGATGAAAATATAAAAACCTACATATGATAAAGTTGTTTTATTATGAATCTTTAGGCATTATATCAAAACCAAGCTTTTCCTATATTTTTAGTTTTTAAGTGATATAATACAGAATAAGTATAAAAAATCGGTAAATTTCCTTTATTCGGAACTTCCCACTTTATGATTTTTGTCCATTTGTTAGAAATAGTGAATGTGACCCAATTTATTTCAGTACATAGTCACAGTATAATATATATGTGTTATATAAACTGTAGTTTGAAACATTTTTGTTGAGCGCCATTTTGTTCCATCATACTAGATTCCTACCAAATTTTACCAGTTTCTTTTTACCTATGCTATACATTAACACATACCTCTATTACGTCATGTTGAATTCGTACCAGTTTATCCCATTTTTACATTTATTTTTTCTTTTTTATTTAAAGTCAATTGAACACGATTTTTTAAGTTTGATTATTTAAAAAAATTATTTGGGCACCATTTCGCCACCTTGAATTCGTACCACAATTTTACCAGTTTATCTCTATATCATACTTAATTCTTAAAGAAAAATTGAAGTTTAATAAGTAGTATTTTCACGTTGATTTCTAAAATTTGTTTTACTCTCTTGAATTCATATCAAAATGTTACCAGTTCATTTCTATGTAACACTACTTGATTTTTGTGCAAAATTTGATGTAAATTAGATAACTAGTTTTTTTAGTAATAATTTTCTTTACGTTTCACTAGCCTGCCATCTTGTTTCGCCATATTGGATTTCTACCAAAATATTACAATGTCATCCCCATATAACCCTTAATTTTTGACTAAAATTCTGTCAGGTAAGTACTTTTTATGCTACTCCGCGAAGTGACAGACTTGAGGTGCTAAAACGTGAAAATATGTAAAACCTGAGAAGGTAATTTTTTTCATGTTTGTGCAAAATTTGTGACAAATCGGATAAGTAGTTTGCTGGTAACAGATTCCGAACTCAGGACACTCTGGAAATAAAGGAGGGAACAAAATGGGAGTCCCTAGTCATTGCAGTTCCGGTGAAGCGTCCTTGTGATGTCGAGAATATTAACAATTGAAAGAGTGGCTGCTCCCCATATTTCGAGGCTGGGTTTAATTTTGCAATGTGTAAAGTGTATACAAGTCCGCAGAAGAAAAATGAAACACAATTTTTTGTGTCATTAGACGCGATGCAATCTTGCCATCAAATATCCTGTTGAAAAGCAATATAAAGGAAACTGTAGATTCAAGACTTTGGTTTTTCATTTGAGTAGTGAATTACTTTTGTGAAACATTATTTTGTTTTAATGACATTAAACTGGACAAGAGTCTTCCCTTACATTCCACAATTTTATGGAGGTATTCTGCACCATGATGGAGGAAATGGTAGGCTCCAACAATGAACTCTGTGGAACGTTCATTTTGTGAAAGTTGCTTTTCTTTCCAACAGAATATTTTCGTAGTGGTTAATGGGAACCATTACTGAAATATTCTGTTGGAACGAAAACTGACAATCCAAGTAAAAACTTTGAAGGAAGACCATAGTCTCTGGAATTCGATAGAGTTGTTCCAGCTAGGCGGAAAATGTTAAAATTTTGCGTGTGCCTACGATAGTACAGATAGATACACATTCTTCAGTGCTAATTAGTAATAGTAATATGTTTCACATAAGGAGTGTAATAGTATAGTATTGTTCAGGGCCAGCATATATATATATATATATATATATATATATATATATATTATGTTGTTCAGGGCCAGCATATATATATATATATATATATATATATATATATATATATATATATATATATATATAGACGTTTAACTGTTTTGAAATTTTTGAATTGAAAGCAAGCACTAGTAGTAGGTGGGGGGGAGGTCTAGAGATCTGACTTATAGGCCTATAAGCACCTTTCAGCAAGCGGTAACTTTTTTCCTAGTGAAACATCTATCGGTTATACAGGTATACAGACATCGATTTCGGAGTTTTTGATAATAAATAGTAGAAATTTTGTTTCCGCAGCTGTAAATTTTTCTTTTTTTTCCACTGGAACTTTTAAAGGATTTGGGATTTTCCGTGGTCGAAAGAATATTATAATTAAAAAAACTTAACCTTCCAGGATTAGTTCTAGTCTAATTTTTTTAACGGGATAAGTAGTTTTAAGCTGTGATATGTTTTTTGGGGTGAGACATAAGAAATTATTCGAATAAATAGATTTTTAGACTAATTTTTTAGACCGCTATTTTGTTTTGCCATATTGAATTTATAACAAAGTTTTACTACCCGTTCATTTTTATGTGATAATTGATTTTTATGCAAAGTTTGAGGTAAATAAGATGAGCAATTTTTTAGAAATTAGCACTACAAAGCCGCCATTTTCTTTCGCCGTATTGCATTTGTACGATGTCGTCCTCATATAACCCTTAATTTTTGACCAAAATTTGAAGTCAATCGCGTGACTAGGTTTTTAACTATGCCGTGAACAGACACACAGACAGGCTGAAGATCTGAAAAACTTTAGAGGGTGATTTTTTCTCGATTGCATTTTATTTGACCGTCATTTTATTCCGCTATCTTAAAATCTTACAAAATTTGATCAACTAATTTCTATATCGCACCTAATTCTTGCGCAAAATCTGAAATTAATGGAACTACTGGTTCTTGCAGATTGATTTTTTAAATATTTTATTAGGCCGTCATTTTCTTTCGCCATCTTGGATTCGTACCAAAATTTAACCAGTTTATTCCTATGTCAAACTTGATTTTTGTTCCAAATTCGAGATAAATCGTAGTTTTTTAGTAATAACTTTATAACAATCTGCTAGGGCGTCATGTTGTTTTGCCGTATTGGGTTGTTACCATGTTATCCCCATACGGCCTTTAATTTTTGACCCAAATTTGAACAACCGGGTAAATCGTTTTTAGCTATACCGTGAACAGATATACCTACAGACAGACGGAATTGAGAAAAAAATTTTTTTTGGCATTTAGGGAACATATAGTTTTAAAGAATGATTCAACAGAAGTAATTTGTAAAACAATAGAACCAATCGTTTTAACAATCTTCCAAAAATATGTTTATAATAATGCTTTTGTCCTTTACATCTCGAACACCTTTTTGGACTGACATCGACGAAAACAACTTAAACTAAAATGTTATGCAAAATTTCAAATGACGATCGTGGATATGCGTTTGACAAGAAATATCCACTGTATGCACCTTTAGGGAACAAAGGATCAAGACAATTGCTGTAGATCATTAAGAATAATATGGTAACTATTAAATTAATATTATTGGTTATTAAGTATAGGTTTGAAATTGTCATTCAAATAATTGTATAAAACGCATCTAGAAATCGTGGTGATATTTTTCATATTTTTTTATTTTCTACGATAGAATTTTCTCGTTTGCTATGTGCTGGTATAATAAACATTTTAATAAGATTACTTTACAAATTCAAATCTATCTGGATAAGAATTGTAGCGATACCATAGAACTTCCACAATAAACATCAAGATACTTAAAGAAATTCCTATAGACCACAGTAAAAAAACTGTTTCTAATTGATTAATACGCAATTTCTTAACCACTCTCTTCATTTTCGTAGGTTTTTGAATATAGTGTCCCCATTCTTTTGATTCAAATCCATAAGCTAAGCTTCTTAAAATAGCCGTTCTCAGAGCATGTCCATAAGGTGAATTATGTCCTAAGGAGAATCCCAAAAGTGTAGTACCCACACTTTCTTGAACCTATAAAAAAGTTTTTGTTAAGAGTCTATCTGGTCAAAAATAATCAGAGCTATTGATATTGCATTATATTGTATATTTTTTTTAATAGTCTTTCTGATCATAAATAATTGGAGCTGTTAAGGATTTCTTTCAATCTTCATTTCTTTTTCTTTCAACCCATCTTTTTGAAACACGCTTAAAAACATTTGATATAATTTTGCAACATACCATGAAAACTCCGGAACAAATTGGTTATTCAAAATACTACCAAAATCCACATTTAAAAAAAATTGTACTCATAACAATTTATTTTGGAATTATACAAGTAAAAATCGGCAAACTAAAAATTCTGAAATCAAAAATGTTGCTAACGCGTCCATAAAAAGCGAAATTCTATCTTGCCAAAATATCTCTTTGGTACCTTGCATCAAACAAAATGTATGCAAAAGCTTTTATCCGCCCTTAATATCTAGTGATGAAATGTTTTCACGTTTACATCAAAAGTCTAATTTTTTGCAAAACAATTCTACTTTAACCCTTCCTTCTCATTTCATTCCCCCACTCATCAGTATCTACTTTATAATACAAAATGAAGGAAATTATCTTCAGAGTTAAACAAACTCTGTACAGGGACGGCTTGTTCCATGAGGCAGATGAAACAGTGCCTCACCAATAAATTTGGAAAATTATACGTGTTAATCGATTATATCATTTATATGACGTCTTATTCACTTTAATTTCAATTTTACATTTTTACTATTTGCAACCATAAGCATTTGCCGCATAATTTTGCTTCATGAGAAATCCATAAAATACGGCCCTGCCTTTTACCTTACTCCAATCCAAACGCGCATCGTCAAATGTCAGATCGGACGGGTTTTGTGAGTCCATCTAATTTGTTCTTTAGAAGAGTTATTGTTAGAGGCATTCCTCGCGCTTCCTTGTCTGGGGTATTACTAATATGTGTGTAAGCGTGTGGCGCGTAATAATCCAGCCGAGTTAAGCTTTAAGTAAGGTTAGCACATAAAAAGATTCTTTTGAAGCATGCCTCTAATGTAAATTCAAAGGGAATAAGCGGCAGATTTCCGAATGGCCCATTGGATAAACAGCCGTTAAAAGGTTGAAAATTAAAACTGCACGTGGTTTGGGCTAGTTTTAAGTAGGTAGTAGGAGTAGGTACGTTACTTTACCGTTTTTCGCATTGTTTTCATTCGGTTGCAGGTTGCAGTGTTCTCTTAATTTTAAGTAGATTGCATATTTATATTAGTTATTAACTAAGTAAAGTGTAAACAGTGGAGTGGTCAGTGATTTTCAGTTTCAATAGCGGTGTCTGGATTTTCGGATTCAATTTGATTTAAATTTTCCAGTTACCCATTATAGAAAAATTGATTTAGTGCCACCTGACGCAGCGTTACAACTTCCACAGGTAAATGTAAATATTTGCAATGCTTGCGATCTTGTAAATTTTTTAATAAATCAGCAGAATTTTTCAAGTCACTCCTATGAAGATAAATTATACATAGTTAAAGAAGTAAAGCGACCTGTTCCAGATTTAAGTCAACGTCTTTTTGCTATAGGTGGGATAGGAAGACCAAATCGGGGCTTTCATAACACTTGGTATGAAAAGTACGACTGGCTCACTGGTAGTGTAACATTAAGTAAATTATTTTGTTGGCCATATATTTTATTTGCAACAAATAATAGTGGCAAAGTTCGGTCAAACAGTTATAGTGATTTAAAAAATTTGTCTCGGGGTCTGTTATTACACAATAAAAGTACTCAACATATTTCTTCAAATTGCAAGCTTACTCTCATCAGAAAACAAAAGCAAAATATCGCCACAGCAATAGACAATGCGCGTAAAAAAGAAATTGAAAATTTTAATGCTAAGGTTAAAGAGAACCGACAAATTTTAAAAAGTCTCATTGATATTACATTACACCTCTGTATGCAAGAGTTACCTTTCAGGGGGCATGATGAACTAAATGAATCTTTAAATCGCGGTAATTTCAAAGAGCTAGTTATTCTTGTTAGTAAATATGACACAAATTTAAAAACATTTTTAGAACATAATAATGATTATAGATCAGTTTTTTCTGGGGCATCCAAAACAATTCAAAATGAATTAATTGATTCAGTTGCTTATATTATAAATAAAAAAATTAAGGACGAAATTTCAAATTCTTTGTTTTTTTCATGGCAAGTTGATGAAATCACTGACATAAGCTGCCATTCACAATTATCCGTCATTTTCCGTTACGTTATAAATGATCAATCTGTTGAGCGATTCATGGGATTTTATGACGTAAGTTCTGGGCGTTCTGCGCAAGATTTATTTCAATTTGTATCCACCAAATTCGAAAAATTTGACTTGCATTCGAAATTAGTGGCTCAAACATATGCTGGAGCTTGCGTAATGTCGGGAGAAATAAACGGTTTACAGACCAAAATTAAATCTATAGCAAAACAAGCATTGTTTACTTATTGCTATGCACATGTTTTTAATTTGGTTTTAAGTAATGCGTGCAGTTCAATTCATCAGGTTAAAGTATTTTTCTTAACCCTATCAGGTTTTTCATCATATTTTTCTAAATCTACAAAGCGGACCCAAATGTGTTGGAGGAAATCGTATACCTACTAATGTACCAACTCGTTGAAATTTTACTTCACGCGCAGTTTTGACAGTTAATAACAATAAGGACAAATTACTTGACACTTTTAATTTTATTATTAAATTCTCCATTTTTGTAAAAGAATTTCCTCATGAGCTTTTAAAAATTTTGACCACCCAATACAATATATTTGATATAAATCAATTAGAAAGCGAATTAATCGTTTTATACAGGAACAATATGATAGAAAGTTGCACAAACCCTTATGAAATGTTTTTCATGATAATGATTTAAAACTTTGTATGCCAGAACTTTTTAAATTATTATGTATTGCTGTTGTTTTGCCGGTGACAACCGCGTCAACAGAAAGAAGGTTCTCCGCGCTGAAAAAAATAAAAATTTTATTAAAAATACTACTGGACAGGCGCGACTAAGTAATATGGCAAAAATCTCAATTGAAAAAGGATTTGTAAAATCACATGATGAGAACGTTTTCATAGAGGAAGTAATAGATCATTTTGCTGAACAGAAGAATCGCAGAATTCCTTTAATTTTTGGAACTCGCGTTTTTCCTTTCGAATTAAATTTTTTCATATTTTTAGAATATAAGTTTTTGTAAATTTTTTACAAAGTTATTCCTATTAATTTTAAAATTTATATTTATATATTTAATGTCTTTATCCTTCGATTAACCCGTTTCTCTCTACTCGCACCATACTGGATAGGTGCGTAATAGGTACAAATTTTCATATAATTTTTTTTTTATAAATTTAACAATTTAAATTAGTAATAATATTTTTTCAAAACTTATTATGCACTTGACGAAATAGAGGGGTCACTAGAGTAACTTAGAAATCTAAACTTATTAAAAATAATTTTCTTCAAATGTGTCTCATCACTTTCTAATACCACTAGCCGCTCCTGTTCTGTGAATATTTGAAATATAAAGTAATACAAACTTAAGAATAGTAGAGTCACGTGCTCGCGTATACGACCGGGTGTTGCGTACCGGCCAGCGGCGTAGCTAAATTAAATAATTAAAAATGCAATACTAAGTCTTTTATTAAACATTTATTTACAGGGTTTTGTATACTACATCTCAAACTATACCGTTGAAGATGGCAATAAACCACCTATGATAGTTTCTAGTAATAATTTTATTATTCACACCTGACTGAGTGTTTCACCGTAAATCGATGTTCTAACAGTAAGAATAGAAATAATAAGTGGTTTATTTATTATTATTAAATGAAGTAAGCTAGAGAAGCATCCCTCAAAAACATAAATGATCTAGTGCATTGTCAATGATGCGTTCCGGTTCTGTTTGTGACATCTCATATCCTTTGACGTGTTTACATATGTTCGTCCGTTCGATTAGTGGCAATTCATTAAATCTTTGATGAGTCAGGGCTTTAATGTCTACTAACACAAATTGTGGGCTGCCACCTAGTTTTTTACGATGGTCCATATTTTCTCTATTGTTTTATATCGTCCACCAAATGTAAATTTTAGTGAATTTTTATCAATTTTTAGTTGTCTAATAATGAAACTTGCACAGCCATCATACTCATTTGTAATAGGTGGTGACTTTAATACTAATTTTTTAGTTCCTAGTACAGACTTAAGCTGTTTTACAGATATAATGTCAACTTTTAATTTGGACTATATTATTAGAGACCCCACAAGAGTAACAGGAAAGTCTAGCACATGCATAGATAACTTCATAGTAAGCGTCGATAGAGATTCACAAGCTACGGTAATTGATATGAGTCTTTCCGACCATTTTTCACAATTCCTCTGTGTGAGATTAGTAAAAGGTTTAATAAAGGAATCGACGAGTTTTGTGTACAAAAGAGTTACTTCTGAAGGTAAGCAATTTATTGATTATATAAGAGGGGAGAATTGGGCTGAGGTCTGAGAAAGTCACACTATTTTTGGAGCTTTCAAAAGTTGATAATAAGTATAAAGAAACAGCAAAATATTTAAATAAAATCTAAAAAGAGAAACTAAGGATTTCTCGGCAAGTGGAAAATGTCAAAAAAATACACAATTCATTTTGATAAATAGGTTGAAGAATTCAAATTCTAGTGGTCCTGATGGGGTTTCTAATAATATTCTTAAAAAATGTAAGTTTTACTTGTGTAGTGTTTATACATATTTAATTAACTTGTCTTTCACTGAATGTGTGTTTCCCAAAAAGCTTAAACTTGCAGCAGTTATTCCTATTTATAAAAAAGATAATCCAAATGACTACAGTAACTATAGGCCAGTAACACGGGTTTACAGAACAGAAGAGTACTGAAACAGCGATTTCTTTTTTCATAATAAGATCGTGGATGCAATTGATAAAAAGTTATGCACTATGGGGCTGTTTGTTGACTTTTCTAGAGCTTGGATATGGTAAACCATCAGATTTTGTTGTCGAAACTATCAAGATACGGTGTTCGAGGTCAATTTCTTCAATTGCTTGAATCTTACCCTGAAAAGCGTTTTCAATATGTAAAAATCAACAATGAAAATAGTACATCTAAACTTATAACTCAGAGCGTTCCCCAGAGTTCAATTTTGGGCTTCTTACTATATTTGATATTAACATTCTGATGGTTGGGCCTGATCTACCGTCTCTTAAAGTTATCGCTGAAAATGTTTATAGAAAAATAATATCCTGGTCAGAGAAGAATAATTTAATATTGAATAAGGCTAAAACGAATGTTCTTTGTTTTACACACTCAAAAAGACAAACTGACAATAGTGTTGCATTGTTTGAAAACTCACCTGACACGCTTACGCCCATAAGTGAAACGAGGATGTTGGGTGTGGTGTTTGACGACTGGCTTACGTAGACTACTCATATTAGGAAAGAAGGTGTAGGTATCAAATTTTGTTGCCTAAAGAACGATAGAAAGTACAAAAAATGTATATTAGATAATTTTAGATTTGTTAAATTTTCTTACACCATATATCATTTTTAAGTTAGTATAGGCAACGCGCAATACATCTACTAATATGACTTCGGAACATAAGATCCGTATCCAGAATTAAACCGAGGTTTTTAGCAGTGGCGGCTGCTGGGTCTCAGATGCGGGGGGTCAAAAATCTCGGTCAAATATATTTTTGAAAAAATACACAGGAAATAATAAAAAAAAGCGCGTTTGCTTGATATTTAAGTTTGGAACAGGCCTTCCACTTTCTTTAAATTCAATGCGGCGTGCATGATAAAAAACCCCAGCTGTTTTCAGAGACAAAATATTTTGCTAAACAGACATATTTTTATTTTACTTTGAATAATAAAATAATCTAACACTGTAACCTGTAACACTCGGTAACGTAAACAAAACAAAAGCAACATGCCATAAGAATACGATCGATCCCGCCCAACCGACCGCGTCGTCGACTTCAATGCATCTTTTAAAAACGATTTTCACTCTCGCTCTTACTTAAAAAAGCCTATATTTACCTCTCTGTTTTCTCTGCCGTTAGATCTCCATAAGCCATTGAAACTATTAGGGACTATTTCTCAGCCTGACCCAGCCGCTAGTGCCTGGCAGCATGTAACAGTAGTAAAGTCACGTCACGGTCGTCTTGGAAATATTAGTACGGGCGGCGATGTAATGGCTAAAAATTTAGTTATAATATTAGGGAAGGGGCGCCGGCCGGCGGGTGAATTGTATTCGATACTAGGTCAAAAATAAATAGAAAATTGCAATAAACTGAAATATGTTTGAATTATGAATCAGATAATTTTGGTAGGTCATTGACCAAATGACCCTTAGGAGAAGCCGCCACTGGTTTTTAGCCTCATTTATACGTGGCACCTCTGTATTACCTACTCTAACTTTTATTTCAGCAGTAAGTTACTGAGTAAGTTTAAATGCTGAATTATAAAGATTATCCAGATCGGAGTTAATTTTATTTAAACAAGATGCAAGGTCGTTGGGGGAAATAGAAAGACACATTTGGGTATCATCCGCGTAAAGATAAATTTCGCAATATTTAAGGGCTTTAATTATTTCGGATGTGTATAAAATGTTAAGTAGAGGTCCGAGAATCGACCCCTGAGGCACGGCTGACAAAACATCTATTGGCCTAGAAATTTGTACACCAATCTTAACGCGTTGCTTTCTATTTACAAAATATGAGTGAAAAAAATTTATTACCGAATTTGAAAGCCCCAAATAGTGCAAAATAGCAAATAAAATATTGTTGCTCAGGGTATCGAAGGCCTTGGAAAAATCAATTAACGTTAAAAGTGTAAGCTTGTTAAAATCATTGGCTCGCAAAATATCATCTTGGATAGCCAAAAGAGTGGTTTCACAGCTGTGAAATTTCCTGAATCCTGATTGTAGCAGTGGAAATATGTTAATACTAAAAACAAATGTTCGAATTTGTGAGTCTGTTAACTTTTCAAGCAGTTTTAAAGGCGCTGGTAAAATACTAACATTGCGAAGATATTTGAAACTCTTTGGTGTGTTGATCTTTGGTAAAGGTAATACTATAGCCCCCTTCCAAATGTCAGGAAACACTGAATTACTCATACAGAAATTCACAACATGGGCAACGTGAGGTAAAATCTCTGGACAACACAGTAATAACATTTAAATAGTTTCCCATCCTCCCCCATAGCATTACTCTTAAAATTATGTCACTCCTTCTGGACTTCGAACTCAGACACAGGTTGAAAAACAAATATTTCACGTTCCTGCGCGGTGTAATCGTGATAAAAATCTAAAAATTCACGATCAGCTACAAGTTTAGGTATATCATTTATATAATAATCATTTCATTTTTCAACATCTTTTAGCTGATCAGGAACGTTAGACCCTCTCATAATATCCAACAAACGTAACACGCGCCACATACCATTGACACCTGCCCTACTAAATCTACCTATAAAATAGTCCTTTTTTCATTTTTAAAAGTACCTACTGTAGTTTCTTATGGATTTATAATATTGATGATTGGCGTTGGACCTACTGCCAAGCCAGCTGCGTCTATTTTTGCCTCTAAGCGACATAAGCAATTTTAGTTTATCTGTTAACCATGGTGAATATTTTTTTTATTCGTATTGTTCTAAAAGGAGCGTAGGCTTCAATGAGTCCCGGTAAGTAACAATTCAGTAACACGATTTTGTCATTTATATCGTCTCGCTAAAAATATTATTAAAAGGTACTGACTTGCGTTAAAAGCATTCAAATCAAAGCTCCCAAAATCTCTAGTGTTCTCGTATAGAAGTCTTAATTTCTCCTTGATTCCGAAATGTAATGTACATACTGTAAGATCATGATCCGAAATATGATCCATTGGCCTTACATCAGACCCAGCAACAGCAGATTCATCTGGGACAATAAGACAAGACAATAAAGTAAATAAACCCTATTTAGTGACATTCGGATGGGTTGATCAACTATTTGCACCATATTTAAACCACTCAAAATATTCTCAAATCTTTGATTTATAGTAGTATTTTGTGACATCATGACATCATATCAATATTCACGTCACATAAGCATACGATACTTACTTCTAATTAATGCCAAATATTCATCAAATACATTAAAAAGAGTTTACTGGTTCATTTGGAGGCCTATAAAAAACCACTACTACAATTTTGTTTAGTTTTCCAACTTTTAATCTAGATATTCTCGAAAGAGTACACCAAAGTCAACAACTGTGCCAAATAAACACTTTCTTTGACCTTAAATGTATCTACTGCCTGGCCTATTTATCAAAGGTCTACAGACTACAAATTATCTTTTATGTCAACAATTTTTTCTTTTATTCACTCAAGAAAATGACGGACATTTCGATTCCATGGGTTCCTATATATGCAATAGTTTATACACTGATTGAAATATTAAATACTCTTTTTATTGTCATGTATTTTCTTACCTGATGATAATCCATCCCCATGTTGGATTTGTTCCTCGCCATATCGTAACCTAAAGCAAAACCAGCATTTTTAATTTTGATCTTTAAAATCTTTTTGAAAAATTCTCCATTTTCAAATATGTACTGATTCTGCAATCTCGGCGTCAGTAAGTATTTCCAGGGTTCAGCGGTGTGGATTGGCAATTTGCTCTCTATCAGATCATCTATTGTGTCTATGCTTTTGCCTTGTTCTGGATGCACTAAGACCGTGGTAATCCAGCCTAAAAATTATTTATAATTTAAATTTAATATCATTCATACATATTTTAACATTTTTTTCATTTTAGTCCAGTCAGCAGAGCATAATAAAAATTAAATAAGGGAAAAATGGAACACACTTTACTCTCTTTATAAAACCGATATTTATAACGTATTAATTTTGCACATTTTTACCATACCGAATTTGGTGACCAAATTCTTCTTGGAAAAATTTAGTACCAAATAATTTTTTGAGAACATCTCGCTTAATATCATATTTAAAGCAAAATGGTAAAAAAATGTACGTAATATTTCCTACAAAAAAATCAGTAAAGTCACTAACCCGGAATTTTCCTCTTATCGTATTCCACGACGCACATAAAGCACAGTTTATATACAGGGCGATTCAAGTTCGATGGTCGGTTAGACGTTTACGAAAAACGGGTGGTAGGATTGTTCTGAAAATTTAGTTTCTTGGGTAAACGGACTTGCTCTATCAATCTAAAATATTTTCAGTAATACAGTATTGTCGCTTCTACCTAAAATTCGTAGCAATTTTGTTATTTTAAATGTTATATTGTTCCTTTTTTGGAATGGCTGATACATTATAAATATTTTCCCTTTAAACTTTCCTCTACCTATCTCTACCCATTTTCGAGATATTGAATAATTTTTAACTAACACGATGAAAAACCTGACCTTAATTAAACTTTTTCCATACTTTTACTTCATATAAAGTTAAGATTTGGGTAGTGGCTTAAGAAAATGCAGGGTACTTAGTTTCAATATACAAATTGAATCGATATCATACAGGGTGAACCAAAATTATTGCTAACTCCATTACTTATAAAAGAGGACAAAAATGCTTTTTTTCTAATGGAACACCCTGTATATTATTTAAAAACTGAAAGTCAAATAATTTGCTTTCAAATGCTATAGCATAGTTCCTATACCTATATTTATATATATATATATATATATATATATATATATATATATATATATATATATATAGTCAGGTTTTTTTATAAAACACGATTTTTAGTGAATTTTTGACGTTTAGTAAATGATCCAGTCCGAACATGCAGAAAATTGAACGCAATGTATCCTAATTACCGCATCTGAACGAAAGGAAGTTTATGAGAATACAAAACAATTTCAGAATTTATGGCTCCAGATTAAAGACTTCGTATACTTTAACGAAACCTGTGACTGCCGATGAAGATAATGTTATAAATGTCTTGGGATACTTCCATGCAATTCTACACAAATTCGGTGTGCAGTGTCAGATTTGGGCGTATCATACTCATCAATCCAGCGAATTTTGTCCATCTACAATATGCATCCATTCAAATTGTCTAAAGTCCAAGCTCTTAAACCAGAAGATTATGTACGTATTGTGAAATGCTTTTGATTCGGATTTAAGAGAATCACAATTTTTTAAGGCAAGGGATTTTTAATAGAAGGAATAGACACTTTTGGACCGATCAAAACCCTTATACGACCAAAGAAATGGGGTTTCAAAATAAATTCAGTTTTAACGTTTTTTGTTTGTTAAAAATTAAAAAAAATAGTTTCCAAATTTATAATGAACCTTTGGATTTTACAAAATACCTACAAATATTGATATCTACTGTAAGTAACTTCCTCGAAAATTTAACTCTCGATGAAAATCGCAATTGTTTGTACCAACTTGATGGAGCACAGGCTCATTCCCCGATTTCACGCCACTGGACTTTTATTTATACGGTACTTTGAAAGAAAAAAATGACAGCGGTACAAAACAAGGAAGAATTATGGCAACAAATAGTTTGATGTGAAAAACTCGATGTCAGTAAAATTAGAAGAGCCACTACACACCGTGTGGAAAAGCACATTTTGAAATATTTGAAGTGGCCAACACTTCAAATATTTCAACATTTACTGAAATACAAATAATATTTTCTTCACTCTATCTGACACGTTAATGTTATTGTTACTTTTTCAAATTGTACAATTTATGAAATGGTTCTGTATTCGCACGAACTTTCTTAATTTGTGGTAATTCAAGTTTTGATTAGATTTTTCATGTAAAATAAACAACTTTATTTGAATGCGTATTCGTCGGATTCAGTTTATACTATTTTAAGACTCTTAGCAACGAACTATCACGAGTATCTATGACAAAAACGTCAGGTTACTAAAACTCGTGTTTTTTAGAAAACCTGACACTTTAGGTATTGGAACATGCTATATCATTTGTAATCAAATTTAATTTTCTTTCAGTTTTTAAAATAAAATACAGGCTGTTTTATTAGAAAAAGCACATTTTTGTCCTCTTTTATAAGTATTGGAGTTGGCAATAATTTTGGATCACTCTGTATGATATCGATTCGATTTGCATATTGAAGCTAAACACCCTGGACTTGGTTAAACCACTACCCAAATCTCAATTTTATATGAAATAAAAGTAAAGCAAAATCAAAGTTTAATTAAGGTCATGTTTTTCATCGTGTAAGTTAAAAATTAATTAATATTTCGAAAACGGGTAGAGATAGATATAGAAAAGTATTAAGGGAATATATTTAGAATTTATCGGCCATTCCAAAAAAAAAAGCAATATACAGGGTGTTCCATTTAAAATAACAAAATTGCTACGACTTTTAGGTAGACGCGGCAACATTGCATTTCTAAAAATATTTTAGATCGATAGATAAGGTTCATTTCCCAAGAAACCAAATTTTCAGAACAATCCTACCACCTATTTTTCGTAAACACCTAACCTACCATCGACTTTGAATCACTCTGCATACATACAGTTATTTGGCAATAACTACATATTACTTTTATAATTAATAATATGTGTTACTTTTCTTGATAAAGTGACAATTTCATTATGAGGAAGGTTCTGTTAAACGGGCCTTACATATTTTTGTACCCAAGTACCCAGAACTCACCTTATAATAAAACTCTATTATTACAATTTATACAACATCTATAAAATTACTATTAAATAAATATATGTATATGTATACTGAGTGCAACGGAACTACTACCCAGGATTGCTATTTAAAACGACGTTAAAAAATATTTTTAAAAGTTTTGGTCGGTGATTGGGTTTAGTAATATGCTTAGGCAAAAAACAAATGATAATCACTCCATTATCGGAAACGATTAAAATTTTGCTATTTTGAATGAGCTTTAATCTTTAACCTATTTTGACATTTATTTGAATCTTTCAAAAAACGAAGTGCGCTATGACCAAAACAAATGATGCAATTTGTTCTTCAGTCTGGATGGCAGAATAAAAAAAACTGAAATTGAGAATTTTCAAAAATCGATATTTTCGATGTGACGATTTTTGTGTGAAAACATTATAACTTACAACCATAAGACTTTCACAAACCAATCCTAATTTTTTATCCTCTATCCATTTATATCCTCATTATTCATTTTCAAACAACGGATAATTTTTTTTTGTTATACCTATTGCATTTATTAGAATAATCATATTAGCCATGCCACTGTCACAGGTTGGTATGGTATTCAAAAACAATTGAATTTTGTCAGGTAGCTTATTTATTACCTATGAGTTTGGCAGATTGTTACTAATATTTGTACATTTTCGAGCTTTATTTCGTATTCTTTTTTTCTGGTGTAAAGTAAAAATTTCTTTGTAATTTTTTTAAAATACCAAGTTTTACAAGAGGTAAACAAATAGATATGCTTCTCGTTAATGGTGGGTGCTTGCAAAATAAAAGACAGGCTCAAACTCTGTTTTCGATGGCTGGTACAACATTTAGAAAACGGTTCCCCAAAATGAAAATGAAGAAACAATTATTGTGAAGAGGCTGAAATAAACGTTCTGACATGTGAATGCTGATCCAAACATTTCTACGCTTCAAATTGAAAATGAAATCATTAGCAGAGAAAGTGCAAGAAAAATTTGAAAGAAACATAAGTAGAAACCCTACAAGTCCACCAATACTAAGAACTTTGACAAGCGTGTTCAATATTGCCGATGGTTTATGGAGACTTATAACCATAATAATAACTTTAGTAGCATGATATTGTTTTCTGATGAGTCCCGCTTCGCTAATCTGGGAATATTTAACAAGAACAATGTGAGATATTGGGCGAACGAAAATCAATATCTGTTCAGGGAAGGATCTTTTCAAGAACGCGTCGGTCTTAATGTATGGCTAGGTGTTTTAGGGACGAGATTTGTGGAGCTTATATTTTAACGAGCCCCTTAATCGCAAGTTTAATTGAGCCTTGTGGAAACAACAGTTGATGATTTTACAAACAATTAACCTCCAACTCCCAAATTCCCAATATTTATTTTCAACAGGATGGCGCGCCGACTTATAATGCTAGGATTTGTGTGAACTATTAATCTAGATGTTTTCTTCCCTGAGGTCATATCAAAGAAAAATTCTGTCAACCCCACCTGAAAATCTAGACATTTTAAGAAATCGAATTATTACAATTATTAATAATATTACCTCGAAAAGAGAATGTACTACGAAAAATTGTAGAAAAGTGTGAAACCTGTATTCAAGAAGAAGGTGGTGTTTATGAAAATCTTAATTATGATTAGGTTCGTTCGTTTTTTTTTAGTTCTTTTATTATTAGTTATACCTGTCCATAATGTACCTACCTATGTAATAAAGTAAAATAACAAAATACATTTTTAGAAAGTCAGAGATTGAAATGAAAGTGAATCATTTGTTTTCGCCTCAGCATACTTCGTTTCTTTTTTAAAACTCACGTACATTATTTATGTAATGAAACATTTTGTTTTAAACACCATATTAAGCGAGATATTCGCAAAAAAAATCACTCTTGGGAGCCATTTTTCCAAGATAACAAGCTATATTCAGGATGCTAGAGACGTGCTTAATTAATAAATTGTTAAGGACGATTTTATGAAAAGAATATAGGTCTTCTACGACTAGGTATCAAATAATTTCTTTATTACAAAAGCGATTTTAGTTAGACAATGTTATTGATTGATTATTGATTACAAAACACTTCCATCTTATTGCCCAATACAGTATCTAATACCTACCTCTGTTAAAACAATTCATCGCGAAGGCCATGAAAAAACAAAAGAGCATAATCGGTTCGTCAATCGACGCCATAATTTTATATGCTGTGCTGTCACATTTATATTCAAAATAAATTGTTTTGCCTACATTTATTTCTTAAAAGTTAATTAATTTCCCTGCGCTGTAGTTTTTTCTGTAATTCTATTTTGAACAAATGGAATTATTTATTTTTTATATACTAATGGCGGGTTGCAGAAAGCTCATTAAAGTTTAAAACGTTTAAAAAATGTTAATAAAATCCTAAACCTCGGTTAAATATTCCAAACAGCACAGTTTTGTGCAATCGTGGGTAAGTAAATAAGGTGAAGATGATTGTGATAAAATGCAATCTTGCTTAACAGTGTTCTGATCTGGAGTTAATATTACATAAGACGCCATAGAAAATGAATCTTTGACACGATCTAAACCCAACCTTGGGTTCTTCATACCTTGCAGTCAATCCCATTTCAGTCAGGCAACCAGTATAAATGGATGTTCCAATGTTCCATATTCGATATCACCTATAGTATATCGTAAAATTGTAATTTGCGCGGGCCAGATATCAGTTTGCAATTCCACCGACGCAACGGCAGCTAGAGAAAATTAGTCGGCGGTTTGCCACCGCTATCACAGGAACTTTTATGTGTGAGTCTGCATTACCAAGCGTCGACGCCGAACGATTGCATGTTACCGTTCGCAGGAACAGGATAGCAGAAACTGCGGCTGATACTATCTACGAACATTTTACTTTCACTTAGCGGATAATGGTGCGAAATAAATATAGAGTTGACCAAATTACTAAAATGAATAATACAAATATTGTATAAATCTTTCATTTGCCCAATTAAATCGAGTCATGCCCAAAATTTAGTCTTGCCCTACGTCCGTTTTTTACATGCTGAATTTTTTAAATAAAAAGAAAAACCGGAAATGGGCTATCGTGAAGATATTTAAAATTTTTTAAATATACACGCTCTAAACATATAAAGCTGTAAGAAAATTTGTGAATTTCCATACGTTCAATTTAAGAAAACATTAACCAACTTTACATATTAAGGTTGTTGCATTCAATACACAAAATTTCCCTACCATTTAGGGGTTTAAAACCATGTTTTTTGTTCTATCTTAATTACTGTACCTGTTTTTTTTTTAATAAGGTCCCAATGAAATTGTTGAATAAACTACTACATTTTTTCCTTTCTCTAAACATATTAATATTAAGCATAACTAATACTGATGTTTAGGTTGATGAAACCGAAATTTCTGATAAGTCTGGATGTTTAAATAAAACTTTTTGCAGCCACCCGAGCAAGCAGACTTGAGCAAGCAGGATTTCGAAGGGGTTACAGCACTGTCGAGCAAATACAAGACATCAAGACGCTCTTCGAGAAATGCACAGAATATAATGTCCCAATTCATTTTGCTTTTGTGGGCTATTGTAAGGCTTTTGATTCTGTAGAGCTATATGCAATATTTCAAGCAATGAACAACGCCAAAATCGACTCAAGATACAGAGACCTATTCAAATATATCTATGATAATGCAACTCTCAAAGTAAAAATCGGAGAGGATCTGACAATCGTGAAATCAACTTACAGCGAGGAGTAAGACTAGGAGATACAATCTCTACGAAATTCTTTACGCTGGAGCTTGAGGATATTTTCAAGCGCCTGCATTGGGAACATAAAAGCATAAACATGGATGGGCGATATTTGAGTCAGCTTCGATTCGCGGAATAGTGTTGATCTCTGGTAATCTAGAAGAATTACAGGAAATGTTGGTAGATCTAAAAGAAGCCTCAGAGATTATAAGCCTAACAATCAATTATACAAAAACGAAAATTCTATCTTCGGACGAAACACCAGTTTATGTAGGAACGAACCTGATTGAAACAGTAAAGGAATATGTATACATAGGAAACTTAATAAGATTGGGAAAAAAAAATCAACAAGAAGAATCAGGATATCATGGGCTACTGGAAAACTGGGAAACATTCTATAGAACCGAGATATACCCATAAACTTGAAAGCGAAGGTTTTCAATACTTGCATTCTTCCAGTGATGACATACGGACTAGAAACTACCACACTTACTATCAAATCGGCAATCCTGTTAGGAGTCACTCTCAGGGACCGGCTACGAAATGAAGAGATACGTCGTCGGACAAAGGTAGACGATGTCATAAAGCGCATTGCCTCTCCTAAGTGGACATGGGTGGGTCATATTGCTCGACAGGATGACCTTAGATGGACCAAACCTATTATGCAATGAAGACCAAGACTATTTAAAAGAAGCGTTTGACGGCCTCAAAAAAGACGGATCGATGATGTCAAGCAGAAAGTAGGAAGAAACGAATTAACTGGCAAAAAATAGGTTAGAGTGGAAACAATTGGAGGAGGCCTACGTCCTGGAGTGGTTAGAGAAGGGCTGCTGAAAGAAGAAGAAGAGGGAGAAATCTGTATAACGTTCGGAAAATAGAACAAATATTAATACTTTAATTGCGTAAAAGCTTTGGTAAGTTCCAGTAAATATGAATGGTCAAGAAAGAAACCATCTTAGTATCCCTCCACTTCGAAAGATAAAATTAGAGTTCATCTCACCAGACCTATACCTAATCCATGTTGTAGTTGAAAAGATTTTTTGTAGTTTGAGAAAAATGGCAACCCTGCCAAAATTACTCAGGAATACAAATGAAATTCACGGGTTATAAACCGACATATTGTGAATAAATACATTATTGGAAATTTGACAGTTTACAGGTATACATTCAAGTAATGAAATATAATATATTTTTTTTATAAAAGGGATATATCGATAAACCTCTTTGTCTATGTCAAGTGAGCGCAAATCGATGTAATCGTTAATGAAGGTATTTAAAGACGAACAATCAGATTCTCTTTTTTTAAGATCATCACGCCTACATATTACTTTCAAAAACAAAGTAATACCACATCAAGGCGTATATTTATAAGGAAGTACAGTAGAAATTTTTCTGATATGCAGTGACGTCATTTTTTCCATCTTTGTAACAGTGAATTTGCTGAAAAAACTCACGTCTTTTCATATTTCAACTAAAACTTGTCACGTTGACAAATCCTTAAGTGTGACATTTCGAAGCGTTAAAATAGTTTATCTATACGTCAAAACAAAGTCAATATTGAAAATGCTATTGAATTATTCTTAATATATTACACTAGTATACAAAATTTCCAAATTTCTGCAATACACACTGATAAATTTTAAGTTTAAGCTTTCCAAAGACAAAGCCAGCTTATTAAATTCTTTTGTATACTAGTAATATATTTAATATATTAGCTTTTTTTGAGCTAGAAAACCAACAAGTAGCTGCTGAAAGTGCCTTGGACCTTCAAAATGTGGTGGAAAGAACGGTTTCCGCAACGCAAGTAAGTTCAAGGTGGATATTTAATTTAAGAAAAATGGACTAAAATCGGACAAAAGATTTAAAGAATTATCATCAACAAGAAATAAAGAGCACATCAAGATAACCGACTACTTAAAAAGTAAGATCCGGGATACCATTTATCGTACGTATGCCCAAAAAGGACACTGACTAACAAAAATCTTTTTTGGCTTTTTTGCAACTGAATAAAAATAGTTTAAAACTATTTTTTGGTTTTTTCGCCTTAGCAAAATTGAAAAAAAATAAAAAAATAAAATATAATTACCCTATAAATTGAATAGATAGTCTTAAGTTCTGGGTCCACTATGAAGGTATCCGAGGAACGATACTGAAAAATGTTTGTTTTTTGGACGTTTCGAGGGAAAGTCTACCCCCGTCTTCAGCAAACCTACAAATAAAATACTAAAAGCAGAATATTATTTAAGCAAGCATAAGAAATTATGTCATTTACCTTAAGTTTTTATAGACACATAGTAGTTGTACAACTTTGATCCTATCAGGAATTATAATTTTTCAGTGTCGTTCCTCGGGTACCTTCATAGTGGACCCAGAACTTAAGACTTTCTGTTCAGTTTATAGGGTAATTATATTTTATTTTTTTATTTTTTTTCCAATTTTCTAAGGCGAAAAACCCAAAAAATAGTTTTAAACCATGAATCCGCCACTACAATTTCGTAATTATTGAATAAAAATATTTAACTTTAAATTGATTGAAGCAAATATTTAATAAAATTACTTATCTCAACATGTAGACTAGTCTGTCTACAGAATGTTTCGATACATAATATAAACTATATTATTTAAGCAAGCATAAGAAATTATCTCATTTACCTTAAGTTTTTATAGACACATAGTAGTTGTACAAATACTTTCATCCTATCGGGACTCATCAATGCGCCGATCGTAAGAGAGAAACATTAAATAATAGAAAAGAATTGATTTCAAAATTTTAAAATATGTCAGTTTGTTTGACATGTAACCTAGATATGAAAAAAATGATAGTTTGCAGCCATCTAGAATGTTATTTGATTATATTGAGATATGTAATTTTAATAAATATAAGTTAAATATTTTTATTCAGTTGCGAAAAATCCTAAAAAGATTTTTGTTTGTCAATCTAAACGCAACAAATAATCTGAACACATTTAAAAATAACACTATAGATGGCTGCAAACTATCATTTTTTTCATATCTAGGTTACATGTCAAACAAACTGACATATTTTAAAATTTTGAAATCAATTCTTTTCTATTATTTAATGTTTCTCTCTTACGATCGGTGCACTGATGAGTCTTGAACTTAAGGTAAATGACATAATTTCTTATGCTTGCTTAAATAATATTGTTTATATTATGTATCGAAACATTCTGTAGACAAATAAAGTAATAAACATAATAATAATAACAAATAAGTATATATTTTTAACTAAAATACTAAACGATATAAATCAAAGATTATCAATGTCAGAAAACAGATCGTCGCTTTCATCTTCGTCATTCGAATCGGTCACTGTAACGGGGTTTATATCTGAAGTATCGCATACTCTGAATGAAAATTTTTGGGATTAAAATAACTTTTTCACATCCCCGCAATAAAAAGGATTATAAATCTTAAAAGATAGTTTATTTGATTGAATAATTTAATTGATAACACGACCAGGATTTGGGTTAAAAGCCAACCATTTTTGGCCGCGAAAAAATAAAAATGTTTAGTTTTTGATATTTAACAAAAGTAATTAGTTTCACAAAATCCTATATTATTTATCTTCTAAATACTGTTAAGAAATTGTTAATATTACACTTACTTTTTTTTATAATTTTGATCAAAAGAAAAATGTGAATTCGTGTAATTAAATGTAGTGAAATGAATCCGTGATCGTAAATATACAAGACTTCTAAATTATATATAAAAATAAACAGATTTTTCTTTTACTCCAGTGTTACAACTGTAGATTTTTTTAGGTTATAGATACATCGTTGTCAACGCCGGCAATGAGAAAGCGTTTATCAAGGGGGCTAGTTTAGTTTTTAAAAGCGGGACAAAAAATGGGGACTACCACGATAGTATAAACCGTCAAAATTTTGAAAAATGGTTTAAATATCAACTTGTTCGTAATTTGCCGCCCAAATCATTAATTATCATAGACAACGCAAGCTACCACTGTGCCCTGTGGGCTAGTAGAAGACATACCCCGAAAATCCTGGACCAAGAAAGATTAATTTTACGGCTTTCCGAAAAAGATATTGCCTTTCCAGATGCAGCAATGAAGGACCAAATCTGGGTTTTGGTAAAAAAAAATCGAAGTACAGAAAAAATTTATTTTCTTGACAAATATGTAAAACCTTTTGGTCATATGGTTACTGCCTCCCACCATGTCGTTGTCAATATAACCCCATCAGAATGGTTTGGTCAGAGGGCAAAAGAAACCAATATATTTTTGCCTTAAGAGGAATATCCTCTAAAGTTTTGGCAACGTGGGAAAAGGTTCTTGGCGAAGTAAGCGCTGATCATTGGTAGAACTACATTCGGCACGCCCAAAAAAAGATTCTAGAAGCTTGGGAAGTAGTCAGAGTATGCGATACTTCAGATATGAACCCCGTCCTAGTGACCGATTCGGATGACGAAGATGAGAGCGACGATCTTTTTTCTGACATTGACGATTTCTGATTTATATCGTTTAATATTTTATTTAAAAATAATTATATAGTTTTTAGTTATTAGTTATAATAATTTTGCTCCACTTGCATATTTTGGAATATCCTTTGGCCTTTGTTAATGATACTTCCTCGAATCTTTTGTCCGATTTTAGTCAATTTTTACTTAAATTAAATATCTATCTTGAACTTACTTTCGTTGGGAAAGCTCTTCTTCGAACGCATTTGTCAAGGGAATGTCCAAGAGATTCATGCAGCTTGCATGCATCTAGCTCAGAGGCGTGCAGTCTATGGAAGCAAGAGAAGCAGTGCTTCCCCAAAAAAAATTACAAAACATCTTCTAAAATGTAATTTTTGAAATAGTGAACCATTAATTTAGTTTATATTAAAAATTCTAAAATATTATCTTAATTATCAAGCACATAATAAATGCGGCCTTGACTCCGACCGAGCGACAATAGAAAATGGAATAGAACCTATGCGGGCCGCCAGCTTCTCTGCAGCCAAGTCCTGCATGCTTGATTTCCTGTGAATCGAGCCAGAGGTTATTGAACTTTCTATGGGCTGTTTGCAATTTTTGCATTTCAGTCGCGTGCTTTAAGTGGGGGCGGAAGCTATCGTTGGAGTAGGTTCTTTGTTTGAACGGTGTGTTGTGTGATACGTACGTCTCGTCGCGCATGGTGCGATATGAACGACAATAATACGGACGTGGATATACAAATACCGTCAACTTCGACTGATGGTAATAACGTCCAAAAAAATTGGAGAATTTAGTAAGAAGAGTGTGTGTGAATGTATGGTGTGTGTCTTAATAATAAAGGGATTTTCAACATTAAACTTCGCTGGTAAGCTTCAAATAATTTCCAAAGGAAGGGCAAAACCGCCTATGAAAAATTTAACCACAAAAATGAAAAACTGTATTAGACATTTTTATCCGGAAAAATAATACGAACAATTTAAATGGCTAACAGGGTGTGAAAATATAAGTAAATTATTTTGTTGGTCATGTTTACTTTTTGAAAATGAAAAAGGTCTCTGGAATAAAGCTGGTTTTTTCCGATTTAAACAATTTCTATAAAGCTGTAAAAAGACACATTCTGTCTAAAGCGCATTTGCAGGCCGTCATAAAAGAAAAAGACTCACTAATTTTAGCCAATTATAGTAATACGCTACGTTAAAACAGACGAAAGTATTCATAGAAATAATAGTAATAATATAATAGAAAATAATGAAACGTGGGACTGTTGAACATATTCTCAGAAATATTTCCAATGTCGGACAATGTTTTTAATATATTACAAACTAAAACAAATGATATTGCTTTTTGCCTAAAAAAAGTGGATGACTTTAAGTCCATGTTAAGCCAAAAAAGAGATGACTTTGACCTATTTTCGGAGAAAACGATGGCGTTAAATGTAGAGCCACAAGCCAAGCGTCTTCAAACAGACATGGTGGGAAATGTTTAAACATCATACAGACGCCTCTTTTATGAAATAATCGATCAAATTCAGCAACAAATAAACTATAGATTTAACGGTTTAAATGATTTTAAATTTCTCGAGCTCTGCAATTTTGATGCATTTAAAGGAAAAACTTTTCCAGAAGATGCGTTTAAATCTCTTCTTCTTCATTATGGTCAGTGTTACCGAGTGTTACTGCGATCTGAACTAAAAGTGATTTACGAAACTGATGACATTAGCGCAAAAAATAACGCTAAGGAACTAATGCAATTTTTAAAAGACAAGGAGCTGGAAGATGCCTACACCGAAGTGTCGAAATTGTGTGAATTAGTATTGACAATACCTGCCACAAGTTCATCAGTAGAACGCAATTTTTCAACACTTAAACGTATAAAAAATTTCGTGAGGAAATCAAC
Source organism: Kuschelorhynchus macadamiae (assembly GCA_030620095.1). Classification (NCBI taxonomy): domain Eukaryota; kingdom Metazoa; phylum Arthropoda; class Insecta; order Coleoptera; family Curculionidae; genus Kuschelorhynchus; species Kuschelorhynchus macadamiae. The sequence goes on along the minus strand of JAUTXW010003526.1, from coordinate 16,777 downwards.
GGGGCAGGAGAGACTTTGCATACATCGTTGTTGTCCATTGAAAATAAACTTTTCCAAAATATGTCGAAGCATCGACGTTTTTATGATGACGTCATTGACGAATTTGCAAAAAATGATCGAGGAATCGAATTACATTACAAATAGGTAAGTTTCTAAAAATTGCTTCCCTTTCTTAAAATTTCACCGCATGCTCCTGATCTAGCTAAAAAAAGGAACGCTCTTTGCGTTTAAAAATGTTGTTAAAAAGGCATTTTTTACCAACTTTTTTTGCCCAGAAAAAATTTGGCTTTGTTGTTATAAAATAGCTTAATATAAAATTTTAGAGTAAAAACATATTTTGTAGGTTTTTTAATGAATAAATCACTTTTCATGTCTGCATAGCTTGGTGAACTGTAGAGTTATTAAAATTAGCATTTCTCCTTCTTAAAGGCAGCCACACACTAGCACGATCTTGGACGCGATCACTGCCACCGCGGCGGCCAAACGACAGCATAGGATCGCCTCCGTGATTGCTACCTTGAACGCTTTGGTGTGGGCATTCCTTAAATAAGCTGGTATATTAACAGTTAACAGCTAAGAAATACGCTCTTTTTGTGCTGTCGTTACGTCACTGCATATCCGAAATAATTCTTCTATAATTACCCACCCCTTTGAATAAATGAATGTACAGGAAAGAACCAAGCCGTGACCTTGACGAGACCGGGAAGGTCCCAAGATTCAACACGATTACCCGTCAAAATTACAATACCTTGTTTCCGGTTTTCAGTGGCGTATCCACTTTGAGTTTTACTTTGAAATTTAGGAAGTCATTTGAAAACTTATACTTTTGAAAGAGAATTTTAATTAAGATATGGACTAAATTAAACAAGCCAATTAGTGTGATACATTATTTCAGGTGCCAATTTAACAAAAAACTGGTGAAACATTAAAATTCATGTTTTTAACCGCTCACTTTAGATATAATTAAATTTTACTTTTTATGTAATAAACCGTTCATATAAATACCCTTATATGTATTCAGGAGTTTATATTCAACGTTTGTTATATTATCGATGTTTTAAAATTGACATTGGGTTTGAAATAGCGACTTAGCAAAGTTGTAGAGAAATGTGGCAATTTTGCCGACTGGGCAAAATAATTTACTATAGCGAGAATGCATTCTGGAGGATGAGCTATCGCGACACGTGCCCAGTAATTACAATAATTTGATCTAAAGCTTGCTCCTAAGAAGTAATTGCAACTAAGAATTTAACGGCGCAACCATATGAGACCATATTTAGAAAAACTTGCAACTGATTTGAAAGTTATATTAGGCTTTCATAAGCTGTAAAGTACATGGAATTTTTCTTGTTTGTTTTGTTTCAACTGTCTTTTTGTATTTCTGCTTTCTTTTTATTACTTTAATTGAATTTAATAAATAAAATGTAATGATTTTTTTTAATAAGCAGAATAGTTATTTTTAGTTGAACTAGGAAATTATATTTTTTCTGAGTAACTAAAATTATTTAGAAAAGTTAAGTAAATAAAACATATCAACGAATTTAAGACGCAATAGGCCATAAATAATTAAATATAAATAATTTTATTAGTACCTAAATATTCGTTAATATTTCGTAAATACCTATTTACGAAATATCAACATCTAAGACGCATTAGGTTAGGAGAAAATTCAGTAAAATTAACATTAATTGTACAAATAAAAACAAGACAAATTAAAATAGAACTGCTATTATTTGGTACCAATAAATTTTAGAAAAATATTAATATAGGTACCAGAAGTTTAAAATGAAGGCGTAGGCATTTTTATTTAGTACTTCCTAGTTTCCATAAACTCTTAATAAACAAAAGTACAATAAAAATTTTTAATTTCAGCCCGTATTAAAATCACAAGAAAGAAAGGAATTTCGTTCTACCGGTAAGCGCATTGGTATTTTCGTAAGTAAGAAATTAGACACTTTTAAATCTGATTTAAAGGCAAAAATAATTGTTATTATAATTAAAATCATAATTTTAAAAATTTCAAACTAAAAGTTTAGGAACCAAGTGGTGTATAAACCTAACAAAATATTACATGAAGTGTTAGGCTACTGTGTTTTTTATATACCACTTGGTTCCTAACCTAACTGTTTGACACTTTAAGAATTATGATTTTCATTATAATAACATTTATTTTTGCCCTTAAATCGGATTTAAAAGTGTCTAGTTAATTTTTGTACCTACGAAAACACAAAGGCACTTACCACTGGAACGAAATTCCTTTGTTTCGTGTACTTTTAATACAGGTACGACCGCACGCCACACAATTGACCATTTTTTGTATTTAGGATAATGCAAACGACCAAAAATGTGTTTGTTATGTTTCATAACACACAACACAACTTATTAATCAATTTTTATATATTGCTAAAACTTCAACAAACCAAAACGTAAACATCAGAAAAATAAGGTCCCGAAAATGACGTAGTTCCGTCAAAGCCTGCTAATTTAAAATAATGCACGTGGCTCTTTCCTGTTGTCTATTTATTGAAAGACTCACCCCCTTTACGAAACTTTTTTCTAGCAAAAAAATCATTGTTGTTATTTCCCGAAAGACTGTTGAGAAATATTTCAACCATATTTTTTGCGGAGATGCCTGAAAAATTAGACTTATTAGATTAACTAACCCAGTATTTCTACAGAATAACTATCTAATTAGAAGAAAATTTAGTAAATATGTTAGATCTGAACGTATATATATATATATATATATATATATATATATATATATATATATATATATATATACAAATATATATACATATATATATATATATATATATATATATATATATATATACAAATATATATACATATATATATATATATATATATATATATATATATATATATATATATACATTTGCTTTTTTGAAATCGTCAAAAGCCATCCTTATTTTAATATAAATTTAAAGAATCCTTTAGCCTAAAAGCAATGAAAATTTTTTGAAGCTACGTGAAAAACCAATAATAAAAAGTTATTTAGAATTAAATATGAAATTATTCCTCACTAGTTAAAGTCTGACCTTTTCTAAAACCCTTAGATGTTATAAAGTGAAACTGTAATAAAACCACAGTTTAAAGAAAGAAATTTTAGAATATATATTGACTCTGATAAAACTAAGGTTCTTCAGCACTGCAAGAAATCCATAACTTGTATAAGTAAGTAGTATCTTTTTTCATAAACCCACAAATTAAGCAATGTTTTATTTGTAATTTAAATAATATAGAGAAGAAATGATAAAACGTCAAATGTTAAATAGTGACTACAGATCGTTACTTTTCCAGTTTAAAAATAATTAATTGGGAGGTCAATAACAAATTTAAAAATAGGCATACTTAAAATAAATATCTGATCTTTAAATTGAGCTTTAAATTCTCTTGAAATTCAGGTCTACTCTTCGTTCTTTAGAATTGGAGAAATGCTGAATGTCACGTTCGTTAAAATTGCACGCAAATTCCTTTTATAAACGATTTCTCGATACTTAGCATTGCTAAAGCGTATAGACTATCTTGGCCGAACTCCTCAACAAAATGTATAAGCCCTCAAAAAACCACTGGATTTTCAGACAAAGCCGTTTCATCATGGCCACGTACTGCCAGCTCGAATATCCCACAAAATTTTACACAATCTATAATTTTGTATAAAATATAATGATTTTTGGATACATTTTCATTAAAATCTCTAAGGGATTTTCTGTAAGCTGTGTCTAGCTGGGTACGAATATCAACACTTCCGACCATAGCATTCACCGAACAGTTCATGTGATCTGCAGAAAACGCATGTTTTTTTTTATTTTTTATTTTAAGTGTTTTAAGTCTTTAACACCGGTTTTGCACCATAATGAGTCCGACGAGTCCTTAGAGCACAACAAACAAACATAACAGTAAAATGAGTTAGAAACTTGACAACCACATATCCAGTTAGCTAAATCGTACATAAATTTCGATGAACCTCTTTCTATTTGTCTTTACTAGTTTGTCGTATTCTAAGTTTTGGCAAATTGCGACCACTTACCTTGAATTCGGTTATTTTCTCAAAATTAAGTTCGTTAGCACTCTTTAGTTGTTTAATTTTTTGCACTACCAACATTTTATTTTATCTACATTCACAACTCAAACATAGACCACCTTGAAATTGGTTATTTTTGCAAAATTAAGTTCGTAAGCACTTTTTAGTTGTTTATTGTTTTGCACTAGTCACTCCCAACATTTTATTTCTTAGTCTCAAGGTCTACATTAAATTAAGCAAATAAGCGTTTCAAAACAAAAATGAAGTGTTACAGTATTACAGTATTACGATATTAGTAAAGCAAAACCAAAATTATGCCCATCAAATAATTAAGAGAAAAATCAAATCCTAAAATAACAAGTTTCTACTGAAATTCTTCAGTAAGACAGATGCCACTAGAAAGTATAGATTGTGAAATTTCTATTTTACATAAAATATCCAATTAAAGTTTAACGTGGCTATATCTAGATTAAGATAAGCATTATTTCCATTTTTGGCAGCCCTTCTCAAGAGGTCTCTGTTAAGGATTATTTAGTAGGAATAAATAGGCAACTTTTTCATTTTTTGCCTTCTAGGCAGACGCATTCTTGGAAAACCTTTTGCCACCCTACGATAAAAAAACAACCCCTTCACATAATTACCTAATGGGTTTATTTTGCCGCTGTTTTTCTAGCATCTAATAATAGCGTAACTGATACGTGTATTAGTAGCTATTTGTTTGATTAAAGGAATTGTTTTCATTTTTCTTTGTTTAGGCAAAAATATTGATGTATTAGTACAAATTATGGTATTTTTCTATATTTTTGAATTAAAGAAATCTGTCTTTTTTAATCGACTGCACCAGAGAGAAGGTCCGTTCATTTCGTACAACTTTGAACCGATCCGAACCTAAGAACTGGTTATGGTTAAGGTTGTCCTAAATGTTAACGATTATTTAAAAAAATTATTGTAATGACGTAGCATCCGTAAGGATATCGAATTGTCCTGAATAAGAAGTAAAGCGATTCATAATGTTCCCGCGGGTACCACTGTCTATATAGATTTACTATATATCAGTCTTCCACGTCAGCAGTTTGTATTGATCGTATCTATTTTGGCCACGTGTTAAGTAATGCCTGTAATAAATGTGATACCTTTGAGTGACTAATAGAAACTAAAATTACCGAATCGTATAATCCTTCATTGCCCGTTTACCGGACTCAACAATTTGCTTAAATTTCAGCTTTAAAATTCCATATATAAGCGACTTCCATGAATATGTTTTATTAATGATAACTGTTTCTGTTAATGTCTGCGTTTTTTTTATTTGTACTCTAGTTATCCTTTCATATTTTCTTTTCCTTAGCTTTATTTTCATTTCCGTCACTTCTTTCGGATTTATTAAGAGAATTGAGGTCTGCCTGGGTTGGTGTATCTTTAGCGACTGTATTATTTGTTTGTTGACGATTTACTTATCATAAACAGGTATTTGTTATTTTTTTGAGTTCTATATAATTTGTAAAGCCTTGAATTGCAATCTCAAAAATATCTTCACCCTTCTCCAGTCCATTTAAGCATATACAGTTTATCTACATCACCTCTTTAGTGTAAATCTCCATAGATATCCAGTAGCTTTCGTGTTTTTCTGTCCTAATATATTTTATTACTATTATCATTATTTTTACATAGTGTAATTAATATTTTGAATTTATAAAAAATATTATTTATTTTTATTAGTTGCATATATTTCGAACATCCCTTACAAAAAAAAATATCTTGTATATATATATATATATATATATATATATATATATATATATATGTATATATATATATATATATATATATATATATATATATATATATATATATATATATATATATATGCCGGTCGTGGTATATATATATATATATATATATATATATATAATATAATGCAGAACATGTTCCAAACAAGGATCATTTTCTTGTTATGACGTTGGTGTAAGTGGAATGAAAACATATATATATATATATATATATATATATATATATATTGTGTCTGCTGTGATATATCATTTTCTTGTTATGACGTTGGTGTAAGTGGAATGAAAACATACTATCATTTAATACTCCCAACGAAAGCCAGGAGTCACAATGTAATTCAATGCCGGTCGTGGTATTAGCCAGCGGAGTAGTTGTTTTTGTGATTCAATTTTGTGCCTTTGCCCTACACGGGGCTGGCTAGTCTATGGCGGCCTGATAATAAGAGCGAAATCGCGATCGTCGTTTGACTAAAATGGATCATTGTGTCTGCTGTGATGCAGAACATGTTCCAAACAAGGATCATTTTCTTGTTATGACGTTGGTGTAAGTGGAATGAAAACATACTATCATATATATATATATATATGTATATATATATATATATATATATATATATATCGTAAGGGATGTTCGAAATATATGCAACTAATAAAAATAAATAATATTTTTTTCTGAATTCAAAATATTAATTACACTATGCAAAAATAATGATACTAGTAATAAAATGAGAAATTAGGACAGAAAAACTTGAAAGCTACTGGATATCTGTAGAGTTTTACACCAAAGAGGTGATGTAGATAAACTGTATATGCTTAGATGGACTGGAGATGGGTAAAGATATTTTTGACAATGCAATTCAGGGCTTTACAAATTATATAGAACAAAAAAAAACAAATACCTGTGTATGTTAAGTATATCGTCATCCAACAAATAATACAGTCGCTAAAGATACATCAACCCAAGCAAACCCCCAAATCCGAAACAAGTGACGGAAATGAAAATAAAGCTAGAGGAAAAGAAAATATGAAAGGATAACTAGAGTACAAATATAAAAAAGCAGGCATTAACAGAAACAGTTATCACTAATAAAACACATTCATGGAAGTTGCTTATATATGGAATTTTAAAAGCTGAAATTGAAGCAAATTGTTGAGTCCGGTAAAGTGCGGGGCACGAAAGAAAATCAGGCGGTCCTTAAAATAAAGGTTCATAGTCTTTAGTAACGGAAAAGTAAAATTTGTGTACGCAAATAAATTTTATGTTATTTTATTTGTTGTAATAGTTTGCTGCTTCACCTATAAAGTGCGCCAGCTAAGCGGTACGGAAAATTAATCGAGGATTTAGTAAATTTCGCAATGGTCCACTTGTAATCGGGATGTGCCTAGAGTCTCCATGCACTTGCCACTAGAAGGTTCTAGCTATTTCCAGTGGCGCCTATATACATTTCGAGGATTTGTTTTCATTTCTATATAAATGCGTTGCGTTGAATTTGAATTATTATTTCGAAGTAACGATGGCGAGCAAAAGAGGAAAACAATTCGAAGCGGTGCACGTGAAGTTATTGCGAGCGCTATAAAGGCCTGTACTAGAGAAGCTGAAAATAATCGTTTTACTATTCCAATTCAAAATCGAACAGAACGCGCTGCATTTTACACCGGTGTTTTGGAAAGTAGTGTAAGCAAAATTCAAAGAGAACATAGTGATCGCTCATGTTCTACTTCACCTTTAAAATCTCCTGGTAAAAAAAGACTCCAATTATCATACAAAGATAAAATTGACGATGGTGATTTTCAAGTAATTCCACGAACAATAGAGGATTTTTATATAAACTTGAAGAAGGTTCCGACCTGTAAACCCCTACTTCGTGCTGTAGAGAACAAAATAGATTTTCCGTACGGGTATAAAACCTTAAATCGGCTTTTACGATCAAATGGTATAACGAAAATTGCTCATTGAGAGACCAAATATTTTTCACTGGTGGGTGAAATATCTATCAACTGTAAGGCAATATAGGCAAGAAGGACGCAATATTGTGTATCTAGACGAAACCTGGGTAGAAAATGATATGACAGTGAACAAATGCTGGCAAAGCGAAAGTGTTACAGGTGTTGTTCAGGGAATCCGCTCTAGTAGTCGCTTTATTATAGTTCATGCTGGTTTAGAAGCCGTATTTGTTTCAGGTGCTGCTTTAGTTTTTCGCTCGAGACTAACAACTGGAGACTATTATGGACAGATGAATAGAGATAATTTTGAAAAGTGGTTGCTCGAGAAGTTTCAACCTAAGATTCCTCCCAAATCAATCGTGGTAATGGATAATGCGTCTTATCATTCTCACGTAGCAGATAAAGTGCCAACTAAATACTCTACAAAAGCTCATATGATATCGTGGCTTAAATCGAACAATCTTGTATGTGATCCAACATGGAGAAAATATCAATTATATGAAGTAATATAAGCCAACGAGCCTAGAGAAAGAAACTATAAAATTGATGGTCTTTTACGCAGCCTCGGTCATACACCTTTAAGGTTGCCTCCATACATATGCGACCTCAACCCTATTGAACTTGCATGGGCAGGAGTAAAAAAATATATTCGAAAGCGCAACACCAGTGAATTTTCAATTAAAGATTTAAATAAAATAACATTAGAAGCGATTGACTCAATATCGGCTGAAAATTGGAAATCGTATGTTAAACATGTTCGTTCTATTGAAGATAAATACTGGGAAGTAGATGGCAAAATTGAAACGGTTATTGATAATTTAGTTATCACACTGGGATCTTCAAGTAGTGACGACGAAACCTCATCATTTTCAGAGGAAGACAACGATTTAGAAGGAATCGAACCGTTAGAATCACGTCCGTCAACTTCAAAAATGGCTTAGTTTTTTTTTCATATATTTTGTAAAATATATAAAAACATTTTTTTGAAATCCTAATTCTGATGCTATTATAGATAAATAACTGTGTGAAATTTGATACACGTCTTTTATGCATAAAAGGGCATTTTTAATTAACAATCATTTTTTGAAATTTCTACCAGTGGGGTGCATATGTAATTAACCTGGGTAAATCAGTATGCTTCTTAATGCATAGAAGACGTGTATCAAATTTCATCATAGCTGAAGTGCGTATAGTCAAAAAGGAGTGCCATATTATTTAAAGAACGACGGGACACCACTGGTTTAAAGAGATTTCTTGGCCGACCTTCCTAAACCGATTGACTCCGCCCGGTTTTCTTTTGTGTCCCGCACTTTAAACGGGAAATGAAGAATTATACGATTCGGTAATTTTAGTTTCTATTAGTGACTCAAAGGTATCACATTTATAACAGGTATTACTTAACACGTGTACAAAACAGATACGATCAGCACAAACTGCTGTGCAAAACAGACCGAGCTGACATCCAAGCGGAGGAGACTTGACCTGGATATTGATAGTATTGCCATCATATAACATCTCCCTCTCTAGCTAACACTATCGATTCTACGGGCATTAAATTTACCACTGTTGTGTTTTAATTAGTTGGAACCATGCCGTGCACCTACAAGCGAATAAGACAAAAAAGCACTTACTTCTCTCAATTCTAACAATAATTTTCAATACTAAAGAAAAATTGATTTATCACACAATCAGGGTGTTGAAGTATTCATTTACATATACAGCGTGTAAAAAAAGTAAGGAAACGGCGAAATATCTCAGGTACTGCTTACGTGAATTTAATGAAAATATGTGCACTTAAGTATGAAATTATGCCGGATCCAACAGCTAGTTTCATGATGTTTGTTAGATTTTTATTGACAAATATCCTAACAGAAACCCAATAACTAAATCTATAACTTAACAAGCAAAATTAACAAAAAATTTCCTGAAACTGGAAAGAAAAAGATGTTGTATGTACTGAAAGACCTAAAATTGCAACAGATGGTGATAAAGCTCTGAATGTTTTAATCAGTTTAGATAATCCGCCCTTTTCTACCAGAACATTAGGAAGAGAAAATGACGTCTCACACATGTCCGTAGACCGACTTTTAAAAACCAAACCGAAAAGTTTCATCTATACAAAATACCTTTGGTGCAAGAACTCTCTGAAGATGATCACAATAGTGAAACGTTAAAAAATGATTACTAAGAAAGTGTTTATCCAATTTTGCACAAAAATCAAATATTTTTTAGGAATCATGTGGTAAAATTTTGGAACGAATTCAGTATGGCGGAACAAAATAGCGGCTTAATAAAATATTTAAAACTATTTAATAAACTGATTTCAAATTGTAGTATAGAGATGAACTTGTAAAATAGTGGTACTAATTCTAGATGGCGGAACAAAATGGCGGCCAAATTAAATTTTTGCAATCTGAAAAAATCACCCTCTCAGGTTTTACATATCTTTGCGTTTTGGCGTACCTAGATGCCCAAAAATATGTTATATCAGGTCCGTCGATCTGTCCGTCGGTTTGTCTGTGTGTCTGTCTGCCAATCCGCCGCATAGCTTAAAAACTACTCATCAGGTTGAAATTTTAGTCAAAAATTAAGGCTCATACGAAGATGACCTGGTAATAGTTTGGTTAAAATCCATTATGCTGGACCAAGTTGCCTAGTGAAACGTAAAAAAAATATTACTAAAAGAACTAATTATCCAATTTATCTCAAATTTTGCTCAAAAAACTAGTATTATGTAGGAATCAACTGGTAAAATTTTGGTACCAATCCAAGTTGGTGGATCATAATGGAGGTTTAATAAAATATTTAAACATTCAGCGTGAAAACATTCAAATTGCGTTCCATAACTAATTGTAGTATAGAGATGAACTAATAAAGCTGTGGTAATAATTCAAGATGGCGGTACAAAATGGCCAAATAAATTTTTTGTAATCTGAAAAATCGCTCTCTCAGGTTTTACATATCTTCGTGCTTTACCGACTCTAAATGCCAAAAAATATGTTTTCTAAATTCCGTAGGTCCGTCTGTCGGTTTGTCTGTCTGTCTGCAAAACTACTCGTCATATTGACTTAAAATTTTAGTCACAAATTAAGGCTCACATAGGGATGACCTGGTAATATTTTGGTAAAAATCTAATATACCGGAACAAGATGACGGCCTAGTGAAACGTTAAAAAATTATTACTAAAAAAACTAATTATACAATTTACCTCAATTTTTGCAAAAAAATAAAGTGTTATATAAGAACGGACAGGTAACATTTTGGTATAAATATAAGTAGTTATAATATGGGAGCGCCTCCTCCTCCTCCTCTTCCTCTCTCTCATGTCCCTCATTCTTAACTTCCTCCCCTTTTATTCTCATTCGCATCATATTTTTAATTTTTTCTCTTTGTTCTCCCACATTTGATTTTGCATTCTTAAGTCTTATAAATAGGTGCATCAAGATCATTTTAGTATGTTAAGGTACGAGTGACTGTTAAAAGAAAAAAATCTGTTGAATAAATCTATTAATAATAATATTAAAATAAAATGAGTGAATCAGTTGGAGAAAGAAATCGATCCATTCCGCTTCAGAGCCTCGAAGAAATTATACCAGGAGTTCAAGAAGAAAATATACCATTAGTTCGAGAAGAAAATAATGGGATTGTTTTAAAAAATTTGAACAAAACTGAGAGTGAAGAGAAAAAAGTGTTTTGTGCTATTTGTTTTGAAATAATCGAATATTATGATTCATGTAGACCAAATACATGTTCCCACATTTTTTGTTTAAAATGTATTTTAAGATGGAATGATGAAAATTGTTGTTCTATAATGGTAAACAATTGTCCTGTATGTCGCACTAGATATTACTATTTGGTACAAATCTTCAAAGATGTAATTAGACATCATTTTGTTGTAATTTTAAAAAGAGGATAATATTTTTTTTATAATTTGTGTTTGTGAAAACTCTGGTAACAAATAATTTTGTAAAAAAAGTAAATGTAAATATATATATAATAATTGACACACATTTTTTCCTTTTCCTATATTGAAACGACAACAATGATCTAACAAGTTTTTTAATACACACTAATTTTCACATTACATAACAAAACAATTGTTATGGGTTGACACAAAAAGTGCCACGCCCTAAAATGGCACCACTTTTGCAGATCGAATCTTAAATTTTCTTATGGGAATTTACATGTAAAAATGACGGTTTTGATTGTCGGACCGGCATAGCCTAATCTACTACTTTTTAATTATACTAATAATATTAATATAATTTGCATCAAGTAAGAGAAAACTCAATTGAATACAGAAACAAGCGTTAACAAAATGTTATGCTAATATATGAGTGCTTCTAGTGGCAGTAGACATAATCGACACTTTTTTTACATATGATTAACTATTTCATTTACACATACAGTGTCAGATGTTAGAATAAAAAGAAGTATTTTGCATATAGCACTGAAAATATATAACCGCTTATAGTAACATTTGACATTTTTAAATTAATATTCTTGACGTATTCTTATTATCTTTACAATTTAAGTTTAAAATTAATATTTTTGACATTATCTATCCATTACGTTTATAACCTATATTTAAAATTAATATTGTTAAACTAATCTACCCATCACATTTACAAACTATGTTTAATATTAAACCTAACCTAACCTAACCTAACCTATATTTAAAATTATAATATTGTTAAACTAATCTACCCATCACATTTACAAACTATGTTTAATATTAATATTTAACAATATAATTTTCTATTTCTTTTTTTTCATTTTTGTTGCAGTAAAAGCAAGCATGTTCAGGAATTAGTATAAAAAGATGTATCCTACAAATAGCACAATGTAAATCAGAAGCACTAACAACATAGGCTCTTTTGTAGTGGCAGCTCACGTGATCGGATTCCCCTCTCCGTAAATATCTCCTGTGAATTGCACTACAAGGAAGGCAAATAGCAAATGTTCCTAGTCTTCGACTTTCAATTTTAGAGTAGCTTTGTATAACACATACATCTTTTTCTTCAAAATTATTAAATAATTCACTAGCCCTAAACTTGCTTACTTTTACGTCAGCCTCGGTTCCTAAATTTAGTAATTGTCCATCCATATCCACTCCTTCGTCAATTTCCTGATCATCTTCCTCCATCTCTTCCTCTTCCTCCTCTTCAATATAATTAATATCGATGTTACATAAGAATGATCTTCTAACAAGCCTAGATGACTTGTCCAAAAATGAATGTTTATAAGTGATGGAATCGCCTTCCAAGTTATTAAAAATCTCTTCTCTTTCTTCAATTTGAGCGGCGATCTCCATATTATTTTCTTCAGTTTGGACAGCGTTTCCATTCATATTTTCTGCCATTGTTAGGAACTTTGGATTTAGATCGATTTATTTGATAAAAAATTTGGTTATACGTTAAAATAATAGCGACAACTGATATTACAGCGAATGTTACTGTATGATCGTCGAGTGGATGTTCTTAAGTATATATCCCATCAACCACCACTTTTACTACCTGCAATACATAAGTTTTTTTTTTTTTTTTTTTTTTTTTATTCACTGTCCCTTTCCCTGTCAGTTGCCTCGGGGGGGGGGGGGGGGGGCCAAGGGGGGCTTCGCCCCCCCCCCCCTCCGCCAACCCCCCAAGGGGGGGCTTCGCCCCCTTAAACCCCCCCTCACCCTCACCTTATCTTCTTTCTCTCCCTTCCTTCTTTCTCTTTTTTATATGTTTCTCCGTTTTCCTTCCTTCTCCTTTTCCTTCCTTCTCCTTTTTCCTTCCTTCTTCTTTTTCTTTCCTTCTCCTTTTTTCTTTTCTTCTTTTTTAATCTAACCTAACCTAACCTAACCTAACCTAACCTAACCTAACCTAACCTAACCTAACATAACCTAACCTAACTTAACTTAACCTGAAGAGGGTAGCCCGAAATTGGGGAGCCGGGATTTGAGTCTCGGAAATTAAGGGGTCCGGGGAGAGGAGAGAGAGGGGAAGGGGGGAGGGGGGAGGGGGGTAAGGTTGTTGATCGGCTTGGGAAAGTGGTTTTTAGAGATTGTCGTTCAACTTTAAGTAGGACACATGTGATTAACTTTTGCATATAAAATCGCCTCAGCGAAGAGACGAATGCAATTGATTTCTGCATTCACACTGTGCAGAGCTCGCGAGTTTTCTGGTGTTTACATTGTGTTTATTTGGTAATTTTTCAATTTTTATTTTTATTTCTAACATTTTTATTTGGCAAGATTTAATTCTTATATATATTGGTGACATTTTTATGTACATTTGTGGCATTTTATTTGTTATTACGATTTTTTTTTCATAATGGACAATTTTTTGGCATCGAGTAGCAAAATTATTGACAATGACTTTGACTTATACACATGTACTCAAATGCAGAATTTTGCAAACCAACAAAACAATGAAACAGACGTATTTACAACTAGTCAACAACAAACTATTCAGGACTTGAATGAAATTATTTATAATAGCCAAGTTCAAAATAATGCCAACAAACAGAACAACGAAAAATATTTATTTACAGCTAGTCAACAAGAAACTCTTGACGATCTTAATGACATTATTGACAACAAATCGGACTTAATTACAACAAAAACTAAACAAACTCTTGAAGAACTGAATGACATTGACGAAACTCAAAATTATAGCGATGAGGATATTGTTTGTTTTCAAAAATCTAATACAAATTATTTAACATTAAAATCGCCAATTAATTCTCCGAGACCAATTTGCTCTCCCTTTTGTTTAGTGAAAATTCTGATTCGGAAGAAGAACAAATTGATCAAAATTTAAGTTTGGCTATTTGTCCTACTAATTCACCATATGATATTGTAAATTCTGATTCGCAAGAAAAACAAATTGATCAAAATTTAAGTTCGGCTATATCTTCTATTAATTCACCATTTGCTATTGTAAATTCTGATCCGCAAGAAAAACAAATTGATGCAAATTTAACTTCGGATATTTCTCCTAATAATTCACCAGTTGAACAAAATTCAATTTCGAAACCATCATTTATCATTAAAAAAAATTTTAAAATTAATAAAAAAAATAAAAAACAAATAGCAAACCTTAAGTGTCTGGGTTTCGCTATTCAAAATTTAACTAATTTGATCACAATTAAAAAGGGAGACGAAAGTACGGTGAATTATGTTAAACAGGCCTTTGACAAATTAGTTGACTCATTTGAAGAAATGGATTCATAAAGTCAATTAATTTCTATTGCTTTTTTCAAAATTTGACTATAACTAAATAAAAATGCACAATATTAATTTTATTATTATACAAAGAACTTCAAAAATGCAATTGCTTTTTTCAAAATTTGACTATAACTAAATAGAAATGCACAATATTAATTTTATTATTATTATTATCCAGAAAACTTCAGAAATGCATAAGTGTGTAACATGTAATAAAGTCTTCACTAGAAAGGATAATTTATTGCGACATAATAAAAAACATGTTAACGGAAATTCCACAAAACTCAACAGTTGGTTGAAAAAACCAAAGCTTGTTAAAGGTAAGAACATTTTATTTTTCATGTTATATTTTGTAAAATATTTTTTTCTTAATTTATAGATTCTACAAATATTGTAAAATATTGTAAAGAATGCAAGAAAAATATAAACCAAAGTCTATGGGGTGGACATCTTCGATCTAGTGTGCACAAGAACAATTCCAAAATAGGCTTGGAGGAAGGTGTTGAAATTATCAAGTCAGCATTCAGGGAACGAATAATATCTTATAGGATTTCCTCACACCAAAACTTCATAAATGTGAAAGAGTATTTTCAACATTTGGAATACAAAATTGCACATCTAATAGATCAAGAACTGCAGAAACATAAATGTATCAAGCTAAATATGGAACTGTTCGGTTTCTATTTTAACCCCAGCAGCGACAGCTATGATGTCAAATCTTTTAATGCGCCGTTCCAAGTCATTTGCCAGGGATATCAGAAAAAAGAACTGTTAGAGCAAATCTGCACCATTATTGACCAGAAAGCTGACGAATTTGCAGAAAGAGATTCAGGTAAAGAATTTATTTTCGATTTTACAACAGCAACAAAAAAAGTAATTTTTTAATTTTTACGTTGCAGGATGGGCTTTGATGAATTTACTTCATTTGGAAATTAATGTTAACAAGCACAATCCGCTGCGAGCCTCATCTTTTATCGAACTTCCTCAAGAGATCAAGAGACGTCAAGCTGTGATCAACATTAGGAATGATGACAACTTTTGCTTCGCCTGGGCAGTTGTGTCTGCTCTTCACCAACCAAGCGGATTAGATTTTGAAACTTCATCCTACCCACACTACTCTTCTGTTTTGGATATGTCAGGTATAGAATTTCCAATGTTGCTAAAGAACATTAAGATTTTTGAAGAAAAAATAACATTTCTATTAATGTATATGGATTAGAAATTATAAATCCTAAAAAGGGGTATGAAGTAATTGGTCCACTTTATTATTCATCGAATAAAAAAATCAGATCATTTACGAATTAACCTACCTTCTAAAGAATTAATAAAAGATAAGTTTGGAAACTATTCATATGATAATATTTTGAAATTTGTAAATTATCATAAACAAATGAAAGTTCCTTTCGTGGTGTATGCAGATTTTGAATGCATTTTAAAGCCTTTAAATAATGACAATGTTGATAAAAATCCTAATACTTCATACACCTTAAAACAATATGAACATATTCCACATTCATTTGCCTATTACATTAAATGTTCATTCGACGATAATTATTCTAAATTTGAAAAATATAGAGGTCAAAATTGTGATACATTATTTATAAATTCTTTAGAAAGAGATGTGTATAACATATACAATAAATATTTAAAGACTCCTAAAAAGATGATTCCTTTGAACGAACTGGACAAAATTTATCATAACTATGAAACAGTTTGTCATATTTGTAATAAACCTCTTTTAAATGACAGGGTTGCAGATCATTGTCATATAACCGGTCTTTATAGAGG